>CM060951.1:82799052-83189052 GCA_030765055.1 Mantis religiosa
AAGCTTAGCCAGTAAAGTGTGTTCCAATCAACCACCCATCCAACCTTTTTAAGGCTATACGAAATTCATTGCTAAATGTCAACAAACTACTCGATTTTGTAAATCCTACGCATTTGCAGAAGAAGGTGCCAACCCAAGAGTACATTATTTGAAACTAATTCACACACACACACACACACACACACACACACACACACACACACACACACACACACACACACACACACACACACACACACACACACACACACACACTCGAAACCAGAAGGCCCTGTCATTTAATGCTGTTCGCCGGCATCACACTTTTTTTCTCGTGGCTTTTTTTCCCGCGTTCAGATCTTTTTTGCCACAAAGTGCCTGCTATTAGTCAACATGTGAATCATTAAGGACGGTAGACTGGGAAAAAAATTCGAAATCTATCTCCAAGTTTGCATGTGCATTATTTGTGGCGGGGGGTTGGTGAAACAAGGAAAGCAAACGTAGTAGAAGAAGACTAAAGAGTAGGCACAGTGTACAAAGAAAATCTTGATTATGTAATGAGATGGAATAAAGGGGTTTCGAGAAGAAACAGGCGTCTTTAAGTTAAATCAATTGTAGTTATTATAAAATACTTATCACATTTAAGGGTAAGGTTACCTTCATATCTTCCAACGTTGATTTTCATTGGACGAGAGGAAGGTTTATATATAAAATAATAATTGGAATGTTTTGAATGAGTTCAATAGCACTTACAAATCTTAATATATCAAGGAATCAGAATATTTTCTCAAAATTTATATTTTTTAAGGTATTTGCAACATGAATATTCATCTCCCGTTGTTGCACTTTTATGCAAGTCATGAAACATTTCTTGTAAAGTAGTTTGCGTTTATTTACCTGCAATATACCAAATTGATCGCCTTTGCTACCTAAGCAATTATTTAAATGTTAAACCTCTCTGTCTCTTTTAAATGTGTACCATATTTCCAGATTTAAACTGCATTATTTTTTCCCTTCATTTATTTCTTTGATGCTGTCCCATTCTAATTCTGATGTGAGGAAACAATAATACATTCTAAGTAAGTTGACATAAACCAATGTTTGACAACACGACAGGCCATATGTAAAATATATAATCATTGATTTAACAGTATCACACCCATCATCCTAAAATTAGCTATGGAAGTGCAATTAATCTGCAGAAAATGGGAATATATAGAATATTAATTTTAGATCTCTCTGGAACTATACAGATTTTTAACACAGCTAGCTGGTAAGGAACAAATTGTAATGTTAGTTTAAAGCTTCCAATAAGTTACAGGTTTTGCTCATGGTAAACTGATTTTAACACATTCGCCTTAACCAGAAGCTTAAAAATTGAATGTTATGTTGCAGTACTTTTATAATTCAGCCCATACAATAATTGTTCATACTTTGTGTTTAGATTTATGGATCACATTTTTATACATACAGAAAAGGAAATGGGTGGTCATTTATATTTAATACTCAGACCTTTCCTCTAAGTGGTGCTTGTTAAATGATTCTGAAGATGTACGGGATCAACGTAGAAATTGTAAAGATAGAACGGCAAGCATCAGCAATAATGATTCATCAACGGCAAAGGCATCTCTGAATTGCATAGCAAATCTCCTTCAAGGGAAGAATGGCGGTCGATGCGGTTAGAAGTTAAAAAAAGACTTCCTATAATTAAATGTAGATGGTAAGAGGAATCCATTCAGAAATTTCAAGGTGTGTGGAAAAGGAACCGTTTTATGATTAACCCATCAGAGAGAGAAGAGAGAGGAGAGAGACTTGAGTGTCGACATTTTTAATTCTACAGTTTCCTGAAGTTACTGGTGAAAAGTAAACATAAATAAATCATTTACAGAATATTCACGTAAAGGCAGCATTTTTAATTTAGCAGTCGATCAAAAGGATATCTGCATAACGTTTTATTTCACTATCAAGTAATGCACACGTCATCATCCTTATAAGTAAATAGGATTGTTGCACTGTTGGTACAGGATCTACTAATATTGAGTAACTCTGGTTCTAATATATTAAGAGCTACAGCTTCAACTTCACATTGCTTTCGCAATTTTCGTTACCCATTGTTCTTCAACATACAGTGTTTATTAAATTAGATGGATCTTCCTAATGGTAAGCTGATCTCTTATTATAATTAGTCTAAGTGAATATTCCTTTTAAGATATAGAAGTGGAATATTTGTGCTCAAGTTTTCACTCTTGGCAGTCATTATCTTATAAGAATATATACCATGATAATATAAAAATATTTGTAGAAATAAACCTACGCATTGAAACACTAGATAGTTTGTCATTACTTGCACCTTGAGGTATCGGTTGCTACCTCTATATTATTACTCATAATCTATATTAGTGTAGGCTAAATTGTACAACCGAGACATTTTAACATTCTTAAATCACTATTTCTTATTGTAGTAAATTAAAATCTAATGTTCCCCTCCCCCCATTTATATCCTGTCTTTAACTGCAGTGGTAAATATCGGCGGCCGTTACCCTTTCCATGGCAGTACTTCCGTCTACACTGCAGAAGTCCACGCCATACATCGAGCCCTTTTATATATTCGCCGCCGAAGGATGGGTAATTGCCTTATACTCACCGATTCCCTTAGCGCCCTTCAGAGCCTTCGTGACCTGTACATCCAACACCCCCTTGTACAACGTATCCAGGACGCCCTCCACGTTATACACGCCTCGGGGGTTTGCGTGGTATGTGCCTGGGTTCCTGGTTACGCTGGCTTGCGGGGAAATGAAATGGCAGACTCGGCAGCTAAAGCAGCAGTGGTCCAGTGTGAACATCCCTGTCGTGCTCTCGGAAGACTTGCCGCTCGTTGCGCGGAGAGCGGTACTCTCGTGCTGGCGCGGTGAGTGGTCTGCCCTCCGCAGCAACAAACTTAGAGACGTAAAGGAGCTTCCGATTCCCTGGTCTACTTCCTCTCGTGCATCCCGGCGGGAGGAAGTTGTTTTAGGTCGTTTACGCATTGGTCACCGCTATTTTAGTCACAACTTTTTATTAAACCGGGCCCCAGAACCGGTTTGCCCCCTATGCGGTTGCTACCTGACGGTCCGACACGTAGTTTTAGACTGTTTTAGATTAGCTCTCCTACACCGGTCTCTCCAGCTGCCGGCCAACTTGGCAGAGACACTGGCGGATGACGAGAAAGCGGTGACCAAGGTTTTAGCTGTCTTTTTATCTTTAAATCTTAGAATATAGGTCCAAACCATTTGGGCACTTTAGTTATTTTAGCCTTTTACTGGTTATAAGTTTTCTTTTAGTGTGTGAGGTACTGTTGTGTGGTTTTATGTAGTTTTTATCTAAATGACCATCTTTTAGCACTTTACCTCGTTTTTATTCTTTTCGGCAATTTAAGGGCACTGATATCCTTGTAGTTGAGCGCCCTTAAACCCAATCATCCATCCATCTATCCATCGGCGGGCGTTCTCGTTTGGAACATATCGATGGTGTTCATTTGTTAATTAGTAATCGTTGGGTTGTATCATTAGCTCACGCACACATTCACACTCTCATTCATACTTCAGACTCTGGGGAAGATGGGGATTCATCTTGGTTGAGAAAAATATTGCTACCAGCCGAGAATTGAACCCGGGAACAGTTGTACAGGAGGCAGGTGCTCTACCGACTGAACTAGGGGGCAAGCCAATCTCGTGTTCACTTGAGATGTCGTAATGACTACTTAAGTATAAATCTATAAGTTACGCATAATATTATACAATTTGTAAATCTTAAGAAGATTGTTTTAAAACAATCTTAAGCCAACCGGAAGGAAAAGTTCATGGTGTTTCTAGTATTGGAAATCCAAGTATTATGATTTACTAATTAGTTTAACTTTTCAGATCTTGAAGCTAATATAGAGATTATTGAAGGGTAGTTTTATAAAACAATAATGGAGAATGAATAAATAATTTAAACAATTTACTCTGTTACAATCACAAATTATAGCTGTATATGAATATATTTATTATTGTTGCTAATGCTACTGCAACTGGTACTGCTACATACACACCAACGTTGTTGCATGGAAGTATTAAATATAGAAAATACGCGAAAATATATTTAATACTTAATATTTAGTTTACATCCCCTAGGATGTGCTTATCACATAAAAAACCTTTTAAGGGCAGTTGCATTTAATTAAATTATTTATGCTTAATATTTTAATAGTTTTATTTATGTTCCAAAATTTGTGTAAGGTTATTTAACGTTGGTGTTCAACCAAATAGCTCTTGGGTAGCCCCAAACTGAAATGTTGCTGCAAACTGGATACTTTATGTAGATATACCGTTGCCTTTGCCTTCTTTTATCAACACAGCAGTAACAGGTGAAGGTTCCGTGTGTGTATATGTTGAACATGGTCTGGTACGTGGGTTTGTGTCGCCACATTTGTTACGCCTCATTTAAAACCTGGACGCTTTTAAATAAAACATCAGTTTCGCAAATTGCGGTGAACTCGACGGCTTGTAAACAAAAGGAGTAACGCATGGCGCAAAATAGCATGCTTTCTAAACCTCGTTCCTCCATTCTAACCTAATTTACAAGTGCTGTAAATGCGAAAATGAGAACAGCAGGCGACATTTCTGACTTGAAAAGTGTTATGCATTGTGCTTGTAACATCACGCCCATGCCCACAGGTCTACCTATCCCCTTGATATCTTCTGGAATTTTAATTACTGTACTGAATAAAATGAGAAAGTAGCACAAGATAAGGGATTCTTATTTAATCCTTTCTATGAACTAAATGCTCAGTAATTAAGTAGGTGTAAATAAAACTGTAACTTTTAACACAGGAATTGTACTTCATCCCACTAGTGCAGTAAAGTCTTTATCAACTTGGGAATAATCACACGACAATCAGCGATTGTATTTTACTGTACGAAATTGTATTTGTGGATATTTAGTAAATTGGCTTAGATATTAGCGTCTTTAATGATTAATCATGCCTATCGGATTATCTTAACATTCAAATCCTTGTACTTTAAATATTACAATGCGTCGTTCAGGTAACCTGTTCCTTTGGTTGACAGACTTGCACTTCTTAATCATTATACTTTTATCTTAGACTTCAAAAATCAATAACATTGTAATATTAGACTTGCTACAGGAATACCCAGTGACTAGTATTATATAGCATACAATCGTTTCATTGCGATACATGGTGTAAGCCTTACAACAAAAACATCGAAACTACGTTCTCGCTGCTGACGACTGTTGATCTCGCCCTAGGTGACATTTCTCTTAGTTGCATGTAGGCCTGGAATCATATAATACAGAGTAGTTAAATTATAATCGAACCCACTGACGATCCCTCTCTGCTGCGCGAGAAGGCCGGCTTTCACCGGGGAACTTACACCAGCAGAGGCGGACTGGAATCCTTACCTAGTATTGATTATGGAAATGTTGATCTTCTGCTCTCAAAGAGGTATAAATATTCTCGCTCACTTTTACAAGCTGAAACCGGTGTTGTTGGTATTTCTTGCACAATGTTTTCCCTAAGTTCCTGCAGTGTGCGAGGATTGGAACGATACACATCTGTTGAAACTGAAGTTCCTGCCTGCCCTCGTAGCCGTGGTTGTTAGTGTAGAAGGTGGTCTCTAGCGTAGAAGGTCGCTGTTCGAGTCCCGCCTAGTGCATGGGTGTTTATGTACAGTGTATACATGTAAGAATAAAGGAACCAAATGGAAACTATAAAAATGTTAAAATAAGATAAAGGAAAAATATATATCTATGAATATAGATATATACTTTTGGATAATATAAAAAATAAAACATATAGCTATACTTTATGCAAGCGTTAAAACCAAATGATATCGCTAAACGTGAATTACTCTAACAGAGTTTTCCATTCCTTAGGAAGAGGTTTCATTGACCCTCAGCTTTTGTTTGAATCTTAGTTTCATTTAACTGAATGTTTGAATATTCACAACAGTCCATACTGGGCTTCAGTAAAACCTGTGCTACTGGATGAAAGCCTCATTATGATCAGAAAATTGGAGCTTGGCGTGCGATAAGTGCTAGAAGAATAACAGGTGCCCATGTTCTTTGATGAAACAACAAATGCCGAGCGATATCAGAGGTTAATTCTTCAATCGTTTCACAGAAGAAGAGAAATCGAATGATTGGCTTCATCAAGATTCTGCAACAGAAAATACGGCTGCCGAATCATTAAATACAGTCAGACAGGTGTTTGATGACAATAATTAGGGCTGATCTGTGTCCCCCTCGTTCTCCTGACCTAACGAGTTCTGACGTTTATTTAAAGGGTTCTTTAAAAGACAGTGCATCGTTCTAATCCTCATACACTACAGGAACTTAGGGAAAACATTGTCCAAGAAATACCAAAAATACCTGCTGCTGAGCTTCGGAGAGTAAGCGAAAATATTTACACGAGATATGCTGCCTATTTGAGAGCAGAAGAGCAACATTTCCAGTATCTATTATAAGGCGAGGATTCTAGTCCACCTCTGCCGGCGTAGATTCCCTGGCGACTGCTGGCTGTCCTGCGCAGTAGAGAGATATGTTAACTATCCTATATTTTATTGTGATTTGACATTTGGTTATCTAAAAGAAAATATATGTTGTCACATGTTAATGAGCTTATTTTGACCGTAGGACTGCTATCTTGGCCAGTATTCTCGTTTCACAAACTTTGTACTCGTAAAACGTTCTACTTTTAACTCTAAGTTTAAGTAACAAGTGGATAATCTTACAGGTTATGGAATGATGAATTATTTTTGCACTCGTTTTCATTCGTGCGGCTACTTTTGCGAGTTAGATGCAACATTTTATACAATTCTATGGTTATTAAATGATAGGAAGTAAATTATGAAGTAATTACACGATAAGCGAGTGTCTTCATATGTAAGACGTTAGCTTCTCTTCCTCCATTGCATTTGTTAAATTATTGACGTGTTGACATAATAAACAGGGCTCTTGTAAGCATTCCGTTCCTGGAAGTGAAATGAGTGGATGTTACGGACTATGATACTCTTATTATCATTACAATATGGTAAGTAACTATAGATTCATATCTTAATTATTCTATATTTAATCATTTACAGCCATTCTCACAGAAACAATCACAATACTTTCATCTAACCCTATGCTATATAACACTTGCACTACATGATCACTATGAGACATATTTCTGCTATTTTGGAACGCGTGCCATTAAGCCATTTCTGCACGATATTGTACCGTTTGTAATGGTAGTATTATATAAATATATGAATAAATCGTAAATTACGTTACGTCAACAATTGGACCATGTTTTTGGACCATTCTGTTTAAGCACCTGTGTACTCATTTCAGTTCGAACTTTGATCTGCCAACATGCTTTTAAAGAATATCTTTATCCTCCAACTAAAATGCCCTCACATACCTAACCTTGTACGATAGTATGTCCTCGCCATAATTCAACAATCTTGAACATCTTTTCTTTGATTAGTCTGAGATTTAGTTGGGTATCTTGCCTCTTTTCGCTTGACGTCCTTATGGGAGGGCAATGCGGGTAAATTAGCAATAAAACTCGTTACATATACCTTATCACTGAGATTGTCTTATAATTCACAGATAGCATACGCAAATGTTTCACTATTTACATCGATAGTGGTATCAAGTAGGCTTGCATGCTTACTTTAGCTGTCAGCGTATAGCGGCTAAAGATAAAATTGCTCGATAAACCGATACACGGAATTTATCATAAAATGTAACCCCTGAAGCCGTTCGTATCGCAGCCACGCTTTTATGAAAAAATTTCGTTTTTGCTTCTCTATTACTTGTCTACAGTTTTTTTTTGAGACTACATGAATAAAAATAAATCTAATGAACTGCAAACATAGTAAAGTTCAGCTTCCAAGAATGTGACTCAAGATTTTACAAAAAGTTTGCTTATCCCAAGCTACCCTTTATAAGCTATTTCCTTTCTCAAAATTGAGTCTAAAGATTTTGATTGAAATATTACATGTTTAACGTAGTATTTGTATGACAAGTATAACTCACATTTGAGTGTCCTGGAAATAGCCTGTTTATTCTGAAGGGTATTTAAGTGTTATCTGTAAACTGTAAAGGATACACAATATTTAAATTCCAGTTAAAGCATACATCTTCTGTGGAAATAAATAATAAAAAGCTCTGGAGCCCACAATTTCCCAGTATTACTTGTTACTTGTTTGAGTTTTCATACTTACATTTCTGTCAACCAGTTAATAGCCGTTCTTTTGTTTTCTTGTGGTTGCGCAAAGATCATGTATGTTAAAAGTTCTCGCATGCTAATAAGCTCTTCAAAAGTCTCACTAACGCTTCGTGTATGTATGCTATACCTTTAACGAAATGTGTAGATGCGAATGGAAGATATATCTGGATTATCAAGAATTGTATAAAATAAGCTTGTGTACAAAGAGCTTGTAAAAGAATGAGCAGAGAAAATCATGTGAATTGAACAAATCGGAAATATCTATTTTTTATTTTATGTAATACACACAATATGATATTGAAACTGTTAGTATAGTAACATTTCATAAATATCATTGAGGATTGCCTTTCATACACACATTTCAAAGACTTTAAAATACGAAAACAGCATTGATGTACTATTTACTCCAAGAGACTGATTTCTATTTCTGTGGTATACTTAATGCTGATCGCATTGTAAACCTAGATATTCTGTGTTTTATTTCCGACTGAACTCGGGAGGTTTCATTCCATTAAAGTATACCCCAGCTATCTAGTACTTAGAGCGATGTAGGATTCTGAATGAACTATCACGAAAAATAGTCAATGCAAAATTCCCAAAAGTTTCAGGCGAGATTCAAGTTGAATATTCGTCGGAGAAAAAGAGAAAAATAGGACATAAAACAATGCAGTGTGTTAAGGCGAAGTACCCACTTGATAATTTTACGAAAGTAAATTTATCATTGGTGTGATTTGCTTTTAGCTGAGCAGCACTTGAACTAGCTATCAGCGCAATGGGTTGATTAACTGCGTCTGATTGTTTTACTGCGCACGAGCGGTAACTCCCAAGTCCATGGTTCACATCCCGTTGACACATTTGTGGTATGTTTCAATAACATTGTCGAAGCAAGAGAGCGTGTTTCAGTACACAAATACTGACATGACCGACAGGCTTTCAAACAGAAGTAGGTATTGACAGAGCAAGGTCTGCTCCATGACCCCTCACCATTGATACGTAACTCGTAACATCAGAGGAGGATCTAGTCACAAAAATAATTGCTGCTAATAAAATACCTATGTAGTACCAAAACACGTTTTGGCTCTATGCACCAGCCTGCAGGTATAGATGTAAGCTCTGAAGTGAGTTCAGGGTTAAAATAAAAAAACCTTTATATATTCGTCAATACTCAATAAAGTGGACGTTTCCTCAACAAAACCTTAAAACGCAGAGGCATCACCAGACCTGAAGTGTTTTTGTTTTTTGTTTTTGTTTTAATTTACATCTTCCAACTTTAAGTCATATCCGACGATGAAATGAAATGAAATGGAAATGAAATGAAATGAAATGGGTGAAATGATGCTCAAATGAGTCCGGGGTGCATGGAGCTTAGAGCTACCCGAGGGAAACCCCCGGAAAACTCTTATCCAGGTAACTCACCCTAATCGACATTCGAACTCGGGACCTTTTGAACGTGAGGCAGACACGCTACCACCAAAGTGTCCTTAAACCCCCTCTAGATCTTAGGATATGGGCTCCCCATTTTAAGTTATTATTACGTCCTTCAATATAATTTTGTGTGTGTTTGGGTCATCCTGTAGAGATATGTCCTTAAATATATGGCAAATAATTAAAACGGACTGAAAAGGGGAAATGTGAATAGGTATTGTAATAATTTTGTGAAGAAATATTTGGAGTATGATTAAGGGCACTTGTTTAAAAGGAGCTAGAGGAAAAAATGAGGAACTGTGTTATGTGGATTTAAAAACATTTAATTAGAACATGATGTAGGGAAAGTATGCAGGAAATATAACGACACAAATTATATAAATAAATTATAGCGCTTAAAATGTTAACTGGGATTGGGGATTAGGAATAATTAGGAATAAAGTTATAGATGGATGTTGGGAAATACAAAGGAGGAATGGATCAGTACAAACTGACACAAGTTGAGGATATACTGAAATACAAACGTGTGGGGGCTTTATTATAAATATAATCCTGGGTTTGTCTGTATGGTAATCCCAAATAAGTAAATTATATATTATAGATTTTATAGGCTATAAATTTAGATTAAGCACCTTTAAGCGTTGATTAAAACTTTTTCGCTATTTTTGTACTCTTTTACTCATTAAATTTTATGAAAGATGAGCGTAAACTTTCAGTTTAGATTTGTAAGTAAACCGATAGACCTAAGTGCTTTAGTGTGACTGAAATACCTTTTAAAGCTATGCACCTATATATACTAAGAATTCGTTGAATGAAATTATTGAAGAACAGTACTATAAAGTTTCTTAGCCATTTATACCGTTTATTACACTTTAATAATCCTTTGCTCAGTAATGCATGTTTGATCTCATACTTTCAGAAGTTAATACTGATCTATTGTGAGCAGAGGAAGTGTAGCATTACACCAGAAAATCTTCACCAGTAATATTGTTCTGGGGCTTCCTGAACCCAAAAATATATATCTGTCTATTAAAATATAACTATAAGCCGAGGCTTAGACAAAAAGGATTTCATATAAATTTCTCATCTTGAGCTAGCAAACTTTCGATTCTTAGATTTACAAAAAAAAAAAAAAAAAGAACTAAGGGGTAATTTAAATGCTGCATTAAAGATATTTGTAAGATACATTAAGCATACAGCTTACTTTTATGCGAAAAGGATGTAGAAAATCCAAGCTGCGATCTTTTCATTGAATGTTTCTCATAACCTTAAGGAATACACAATTTTTATCACAAAGTTATAGTTAAGCTAAGAGTACATTTTTTAAAGCTAAGACCTAAATCACTTTCGGAATACTTTTTGTTATTTTGAGCTTTAAAATGCTACATTATGAATTTGCAAACTACTTTTTCTTTAGGGAAATTAATTGTTCTTTCACATTGGCCGTGTGTAGGCTAAATTGTGGAATCGTAGAGTCAGACTGAATAATTCAATGCCATAGCCGGATCTTCTGGTCTCCGTCCAGCAGTTCTAACCATTGCACTACTATGGCTCAATGTTAACTCAATGGTTCAATGTTATGGTTAACTATAAAGCCCGGGCCTTAAAGTACCTACATGTTGTAAGTCGCCATTTAGGTAGTTGTCTCATGTGTTTATGAGAACTCCTAAGTGGTTTACCGGAAAAAATACGAGTCAGTTGGAGAATTTAATGTCATGTCGGCACGTTGGCCATAGCAGTTCAATGGTGAGAGCGGCTGAACGGAGACCAGAAGATCCGTGGTTCAAATCCCGTCTATGGCATTGAATTTCTCAGTCTGACTCTACGTTTCCATACTTTTTCTTTAATTTCGCAGCAATGCAAAGAGATGCAATTTCAGTTTATCTCAATTAACAGACAGTAGATAGAATAACACGCTTTTGTATTTGGAAGAGTGAGTAGAGAAATGCCTTTTAATGCAAGACAGCAAATATTTATTGCATGTTATTCATTGTATTTATGTCATGACGATCGAGTATTACACGCTGACCAGCACTTAGCAAAGTATTAATTAGCAAACAAGAAACAGTGGTTCCATCAAGCACACATAATTTTCACTCGTACCTCTTGCTTGTTACAAGAAAGACACAATTGAGTATTAATACAACTTGTTACCGAGCGGAATGGCTCAGGTGTTTTCGTCTGTGGCCCGCATTCGTGTGGTCCGTGTTCATATCCCGTGGTCGACCTTCCTGACCCATGGACTTTTCGGGGTTTTCCCAGGTCACCAGGTGAATGCTCGGTAGGTTAATTATATCCCCCGAATTTCCTGTCCCTACATTTCATTTCCATAATTTCACATCATTTCTCATCTGGTGGTCTCTTTCAAAATAGGAAGTGTTGGCCGGTTTCTCGGCATTGCATGGTAAGATGATAAGCTCTGAGTGAAGCTTACTCCTCCAGTAGTAATGTCTCCGGTCTCCGATCCCAGTTTGGTGGGGCGTTTCCGGACCGCAGTCGGTTGAGCTGCAGGTTCTGCTAGCCTGCCGGGGAGTTTTCAACTTGTAAAGTGTACTGTCGTGGCCCCTTGGGACGGCCGCCCTCTATCTCCTCTCGCCTCATCCTTGCTCCCGGCGATGCACCTCTTGGAGCAAAGGTATAATAGATAAAGACTGATTGCAGTGTCAAATACCCTGCTGAACATTCCAGCCCCTCCCACTGGGAGTTGTTCGGATTGGGTTGGTCTCGAGGGGGCAGTGTGTTCCCGATATCCACGGGAAATTGGGTACCTCCGGCCAGGCCACGGCTGCCCGGAGGGGGTAGAGGGTTGCCACATAAGTCCCGGGTACTTGCCTGCAGAGCTAGTAGCTGATGTGCTAGATCACCGGCGGCCCTACCAAGGTTATTTGGTAGCCAGTCTATTAAGGACCGGCGCGTAAGTGGCGTATCCACTTCCGTCCGTCTGCCGTGTGCAGCGGGGGGGGGGGGGCAGTTTATAAAATAGGTACTATCCTATGGTAAAAACCCGAGAGACCCGGGTTCTGGTCCTACGGGTCCAGGACTAATGGGAGTAGATCCTCGCACGTATGTCAAATACCCTTTCCCGTAGGGCAGGGGATCCGTCCCATTCAGCTGCTGAGGTGCGGGCGCTGCGGAACCTTGGCACTTGTGGCACCTCTGACGTTACTAGAGGAACCTTGGACCGAACATTCAAGCCGCTCCCTGAATGGGAGTTGTTCGGATTGGGTTGGACTCGAGGTGGCAGTGTGTTACTGAAACCCACGGGGAATTGGGTACCTGCGGCCAGGCTACGGCAGCCTGGAGGGGGTAGAAGGTGGCCTCATAAGTCCCGGGTACTAGCCTGCAGAACTAGTAGAAGGTGTGCTAGATCACCAGGTGGCCCCACCGAGGTTTTCGGTAGTTTTCCCTGCGGGGTTGAGGCACCTAAGTGGCGTATCCACTTCCATCCCGTCTTGACGTTATGCTCAGCGGGATGGGGTCTTTTTAAGAAATCAGACATTGCCCAATGGAAAGAGCCCCGGACTATCCATTGCTCTCGGGTAGAAAGCCCGGGTCCTTGGTCCTACGGGTCCAGGACTAATGCGAGTAGAACCTCTGCACATAACAAATAACTGCCAAATAGCCTTCCCGTAGGGAAGGGGCTCAGTTCCCTTCAGCTTATGTGGCGCGAGCACTGCGGATCCTTAGCCCTCGTGGTACCTCTGACTTTACTAGAGGAACCTTGGGCCGAACATTCGAGCCCCTCCCTGAATGGGATTGGGTTCGGATTGGGTTGGAATCGAAGGGGCAATGTGTTCACGTTACCCGCGGGAGATCGGATACCTCCGGCCAGGCTTTGGCCGCTCGGAGTGGGCGGAGGGTTGCTTAAAATGTCTCTGGTACTAGCCTGCAGAGCTAGTAGATGATTTGCTAGATCACCAGGTGGCCCCACCGAGGTTATTCTTGCCTGGGAGGCCGCGCTGTGGCTCAGTGGTTAGACCGCTTGGCTCTCACCAAGGCGGCCCGGGTTCGATCCCAGGCAACCGCAAAGTGAGATTTCTGATGGACAACACTGCGCTGGGGCGGGTTTTCACCGGGACCTCCGGTTTCCCCCGTCATCTCATTCCACCGGTGCTCCATCTTCATCTCGTGTATCATCAGTGTCACCTCCTGCGGTGCCATATGTAGTAAAAGCGGGCGTTAAACACTACACATTCATTCATTTGCCTGCGGGGTTGACGCTCGTATGTGGCACATTCACTTTCACCAGTCTTGTCGTTGTTGTCGATGGGGGAAGGGAGGGCTTTTTAGCCTTAAGGTATTGCCCCAAGGAAAGAACCCCGGAGTTATCCATCTCTCCTGGGCTGGTGGAGGCCGGAGTCTTAGGACTTGCGGGTAGACCTCGCTGCAACTGTCAAATACCCCCGGTACCGTAATCCAATACAACTTGTTACAGTGTAGATTAAAGGACTATTAGTTACCATTTCATTCTACGCATTAATGAGGCAAGGGAGCATATTTCTCTCAGTACCGTATTATTAATATTGAATATTAAAATCGAGCTTGTTCTACCTTACATTTGCCAACAACTTTTCAAATCTCATTTTAAAAGTCCATTTTTTGAAATGGTCATACAACACCCTTAAATACTTCTACGCATGTATTATTAGAGTATGCGTTTAGGATAGGTTCTCTTCATCTTCAGGGTTTGCTCTTCAGTTCCATTCTCAAGGAAATAATCTTCTAAGTTGTCTCTTCACCGCACGGCTGAAGAGATAAGAGACTGCTTAATCTTTGGATTTACATAGTAGTATATTTTAGGACATCTCCTTGTTTCCATTCTTTCTACAGTGTGTCAATTTTGGTTTCTATCTTAAAGTTTTCGTTTTATCTCCATTGGCATCAATTGCTTGCTTGATCCCTCACCATATAACCTGCAGTTGCTGTAGAAATGATTTTACTTCTATCGTTGAGTGAGTGAGTGTGGGCCCGTCGACAACAAGGTCATTTGGGCCCTTCTATCGTTGATGTTTCTTTGCATTGTTTCACAATATGTTCAAATTGTTTTAATCCTTGTTATCGCATGTAATGCTCTTTATATTGTACACATGCCAATTGAAAATCACTAAATGTAAGGTCTGGGTCACTAGAATTGTGAATATAAATCCAAAATATTTGGAAAAAGCTCACCTTTCACTTTATGCCAGTTTTAGCATCTTATGTCTTTCAAATGGAAAGAGTTCTCCCTGTAGCGAATCAGATGCGTTAGTCTTCACCGTTGCCACCTCGTTATCCCCACTCTTCCCCCCCTCTCTCTCTCTCTCTCTCTCTCTCTCTCTCTCTCTCTCTCTCTCTCTCTCTCTCTCTCGCAAACTTGCGAGTGTTCGCGGCGCTAGGCGTAAGGGAACGCAACCTGAATTTTCCAAAGTTTTATAATAATACAGTTGTTGAAATCACAATTACAACCTGAACATTCGTATATTACGCAAATGTTTTAAATATTTAGTTAAAAGTTAATAATAGTTTAAGAGTTACTTATTTTTCTAATCCGACGAAAATACCAGGGGTGCAACAGTATAGCTGTGAAGAGATAATTCGTCATTGCCATTTTCTTCAACGTCTGAGTACTGTGAATTTATGATCATAGGTTCCAAAATCTCGTTACGTACTGTTTCTTTCCAAAAGTCGTCTTCTTGTAATTTATCTGATGTCTCACGCAGTTTTCACAGTCTTGTTGTGTTCCTTGTCAATTTCTTCACGAATAAGTCGTTCAACGTCAGTCAGTTTAAAAATATTATTTCTGTTTGCAACATAATTTGAGCTCACATTAACTCAATTGGATTGTTCTAGCAGTAGTAAGGGGGAAGGTGAATCGCGTCTCATTGATCCAGCTGATACACTTTTTCAGAGAAGAGTAGTTGAATAATACTGCTTTGAACTCTCTAGAGTAAATAGAGATTACGAACCATTCATAATGTGACAAGACACGTTCTGCCACATTAGCAAGAAGTGTATGGTTTCCTCTAATCGAATTTAATAAACACCTTGGCTTATTCAAAGTATATATTTCTTTTATCACGTCATGCCAAATGTTTACGTTTGAGTTCTGAGTAATTTCAAATGTACGTTCACACATACATGCCAACCAGTGCTTACGTCGCAATGCATTGTTATAATATAATGATATGTACTTTATATATTAGTATTAGGAAAACTATTCGAGCTAAATATATGCTTTTTTGCGGTTATTTTAAATACATCGCTCTCTTCTTCCTTGCAGATAAGTTTCTGCAAAATCTGAATTTGTATCTTAGCGCGAATAGTATTTATGAGATATTGATTAATTTGCCGCTCGTCACACACCACTTAGGGGGAATGCAATACGAGAACACCGCAGGACTCCAATTGGTTGTTCGCCTTTTTGCGCTCAAGGACAAACACCTTCCCATTTGAAACATAAGTTTACATACCGATAGCTTTGGAAGAATTGTTCATTGCCAATTTACTCATTTACCTTTGTTATATTTGGCTTTAACTCAGAATTATCTTTAAATTTACACACACATCAATATTTCCTTTTAACTTATAAGACTCTAGAGAAGATTGCGAATAAATAACCTTTTCTAAAAAATATTCCTACCCCCAGCTGGGAATTTAACATATCTGCATTTGGAGGTTAGCATGTTAATCATAGGGTTCTTTTCGGCCTGATATTATGGAGTTATATTTCTTCATTGTTATATCAGAAATTGTGACATTTTCTTATCTGTCATTATAACGTGGTCGTCAGCTAGCATATGCGATATAATGTGTTCTCTTGATAAAATAACGTAAACTAACGAGTGGAGAATGTTTCGAGGAAAATCTGTAACGGGAAATCCAGACGACGATGAGTAGGAACACAGACCCTGCAGAAGCAGGTGTGGCTGTTATACCGTTGCTAAACCTTGCTTCCCTATTGTGTTTCGGTAACGTGCTATTTGTCAGTGTGAAGACTTTGTGTACAGAAGTGACGATCATGAATCTAGCCCGAGGTGAGGTTTAAATTATGTCCCCTTGTTATTGCGTCACGTCTGCTTTCATGGCGCTTCTGCATCTATCTTCCGTGTTAAGAACGGGAAGGTTAAATGCCAGGAAAACATTATTAGCTGCACTTAATTTAGTAACTTTCAGGAGGAAAGAACTTGTAAGTACATGGCAATACTTTCCCTTTAATTAATCTATGTTTAAACAGAAAAAACTGAAATATAAGTATGAACAAATTAGAAAAAATGTAATAATAATATGAAAAGTAAGGTGTCAAGTACAACATTAAGAAATCCTATAAAATCACGAAAATCAAAATCTGATATCAAAATTTTATGATAAACAGGGCAGACGGGAAAAGAACAGAAAAAGTAGAGTAGCAATTTTTAAGAACAGCAACAGGACTTAAGAAATTAGTACAAACATTCGCAGGAACTTAAATACAACTGAAATGGAAAAACGAAGAAATGAAAAATATTTGTAATAGTATATATTAAGGATTAGAGAAACGAATGACAACATTTAAATGTTATGCAGTTAAGTAGGTAATATTAAATATCTAAGTAGAAAGAGCAAGAATAATGCAATATGCTGGAGCACTTAAAAAGAAGTTTTTTTTTTTAAATAACTTTTGAAGATAATGGTAAAATTACAGAGCGACTGGTTTTACAATATCTAGTTGGAGTACAAACCGGTAGTAGTTCTTGGTGTAATTGTTAAGCGCTTTCACCTAGTAAAATTACCTGGTATTAAGAAACTCGGATGGAGTGGTGAGAGTAAAATTCCTGAAGCAATTATGCTTAGGAGGTAAACATTCCTCTTTTACTGGAAACTCAGTCCTCTATTTCAATCGCATACATCGTGATAAAACTTTATGCTCTAATCCCTTTATACTTTTTCCTGCAGTATGTAAACACATTCAGTGCTTAATTACGTCTACTTCAACATTTATATATGTAAAAATAAACCATAAACAAGTTTAGTAAAATCTGATAATACAGTAATAATACCAATAATAGTACACCTGTGCAACTTTGGGAGAATATAGTACACAACTGGGAGATAACATTACACTACTTATATGTCAGAGAAATTGTTGGGAATGTTCTCCACGAGCATCTAAACCTGTATATTTGCACTCGTCTCACCATACTCCTAAGCTTTACGGAGAGTATCCTCGCCAATGTTACTTATTTCTGTTCGAATGGATTCATTGAGAACATCAATTGTCTGTGACTACTTCTGTAACTTAATTTTTAGATATTCCCACAAGAAAATATCCAGTGAGCTTAGGTCAGGGGATATGGGGCCCACAGACCTGTTGACATTATTCGATTATCAAAGAAACTGGTTACAAGTTCCATGATGTCATTAAATATATGGCACGTTGCTCCATCTTGCTGGAAATAACCTTCTCTCAATTCGATATCATCTCCGTAAAACTTCAGAGAATATGGTGAGACGAGTGCAAACATGTATAGATGTGGTAGAGGACACTTGTAACATTTACTCTGAGATGTAAATAGTGTAGTGTTATCTCCCAATTGTGAACTACATTCTCCCAAAATTGCACGTGTGTCCTGTTATTTCTTCAAAAGTTATGGTCTATTGAAGTGGTTCAGGTTTATATGGATCGCACTATATTTTGACATCGTATACAGAACAATGAAAAACATTTATTCTAAAATATTCAGTTTCATTATGGAATTACCTTGCTGTGCATGACACCTAAAACAACGAGCATAACCTAATTATCGGAAGGCCCGACCAGATAGCAGCTGGGTGGGCGACAGGAGGTATTAAGGACCACGCCTACCCATTTATCTTGTAGCGCTAAGGAGGGGATGGTTGGAAAAGCGTCACTAGCCATCTCTTTCCCCCCTGACGTCTGGAATAGTCGGAATATTTCACTGTACCGCGAGGCTTCCAGAAAAAGCGATCTTCCTATAAAAGGGCTACAGTTGGCGAGTCACATCAGTTCTTGGCGAGCAGCCATGAGGAGCGCCGAGTTAGCGAACGGACTGGAAGACGATGTACGTGTATCAGAGGAGTTGTACGTAATTGTGAGCGTGGAATGTACCTGTGACAGACGAACTGGTGGATTGTAATTGTAATCGGCAAGTGTTCCAACTGTAATTCGGTGGAAATAAAGAACATTTTGAGTTTGTGCAATTGGACTTTTAATTTCACGAACCCACAAAGCCACAGTATCAACAAAACCTGTTATTTCTAGGATTTATAAAGAGAACATACGTCTCCCATTCTCAGTATTAAATCCTAGCACTAATTCTAACTCCTTTGATATATTAGAATAACAGTTTTGTGAATTCCGTTAGAAAGGAGCCTCTGAGCTTGCGGTTGAATTTAAGATTGGTCTCCGATGCCGACGTTCAACGAGAAGACACAGATTCAATAGGATGTGCAAGGATATATGATAAAAGGTTCAAATAAATTATACCAAAAGAAAACTTAGGTGCGACCTGTATGTAATTCTGCTCTTCAAGATTGAAGGAAACATTCCGAATGAGGTACGAGGGGAAAGGGCGAAGATAAGCCAAGAACTTAGGGGTTAAAGGGTTAAACATTTCAGGATAGATAAATAGAGCTAAAGCTAGAGCAAATAATGTTAGAGATATTTGGATAGGGTCTATCGTGGGATGATGGCAGTTCATTTTTAGTATGTAATAAGCGCCTTGATGCATCAGCAACTACTTTGTCGTTGCTGTACGGTAGTACGTAGCAGTACGGTATACTTCCAAAACTCATTGTTTACATATGATCTCTGCACTTAAGCTCACATTCCGAGTCTCCGGTGAGATAGCACTTGTAATTACAAACTGAATAACTTCAAAACGTTAAATGAAGTTTGAAACATGATTCCTAAAGGAATTGAATTTGGATACAGCAAAACATATTCTATTTTAACACGCTACTAATACACTAAAACATTGGTTTTAATATCTCTATGTTTACCAGTAACTAATATTACAAACTAGTTAACAAAGATAAAGACTGAAACGCAGTCTAGAATGAAGTACATTAAGTACAAATGCAATAGCTTGCCGAATTATTACTGCTTATTTTCTAAGCATGCACTAAAGAAGTTTTGAATATTTTATGAATTAAAAAGCTTAACATAACCATATACTATCCAACGGGAATTGTGGTGCAAAGGGATAGATGACGTTGTAATGATTGCTCAACTTTGTGAAGATAACTTGTAGTCTAATCCTGTAGTTTCTTCGGCAGCATCCCTGGAACTAGAAATCTTACCTCTGGGCGTGGTCGCGGATTTGAGGAGAAATTATTACTGTTAGAGTGAACAAATTCTTCTCTTAGAATGTATTTCCCGGGCTTGAGGGCCGTGGTCCAGAGGATGAAAATCCTCCTGAAGTTTCGCTCATATCTCCGACGAGCATCTTCAGAGGATTCTGGCTAAGTACTTGTTAGGTACTACAGCAAGTATCTAGCTAGAATCCTCTGAAGATGCTCGTCGGAGATAGAGCGAAACGTCAGGAGAATTTTCATCCTCTGGACCACGGCCCACAAGCCCGGGAAATACATTCTATTGGATTAACGCCGGCCGTGAAAGTCTAAGCATGTACAAATACTTCTCTTCTTTTTTTTAAAGTTGAATATTTAATTCTTCTGAAAATGTGTCAAACTTTGATAAAAATTTAAATGATATGAAATGCTGTCCTTTAACAAACGGTGATTGATGTATAGATGAACTATTCCTCTCTTGCACTAACGGTAATTAGCGTATCTTACACACACACACACACACACACACACACACACACACACACACACACACACACGCACGGAGGCACGCACGCACACACACACACACTATTTCTGCACAAGCTCGGAGAGACACAAATACACGTTTTTCTCTAGAAGAACGCGAATTAAATTTCTCATGTTCCCTTCTATGTTGCTATAGCAACCGAATTGCTTATCGTTTACTGGTCCACGTCACCACATTTCGTAATGACATTCTTATAGTTACCAGTAACGACAATATTACATAATATTTCACTCACATCTCGTGACCACACTAATTTTACAGTTTTATTTCCGTACAAATTAATATTTTCATGACAATTCCAAGTAAATTTTTAAAATTTAGAAACACGAAATAACCGCCACAAATATAAACCAAAAGTTTATTCAAGGAACAACAATGTGTTAAAAGCGAATGGGTTTGCCATTGTAATATAGAAAGCAATGCTTCTTTCTGAAAATAGCATTTAAATGTTAGACGTTTTTATAATTATTACGCCCATTTAATACAGAAAGCTAGAGATTCTTTGGCTTAACAATATTACTTTCGTTACTACCTCTACAAAAATAATTAACACTACATTATTTTATTATTGATATACAATTCTTAATTTCATTGAAGATTAAAATAGCATGCGAAATGCAATAGTATAAGTATAAATGCTAGCAATAATTACTGCTACACTCAGAATATGTCAACAGCATGGGAAAGGTCAAGACGAAGCCAGAATCTTGAGACTTCCAGGTCGTTAAAATCCATAACGTGGAGCCGTTTTGGTGTCGGCAATTTCTGCTAGACGCAGTTGCAGAGAGGTGAAATCTGACACGGACTTTAGATGGAACGCAAAGCGAATACCCGTGTACTTGTATAGTTTTAGTTGTGGAGAGTTTACGACCTAAAGGAGAGGAGGGAAAGTTGTTCCTAGGGGCACAGTTTGTCTGGAATGGAACGAATAACAATCCATAACTGCTCATAAAGCACAATTGTGCATAACACATCCAAATAGCAGCTTCAGGAATATGAGGCGCTGTGCTGAGATTACTTCCGCTTACCGTAGTGTTCGCATCAACACATTTTGGCGAATCATCCTTTAAAAATTTAGTTCAATGTTATTTTTATTGAGTTCGTTTCTTAAAATGCAGTGTTGCTTTATTCCTTAAGATATGTCGTAGTTACCGCCATCATAGAATCAAATGTTAGTGGGCGAAGTACTGAAGCTTAACTTTGTCGAAGTTTTATGAAACATTGTTCATCCTTTAGCTTATTTAGATGAATATGTTAATACGATACACACTTGATTAGATATGATATTTAGAACTGAGAAATGTTTAAAGGCGGTAACGAAATAGTTTCCTAATAAGTGCTCGTACTTACGCGATAAGTTGCTTACGCCATCCAATAGCTGTATTGAGTTATTCATGTTTTTGATAATTGAATACCTTTAAGCTAATTGTCATAAGTATATGTATATATATATATATAATTCACATTTTCAAAGACGTTTTCGAATAGTAGTGTCATACAAATCCCATTGTGCAATGTTACATTTATAATATACAGAGTGAATCCCCTAGAACTTGCACCGTCAATATTTCCGAAATGGAAAGTGCTATTGATGTGCAATTTTCACAGCATTGTTAGGTATTAACGGATTGTAGTTTAAGAATATAAATTTTAATAACACTTAGAAGGTGTACTTTTGTAGCAGACTTCCAGTGTTTAAGTGGAAAAACTCCTAATTACATAAACAATCAAAAGTATGTTAAATTAGAATGTTAATGGTGCTTCCCGCAGGATTCTAGTGCCAGTAGTTCACGAGATATCTTTTTTTTTTTTGCATTTAACTGCTGTGGTCATATCGGCAGCCGTTCTCCTTTGGAACATACCGAAGGTGCTAACTCACTTGTGCATTGTGGCATTCTATTGTTAGTAAGTATAAGTTTAAGTAGTAGGTTGTGAATGAAGGTGGGATTTGCCAATGCAGAAAAAAGCCGACATGCCTATGTTGTGCGGAGAGTGCAGGAAGAATGCAGTTCTGTATAGTGTATACGGGGAAATATCCCAATAGACGTCAACCATCTCGGCAATTTTTAATCAACCTCTTCAACCAGTAATGGGAAAGTGGTAGTGTAACACCAATTAAATTAAGAGAAACAATTGTCTGGATATATAGGAGAAATTAATGTTTTGGCTGCTATTGCAGTAATCTGCAAATTACTTCCCGCACAATTGCACGTGGAAGTGGAATGATGTCGCATTCTCCATCTTATCTCATTCTCCATTCCTATCATATCTCCCTCCATCAAGAGCTGCATGGAAACTATTTTGAGAATCATGTTAACTTTTGTACATTGGTATTAAGAGATGATACTTCAGATTTATCATGTATTTTGTTTAGTGATGAAGCAATATTTACTAGTCGTGGTCAGAGACATGCACTAATGGTGTGTTGACAATCCCCGTTGCCTTCGTCAGGTGGAACGTCAGCGTCCATGCAATTTGAACGTGTGATGAGGGACAGTGAACCATCAGCTCATTGGCTCATTTTCATAGAAGGAGCATTAAACTCAAACAAGTATCTCTGCTCCTAATAGATCATCTCCCTCAGATGATAGAAGACGTTCCTCTACAGACTAGGAAGAACCTGTGGTTCCAGCATGATGGTATCCAGCCCATAGTATATGAACTACTGCAGCTGGTGTTCACGCATTGGTTCCAAATCGATGGATTGGACGAAGCGGACCTCGGCCAGCTCACTTTGACTCCGTTTAACTTTTTGTATGGGGAAAACTGAAAGGCACTGCTTAGAAGAACGTACCAGCTACACCAAATGTTATGAAACAACGTATTACTGCTGTATGCTCTGAAATATCCTCTAGAATGCTAGAACATGTGCAGCAGTCTTACCACAGGAGACTGGACGCTTGTATTGAATCTGCCGGTGGTAATTTTGAACACAAGCGTAGAAGGTCAATCTCTTTATTTGTCAAGATCCACATCCCGTAGGGGAGGGGATCCGTCCCCTTCAGCTGCCAAAGTGCGGGCGCTGCGGACCCTTAGCACTCGTGGTACCTCTGACGTTACTAGAGGAACTCCGGGCCGAACAGCCGAGCCCCTCCTTCGGGAGTTGTTCGGATGGGTAGGTCTCGGAGGGGCAGTGGTTCCCGATACCCGTGGGAGATTGGGTACGTCTTCGGACGGGGTTGAGGGAAGCCATAAGTTTCCGGGTACTAGCCTGCTCAGCTAGTAGAAGGTGTGCTAGATCGCCAGGCGGCCCCACCGAGGTCATATCGGTAGTCTTCACCTTGAGTGTTGACGCGCGTAAGTGGCGTATCCACTTCCGTCCTGACTGGTCTTCGGACCAGGAGGGGGGGCAGTTTAGGAAACTAGGTACTGTCCTAATGGAAAGCCCCACGGAGAGACCCTTTGGGATACTCCCTGGTTGTAAGAGACCCGGGTCTTGTTCCTACGGGGACAGGGCTAATGGGAGTAGACTCTCTGCACTCAGATGTCAAGATCCACAGAGTGTCTTTTGTTTTTCTTTCCCTCACTCTCTGATCTCTATAACCACAGCAACTTGACATTACATTGAAGTAGCCCACCTGAAGTTTTTGCCCGTTTAGAGCACAATTCATTAGAGAAAGTATTTCTGCACCTCCCTTCACAACATACCGAATATAGCATACGTAAAGCCAATCATAAAAATGAATGATACAAGAATAGACTTAGAAATTTCAAAGCAGTAGGGCTAGGTGAAAGAGTTACTTGATCTTATTGTTATTAGAGTTCAGGCACTGACGTTGCAGGCAAAAAATTTCTCCATTCCTCTTACAATTATTAGCGTTTATATACAGCACTACTAGTCTAATTTTACTGCCTCAGTGATTCTTGGCCGCTTTTGTTTACATTATTGTATTATTACATAGTTGAAATGTGGATAACTTGGAGTCATCTCCTTAAGAATTGCCCTGTCTGGTAGTGAGGAATGGATGCATATCAGTGTTAAACAGGAAGCATTGTTGCGATCTAGTCGAATTGGCTATATCTTCGCGCCTTATCGGTTTGTACATTACGGAATACATGATTAATTTTTATTGCACATGTTTGTAGTATATTCGTTAAATTAAAAGTTCCGTTCACCCTAAGAAAACTGTTTTCTCTCTTTAATTTATAATTTCTCAAACTTTGGAGTCACCTTCACAAGGTTTAAGTGGATGAATTAAATCATTTTAAAAATTCAATAAATTTATTTCTTATATTTTAAGAAATTAAAAGTAAACTGCAAAATAAGCCAGGTATCTAACAGATATACGTATTTTGAAACTTTGAACTTTTAGTATCTGAATATGCAATGGAGATTGAACAAGTTATGGAAATGTGTACTGGTTTTATCCCATTTTACACCAAACTAATAAATTGTAACTGTATATCACTTCACCTTATTGTATTTTGTTGTACAAAGATTGTCGTTCACCAAATTTTTAAATAACGGATAATTAAAATATACCTATAACAGCTTGATGCTAACCTTCCACAAGGTGCTTGTCGTGCCTTAAGAATTTTCATTTAAAATAAATCATTGACACGTTAAGCTACTAAACCTTTATATTCAATGGTATACTATAGCTCTTGGTGTTGCCGCCTGCGGTGCCGTATGTAGTAAAAGCGGGCGTTAAACACTACACATTCATTCATTCTTGGTGTTGGAAACCTTTAAAGCATAAATATTTGATCTATTGGTCGTCCTTGCTTCTAGTGCCTTCTGTTCTGTTTATGTTCCGTTTGTACATAATCATGTTAAAATTCTCAGCAGAAATGCTGAGTGACTGCACATAAGTGATTGACATTTGTTTTTGAGCTGGAAGGTTGCTTAAAACATAATTTTTCCGATCACCAATATATTGTTACAGAAATTATACACAAAGTTTATGTACCCAATATATAATGAAAAGAATTCTAAATACCATCTGTGTGTATAAACTTAAATAATGTGCTAATTATTTCATTTCTCGAAATTACAGTTTCTGCATTATGTACAGCACTTGATACATTACTGCAATAAAAATGAAATAAAATGCTGTTTTCAAACTATTAAAATATTAGCATGAAATTAGACTCCTATAATTGTGGTAGAGCAGCGTTTGACAAATGTTTGGTAACACTCGGACAAAATTGTTGGATTAAGACGTTTACCTTATGATATCTTTAACTCTGAAATAAGTAGTACAATATATACTAAACCATTACTAGGCCTCGCCGATTTTAGAGCACGTTCTTTCTGATATCAAAAAGCTGCTTCCACTTCCCATTTGCAATCCCCGATGTAGTAAGGTGACTTTTGTATATAATTTATTGAAGCATCCTCAATAAACATTTCTGTATAAAATGCCTTAAGTTAGTTCCTTTTGGAAACAAGCCTATGTTCGTTTGATGAAAGATTTCTAGCACATAAAGCATATTTTCAGTAGAAAATTCAAACCATTTGCTAAAAAGACTCTCCTAGAATTATATTTCCAGCATGATATTAATGGAAGTTTAATAGTTTCTTGAATTTATTTTCCATGCTTCAGTAAATTCTTTTTCAATAAATCGAAGGAGAGAAAATCGAGGTTGTCTGACCTGTTATTCATGAGAGGGTTTAAACAAGGCCAAGTTAACTGGTAGGTACCTCTCGAGGAGAATGAATCGATATGCTACGAAGTACGACGAGCAAGCAAGAAATTGCCTATACAGCAAATGAAAGCGGTTTCCATCCCAGTACCAATTAGAAAAGGGACATGAAAAATGCTAATCACTGGGGATGGGTAGCGCTGAGAGAGAGGGAGGAATCTGAATGCGACGCACGACCCAGTTTGGGATGCTGCAGATACTGCCGACGGATTCTGCGGTACACGCACAAAAAAAAAAAAGCAACAGCGAAACAATCCTTGCGAAAAATGCAGAGTGCCAAGGGAAACCGGGGAAAGCTGCTTTAAATTAAGCTTGATTCCGCTCCTCTTCATCCGACTTCCTGAGAAATATGTTGATAAGCGCGCCCTTATTTATTTCTCTTCAGCGTGAGAAACTACTTGACCTGATGAAAACGGAAAATAGTGTGGTATTGGAGATGTTTCCATTTGGAGTATGGATTACTCCAATACAGTCCTTCCACCGGCGGAAATGCATAGGAGATATCTACAGTAAGGGAAGGTACCGAATCGGAATGGAACAGAGGCCAAATCCTACAGCAAAAATAGTATAAGTCTGGACGTTCTTACTTCTGATTACTTTTAGTCAATCTGCATTATTTTGAGAAACTACCGTAGAAATTATTCTTATACTTCAAATATAGTTTTCCTGAGTTTTAACTCCTTTTCAACCTATAGGGGAGTATTCCCAGTGGCGAGTAGTAAAAAACATATGTACAGATGGGCCAGAAAAAAAAAATACCATCCAAGCTTAAAAATATAAAAGTTTTGTTCTTCGTTCGCATTTTGGTGTCTCGTCATGCCACAATATGATTTAGAACTTAAATGAAGCCAAGACGTGCATGTGATCCATACTTGGTTTTAAGAAGCATTTACTTATGAACACTACCAAAAAGAATAAAATGTTCAGCAGAATTGGTTCATTACAAAATCATATGCATAAGCATAAGCATAAGCATAAGAACGAACACCTCCACTAATAAAGTGTTGCACAAGGTTCTCCATCCTCCAAAGTAAAGCGTGAACTAACGTAGAGGAATTCCTCGATATATATATATATATATATATATATATATATATATATATATATATATATATATAATATAGTCTGATGGTATGGTTAAGGGCACTAAATCTCTTTCCTGTCGCATGCAGTTGTTAAATGATTTTAAATTTCAGAACTTTCATTCTTTTACTTTTTCACTATACAAACTATATAATCGAATAAACTTTGGTTACCTTTTCTGAACCACCATGTTTAAGTTAATTATGGATTGATAGGAAACGTGCTAAGCACATTTGCAGAGGATTACTTTGTCTGCTTTCGATCCAACTCAAAATATAGCGCTTGGCTGGACCCGTAGCTCAGTCGGTAGAGCACCTGCCTGCCGTGCTAGGGGTCCCGGGTTCAATTCCCAGCGGTGGCGATGGGGGTGGGGATATTTCTCCGACCAAGATAAATCGTCTATCTTTCCCAGAGTCTGGAGGTATGAATGAGAGTGTGAATGTGTGCGTGATCTATTGATTAAAACCGAACGATTACGAGTTAACACCTTCAATGTGTTCCAAAGGAGAACGGCCTCCGATATGACCATTGGAGTTAAAGGCGGGGTATAAATACAACAAATAAAAAAAAAATATAGCGCTTAAGTTTGGCATTATCAGAGTACTCAATATAGAAGGTCTTTCAATAAATTCGGCCTACCTCAAGATAACATAGGTGGTGCAATTTTCTTTATTTATATTCCCAAAATTGACAGATAAAATGTCAATCTTGAATTATGTGATCAACCTACTTCATTTGCCGCCTCGGTAGCATAGACGGTAGTGTGTCTGCCTCACGTTCAAGAGGTCCCGAGTTCGAATCTTGATTAGGGTGAGCTACCTGAATACGGTTTTTTTCCGGAGGTTTCCCGTATCCTGATAGACGAATAACAAGTAACTCTAAGCTCTATGGACCACGGACGCATTTGAGCATCATTTCACCCATTTCACGATACGACTTAACGTTGGAGGACGTAAATTAAGGAAAAAAACTGCATCATTATGGAATGAATTTCGTTTAAGTTTCTGTAATTATTAAACCACATGAAATACTCAAAATTTAATACATTAAAGCTGTACCTCTCCTAAAACACCAACTATGTCAATGTTCTTTTTTAGTAAAATTAACAATTCTCGGAATAAACACTATCTGCTATCGTCGATATTTGTAGTTCAGATCGTCATTTGTTTGTCTCTCGTTTTCTTAGTGTGTTGAATTTCTAGATCACCACAGAGATCCCCAGCTGAAGCAACCTTTATGTATACCGCTTATATCAGCAACGAAATGTAGAATAAAGTACCTTGTATTTCTGTAAAGGTTTATCGTGATTAACATGAACTAGAGAGGAGAATAATCATTTGTTAAATATAATTAGTTGAAGGCATGTATAAATAAACTCGCTATTAGAAGTACTCATATGACAGCAACCTACAATTTTTGTTTTAAATGCCAAGGCTCAAAATTGTCTCGTACAGTAGACAGGTACTCCCTGACACATTGGGCACGAAAATTGTCACCGTTGGTAGGTCGAAATAGAATAAAGGACGGCATATCTCTCTCAACGCCTGGATTCTAAACGTAAACAGGTGGATTGTGATGCTTTTCGATGATGCCTCAAGCGTAAAAAGCTTTGAAGGATTCATCATTTAAGCCACGGTGCTTAGGACTCGTTTGAAGCAATGCACAATAAAATTCAAACACCATCTTTAAATACGTTCATAGGTTCCGCTAATTTTAAAGATTTTTATTAAGATTTTGCTCACTTACGTACCTACAGATGCGGGATATTCTGAACTTTTGGGGAAAAGTGAAAAAAATAAGCTTCCAGAGGAGTCTAGCTGACATTCCAAACTGGATATCTGGTGTTTGTGCTTGGTGTATGCACCACTGCACCATACTTATCTCTTCAACCAGTCAGTTGTTCGTTCGCCTTCCTCCCCACAAGCTTGAACCATAAGCACCGCGTCACAATATTGTGACGCACTCTAAACCAATCACATGAAACGGTTTAAGAGATGACTGTGGTTATTAACTGGGAAACTGGTATAAAATACTCTTGATATAGTACTGGAACAACGATGATTCACTTAGCAAGTATCACTTAGAGGCTTTTGCGTGATCTAGTGTCGAATGAGCGAATAATGTAGGCGGCAAGCACTTGTTAGAATAACATTCAGATTATTCCTTCGATTTCTCTCAAGACCCACAAAACGTACAAAAAGAATTATCTGTTTTATACAGCTCTATAGAACAAAAGTGCAACTCTCTCTCTCTCTCTCTCTCTCTCTCTCTCTCTCTCTCTCTCTCTCTCTCTCTCTCTCTCTCTCTCTCTCTCTCTCTCTCTCTCTCTCTCTCTCTCTCTCTCTCTCTCTCTCTCTCTCTCTCTCTCTCTCTCTCTCTCTCTCTCTCTCTCTCTCTCTCAACCTCCCATTGTAAATGCTAATTAAATTGACGTTTATGATTGTTGTACTTGCTGCTTTTAGTGAACTTTTATTTCCGAATGCAGTTATCAGTTTGTTGACTTACTGATTAACTAAATAACTTCTGCAGTAATTAACTAACACTTTATAAAGAATTCCACAAAAAAAAAAAGAAAAAAAAAAGAAAAGAAAAGAAAGAGAAAGGAAGGTACGTTTATAATCTTCTATACCTTACCGAGCTGAATGGCTTAGACGGTTTCGTCTGTGGCTCGCATTCGGCATGCCCAGATACATTTCCCATGGCAACCTACCTGATTCTTCGGTATTTCGGGGTTTTCGCGGGTCGCTAGGAGAATGCTAGGAGGTTAATTACATCCCTGAATTTCCTGTCCCTCCATTTCATATCCATTATTATTTCTCACTATCTTATCCGGTGGTCTCTGTCTGATGGTCTCTCTCACGTCTACCGAGCTCACCTCTGGGTAAAAGTGTCGGCGTGTACCTCGGCGCTGCATGGCAGGATGATATGCTCTGATTAAAACATCCTCCTCCGGTAGGACAGTCTCCGGTGTCCGAGCACGGTCTGGTGGGGTCGTTGAAGGACCACAGTCAGGTGAGCTGCCGGTTGTACTGACCTGCCGGGGAGTTTCCAACTGGTAAGTGGTGGGGACTCTGCCCTCTGCACTGTCGTGGCTTCTTGGGTCGGCCTCTCTGTCTGCTCTTACCTCATCTTTCCTCGCAGGTATGCCCCACCAGTATTCTACATCTTGTTTTTTTTTTTTTTTTTTCAATTTCCTTCAACCTCCTCTAATGGAGGACTTTTACCCAAATAGTAGATGCCTGGGGTCAGACACCTGTGGAAGAGAAGAGGAAATCTGGATGTGAGGATCAGCCCGTTACTAGGAATGGGTTGAAGTAGACCATATAAAACGGCAATGAAATGGATGAAGTGTGATTATGGAGGAGTTGGTAGAATGAACGGCGGAAGAAATCAGTGAACCTGGATAAAACTCGCCAAGATGTAACTTCCAACAGAAATTTATGGGTGTGTTCTGGAATCAAGTACGGGCCGCCTAGGTGAGGAACAGTGGTCTAAACTCTCGGCCATGGCACCGCTTTTCCTTTTTCTTTGAATTAAATATGGTTGTATTACTTCTCACAAGCAGACATAGGAATTCTTAATCAGTTGGTACTAAATCATATATAGGAACACTCAAACCTTTGCAGTAAAGAAATAGGCAATACAAGAAAAGTTAAGTGTCAATGACAAGCAGCCAAAATGGACGAGTGCAAACGCCAAAAGAATGTACCAGGATGAGATGATTTGCTATTATAACGTTTTTGTTTGCAGTAGTCCCAAGTGTTTATTTCATTCCATCTGTGCTCTATTGTTTAGAAATTCCTAAGCGTGCTTATGGACTTATCGTTAAAGTATGCATTGTGGTTTTACAAACCAAATTTGATATTAGGAACGTACATAAATAAATATTTTGTTTTAACGAGATTACCAGTTACCAGTTTCGTATCACAGCCACTGGTATACAGTAATTTTATCCGCAAGAATCATTTGAAATCTAATTCTGCTCTATTTACCTAAATTAAGCAGTAAGTATAAAACTTATTACAAAACTACCTAAATATCAAGTTGTTATATAAATTTTTTTTATATATTTTAAATATATGAAATATGGAATGTCGATATTCCGCCATTTATATCCAATCAAGCTGCCTTAATCAACGATTTACGAATATGCACCTTTTAAATTGAAGTACGGTGTCTCGACTCCGGCTGTAAATCAGCAAGAATGACGTCAGATTCAAATTTTCGGCAGGCGTTACATCAGGAACTCCCCAGCGGGTACTACCACTGGCGGAAAGAACGCTAACAGGGGGCTCTGCACCGTGTTCCGGTTTTTAATAACTCTACGCTGAAGTCAACGGAAAAGAGTGGAAAAAGTTTCTTCTTTAATTTCAAGAGTTACTCCGTCGTATTCCCTCGTTGTGTGAAAACAAATGAAATCAGTCTGACGGGCGTGTGCTCGTGAAAAAAGTTGAATCTAGAATCTTGGATGAAATTAGTAACGGAAATATGATCCACGGAAATATTTGCTTTATTTTATACCTTAAATACCAATTGACTGACAGATTTATGCCGTAGTGTGATACCGCAATCTCCATTATGTTTCCCTCGTGATAGGCGGTCATTAGGAATCTGCTGTACGTAAAATTATTTGTTATGGACAATTAACATTCATAGCAAAGTCTTGAATGGTAGCCATGTGATAAAAGAAAGGAAAATCGCGAAGCACACTTTTACTGCATTGTTTTAGGAAGCAACTTTTAATGTATGGGAAGATATAGTAATCAGAATCTTGAAGTTATAGGTCATGTGTTTTTGTCAATAACACGAAAAATGTGGCATATAGTTTGTCCAATTTCTTAAACTTATTTCCAATACAAAACAGAACTAAGCGATGTTAAGAATTTGAACAAACTATACTTTTAACTCTTCTCGGGCTTCCAGACTGGTGAGTTTAGAAGTTTTGGAAACATTCATTACTCCCGTCTTCAGGATGCTGAATGCATAAGAGGGTTAATGCTGTTACCACGGGGACTAAGTACACATAGAGCCTGTTCGTTGCCAGAAAACCTTCAGATCGTATTTCACGAAAAATATTGTTTTGTAGCCATAGACATCGTTAAAATCTTGCTAATTTTGTTGCACTTAATTTCACAATTAAGCTGATTGCAGATGAACGGATATAAAATTTCATCTGACACGTGCGCCAAGGTCATGTGTAGTTTTTTATATTTGGAATAATGTTCATAGCAATGACGTTCACCTGCTGAGAGTGGTGCTGGTATTTGAATTTGTGTTTGTTAGTTAACATGCTAAATATACTCACAATCATTCATTCAGATTCTAGGGAAGTTGAAATAATGCTGTCTTATTATGAAAACTTCCCCAAAACCAGGAGAGATTCACACCCGGGATCAATTTTCGTCCTCTGTGATCTATGAGTAACATGCTCCTCTGGTCCCCAAGTTCGCGGGTTCAAACCCGTAGGACGACGATGGATTTTATCAGGTGTAAAAATAAGATCCTTATCATAGCTTCGGAAGGGAAATGAAGCCGGTATTAACGTTGTAGCTTTAGGGACGCAAAATAATCTGGAGCCTGATACAAAAGACCCCTGAGCCAAATTAAGTGGTACTTCATGCTCAATACAGAATGGGGCGCCAAGAAGCAAAGATATTAAAGGAATACAATCATCAACTTTCCGGATCCTTCGAATTAGGAGATAGCATGCTTACTAATTACCACTACAAATGCAGGTACTGAAACTTATTAATGGGAGAACTGGCTATAAACAAACGATACTACGCACACAAGTAGAATTATATACGCAATTCTGGGCATTTCAAAAACATGTTTTGAGGAAGCATTTCTCCAAACCAGTCACTAAATGATCCCGGGAGCCCTCGCGCACCTCAAGGCTACTGAGAAATTGTGACGGTAGCTAAAAGAGAAATGTTTGGAACCTTACTGATAAAAAAGCGCATTACATATCCTTCAACTAGTTCTAGGAGTTTCATTCTTGAGCTACTGCGGTGAGACCTTCGAAAACTGATCAAACTTCTTTTAGGAAACAAATGAAATTCGACTAAGGGTGGAAGACAGCGCTTCTAGCCTCGAAAGGAACCTTTAAAGTTAACCTACTGATAAACATTTCAAATAATGTCATATGAACAAAACATTGGAGTATACCAGGATAAATGCAACCTTCAGCATATGCGAATCAGATGAGAGAAGTTCCGAGGCGCGCTAGAATGTCTCGCTGTAGCTTGTGTATACAGTTTTGGTACGAAAAGCCGCGGAAATAGGCCCTTCAAATGTGATTGAACTTTCTAGTTGATATATACATTTCTCTCATTTGCTCACACAAGTGTTTAATCCATTATAAACAACCAAGGGTTTCAAGTGTTCAAATATTTATAACTGGAATTTACTATACTTTCTATAACATTAGTCGATGCAACTGCTGCTCATACTGATAATGATTGATTATTGTGTTCCATTTGATAGCTTTTCCAGTAGATAGTTTAATACTGTTACCGATATTCCAGACATGGTTCCAATCTCAATTGCCCTGTATGCTGACGACACTGTTATTTTGCTCTCATTCCAGTCTACATTCTGCTGTACAAACCTTACAGCTCTCTCTATATCGCCTCACTCAATGGTGCTTCTCTTTCAATTCTCATAAGACTGAAGCCAAGATTTTTACTTTATGCCGCTATAATCCGCCTCCACCTATACGCCTTCTGACCGATCATGTGCCGTGGCTTCCTTCACCTACACCAGTCCAGTACCTTGGAGTGTTACTGGACACTCGGCTTACGTGGAAATCTCATATTGACCGCACCATTACCCTGGCATCCTCTCGTCTTTCACAATCCTCTCCTTTATTTCACAAACACACCTCACTTGGTTTAGAATCTTCACTGCTCCTGTACAAATCTCTGGTTCGACCTCTTATTACCTATGCCTGCCAGGTCTCGGGGCTGCCAGTACTTGTCACCTGAGGCGTCTACAGGTCATTCAGAGTCGATTGCTGCGAATCGCCACCAATGCTCCTTGGTTTGTTCGCAACCAGCAGCTGCATCACGAGCTGGGACTTCCCCTCCACCATTTCCATCCACAGCTTGCTTGACGCTTCTTCTACAATCTACGCCACGTTCCAGGAGCTGTGACGTATAACATCGGCGTCCAAAGTCGCCGGCCAACGCGACTGAAGCGATGACTACCACAGGAGCTGCTTTACAGTGATGACATTTCTACTTCTGAATGATCTACTGTTCCACATTTGCTTTTCTATTCCTTTTTTCTGCTGTATAAATTCTCACTATTGAAGTATGTATACCATTTTATTAGTTCAGTATCACATTTGTATTAGTTCAGAGGAGGCACACTGTCCTGCCTCTACAATGTTATTACTATATAATTATTTTGTATCTGTTCTCCCAGATCTGCAAAGCATGTATTATTGCTGACCAGTCTAATAAATTAATTTAAAAAAGGAATGCTGTTACCTTCTGATTAAGTTGTCTATAAGAATAAATGCCCTCTGAAAATAATGCTGAATGTGAAAGTATTTGAACCACATGAATCAGTTAAATTTTAATTAATCTTAGAAGTGAAAGATAAGAATTTCATTTAAAGCACTTAAAAAGAGATAAAATTAGTCCCTTGTAGTGAAAGGAAGCTTTATCTACACGTTGCTAGTTTCAGAAGAAACAAACAATGAATAGAAACTTCTTTCACGTCTGATATGTTACAATATCTCTGTTGTGTAACATTTTGGATTAAATTTATTTATTACGATCTGTTTTTATATTCCACTGGATAATTATTGCGGCAGAAAGAATATTTAGTAATGCTGTGATTTATATTTCAATCTCATGTTCCGTTTCGGCATAGTAGAAAATGGGCTGTAACGTAGGTGTTGTAATTGGGATTTCATTACGGAGGGGATTTGGTACGTAGGCCATCATGCTGGGCCTATGTCCCCAAGTGGGGGAACCTGCGGGAGGAAGGATGAGGCGAAGGAGACAGAGGGCGGCCGACAGAGGGCAGGTCCTCTACAGTTTTCTTGGATAGAGACTTTCCCTGACAGGCCAGGACAACGAACTCGCTCTCCTACTGCGGGACGGCAACGAGCCCAGCAGCCGAGCCCTAATGGTACCAAGGAAGGCGATCCGAGTCCCTAAGGTCCCTGGCTGGCGGTCACGAAATGATCCCAGCAGAGGAGCAGAGACCGGCAACCTATCTACCGGAGAAGGAAGAAGTTTTCCTCAGAGCATATCATCCCACCATGCACCGCCGAGACAGCTGCCGACACTTCTACCCTGTAAGAGACCACCAGATGAGAGATGATATGAAATGATAGTGGAGATGAAATGGAGCGACAGGAAATTGGGGGAGTGGATGTAACTAACCTACCCAGCATTCACCTAGCGACCCGGGAAAACCCCCGGGTTACATAGTTCAGGTAGGTCGGCCATGGGGATCGAACCCGGGCCTCCCGAATGTGGGCCACATACGAAACCGCCTGAGCCATCCCGCTCGGTAGCGTAGGTGTTATGAAGAATGAATGAATTTGTAAGAACGTTTGCCTTTGAATTATGTTGGTTGAGAATCAAAGACATTATCTATCTTGCTGAAAAACGTTATATCTAGTAGTGTTGAACGCAGAATTCATCCGAATTCAGAATATTCTTCTATATACTGTACCGAGTATCATTGTGGTCAAACATTCTCCAAATGTACAAACTGATATAGTCACCATTTAAAATAAAAAATTAAAACTGCCACTTTGCCTCATCTCAGCAATCTGTCATCACTGGGCTTCGTCATGACAAACGAAAGCAGCAGATACTGCGCTAAAATCACATGTGGTCGGAAGTAATAATTACTCCCACTGGTCATTATTTATACCAGGCATCCGTGTTAATTCACGTAGTTCCACACTATAATTTAATTTTCACAGAGGCTGATAATTTGAAAATTATCTGTCTAGGTAAACACTAATTTTGGTTTTGCATTTCAGTTAAACGCGAAATAATCAAACATGACAACGTCCATCCAAAAGCAAAGAATGAAGGCGCAATGTTGAAATTTTATTTGTGCTGTTCATATGAAAAATAAATGTGTAAATGCAGAATTGCATTTCCACTGTGAATAGAGAACTAATCATAGTTCCCAAGCATAAGGATATCGGCTAATAAATTCTATTGTAATATTTTTAGAATAAATTTATACTTCTGTAAACACCACCAAAGTTCGTTAATACCTTTGTCAGAAATTATTTTATTTTCACTCCCCAATAAAATATGTAGAAAGGCGACAAGGCTATTAAATGGAAACGTTACATATTGAAGGAGCAGAAGAAAATAATTTGATAATCACAAAATAACAAACACTTTTCAGCAACTTGAAAATAACTATGTAACAAATTGATAGCTAAGCGTTTGAATAAATGAAGGCATGTAGTAATATCTAATTATGTATGAAAGTTGTCTAATTTCCAGCTAATGAACTTCATACGCTACTTAACACGTACCTTACATAAACTGGAATATCATATTGACATATAGTTAAGTACGAAATCCCAATATAAAATATTTGCACTCCAATAAAATATTTAACAAAAGAAACAAATTTCTGAATGCTTTTATATCCGTCTTAAGGCTCTAAATCCAAACATATCGCATTTTACCTGCTGAAAAAAAGAAATTCAAGCATTCATTAATATAATATACTTATATATAATATACTTATATATAATATACTTATATATATAAAGTTCAATAGCGTGGGTAATAAAGGACGTGGATTTTTTTTTTAAAAAAAAATCGTCCTCCAACGTTAAGTCATATCGGACGATGAATGTAATGGGTGAAATGATGCTCAAATGAGCCCGACGTCCATAGAGCTTAGTTACCCGACATTCGTCTTTCAGGATAAAGGAAAACCCCGAAAAAACCTTATCCAGGTAATTCACCCTGAACGAGATTCGAACTCGGAACCTCTTGAATGTGAGGCAGACACGCTACCACCACGCAACCGAGGCGGGCTGGACTTGGTATTGGACACACAAGTCTTAAGACTTATCCCCGGAATGAGAAAATTGTCATTAACCGTAAATCAAGTACTATTCATAAAATATACATCACGCGAGGAAAAGAGAAAAGATTACAGCGTGAAAACTCATTTTTAACAGTATAGTTTTTTTTCCTTTTTTTTTCTTCTCATCATATAGGTCTACGGCCTTTTCCTTCCAGAAATTAGGAGTCCTTACATATTTTTTTTTTTTTTTTTTTTTTTTTTTTTTTTTTTTTTTTTTTTTTTTTCCCAGGAGATGTTCCTCTGTCTGCTGGTAAGTAGTCTCTTGCTATTCGTGCGATTCTGTCCGATGTCATACGGGATACATGGTCATTCCATTCGTTTCGTCTTCTATCCACCCAAGCACCTATTGCTTGAATGTTTAATTGCTTTCTAATATCTTCACTTCTGATTTTATCTCTTCTTGTTCTTCCTATAATTTTTCTTAAGACAACAGTATAGTTGATCCGCAAATTATTTTAGCTATCCTTAAACTTCATTCCATCTCCTTGTTCACACAACCTCTCCTACCTGTACAACCTATGGGCTTTATAACATTTTGTATGTTTATTATGTCGAATAACTTGATATTATGTTTATAATGAATTTAATGAATTACAGCATTTTACAGATTTTGTTGCATTATCTAAATATTTATTGCAATATAACCACTTGTGGTTAAATGTCAATGAATATGAATAAATAAAGTTTAAAAAACACGTACTTAAAACATATAGTATATTAATAAAACAGAGTCAATTTTGACGAAATTAACTTTATTTTAACATTTTACTTACAGGAGTAGCTTGGGGTGGAGTGGATTTCTGAAATACTTGAACGTTGCATCCTTTAAATAATGCTTACAAACTTAAATAGTTGGTGTATAACAGACTTTTCATTTTTCTAACTGCGCTGTTTACACACTGACAAGACAGCCGTGGGTGCACATATGCACAGAGAATGGTTTCTTAGAATACTTTTTGTTTCAGATTGAGGGAGACGCAACATTTGTATTTTCAGAGAAATCTAGTGTGTAAATGCTTGCTATATCTTATAAACTGAAAGAAAAGAAAAAGGAGGGGGGAGGGTGGAAGAAGCTAGAATCAAATCTAGGGCCGCAGCGTGAGAAGCACTGCACTACACACTGTGGGTGCTTCTCGTGCTCCATTATACAAGCAATTTGTCCTTTAAATTCGAAGGAGCCAAAAACAAAAAAAGAATATTACCAAACCCCCCACAAAAAGTGCTGCGATTGGATGCCTTGAACCGTTAAGAAGGGCGGAGCTGGTCATGATTCACTGAGGTCATTCATTATTCGTCATTCAATATTAAGGGTAAGGGGCAGAGACCCCTAGAGATCTGAGACGGAAATTTGCAGAAAGAGGAACTGGTGAACGTGATTTGTGCGAATTTGCCACCCCCAGAATGTGTCACCTGGGGCTAGCGAAGTACCCTTAGTAGACGAGGTCTGCTCCCCTTCTATATGAGGTTTTAATTATTGATTCGGATGCTACAAGAGTGGATGCTGAGTGCCGATTCGGAGCACTCAGTTGTGACATATGGGCTCGTTTGTTGTCACCTCACAGCAAGAGATTGCATTTGGAATCGCGCTTTAAATTACCCTTGTATGTTCTATTTGTTCCCAGTCCATTAGACTGACGAGCCGAGACAATACTAACACACAGGTTTCGTTTTAGTTTTCTACCCGTTTCTTGGTAGTGTGTATGGTAGTGTGTGTGTTCGAATTTAGAGCTCGGTAACATTCGCACAAAATTATATGAATGAACTATAAGGGTCCTCTCCCAGCATTTTTAAATCTATGCAATTCATTATCCATTATCTAAACCATTTAAGATATAACCATAAAACCTGCAGGATGTCGATAAATGCTCAAAGTATTTATTTAGTAAGGGGGGAGAGGACTAGTTTCATTATCATGACATATGCTGAGTAAAACTTATTTATGCTATTTTTTAAATAATCAATCCAACTTTTTACCGACTAAATCCAAAACACCGCTTATCATATTGAAATTTAATTTACCTAACACTAATTATTTCTGCCTTTTTCTAGGAAATAAATTTATTTACTTCTTTGTTATATTTAATTAATATTGATTTTTTAAATATATTTAAGTTATGTATTTTAGTATAATTATCTTATTATACTCTCTTCATCCTAAATCAACATATTTAACCGAATCTAAACCAATAGTTAGTGGTATTTTACTTACCGCTTTTGGTTCATACCGAAGGCTGTTCAAAGCAAAAATGGAGAAAATAACTTGTTTGCAAAGAAAGAATTAATTCATTAAAAACTCACACAGCATAATTTATATAGCAGAGTTAAAAAAGTTGGGTTAAAGTTTACCGTTCCATCGTTTTTTCCCGATGTGCTGCAGTGGTCACGTAGCAGATGGACTGCAATGCATTTAAAGTTCAAGAAATACGCCAAAAATGATTTACTATGTGAAATTAAAGAGAATGCACCAATTAATAAGACTAAAGTAAAATAAAAAATATAATTTTTATAATATTTTTCCTTATCTTTCCTAAAACAAAAGTTTAACGCAATCGCCCTCATGAATTCACTTTAATCACATTTACCACATTAACAATCCTAATGTAGTTGATTTTTCGTAGACAAATAACTTTGTGACAAATATGTTTATATTTAACTATTAAATGATTGAAGTGGTGTAAAAAAATCTAATCTGTTACATTTATATGATATCCTGTATCCATTTTTAATTTAGTAGCTCTTCTACATACTACTCCTGAATATTTATTGTAGAAAAATACGCGTTCTTTTGCCTGCTTGATCAAGATTAAAAATCAGCAGAGACGACTTCATATAAATTTCGTTGCCGACACGTTGATGACCCAGAGTAAAAGCGACATTAAGATGTTAAAAATCCTGTAAATATAGGTTTTGAAATCTTATGCTGTTTGTATGACATCACAAACAACAAAAGAATAAATTAATTGCTTCAGAAATGTATAATAAAGTACCGGACAATTGTACCCTTTAAGATCGAATATACCTGAAATTAAGAATTTAAATCTCAGCAAAATTAATAGCCGCGTTTCCAGAAAATATAAAAAAGTAAAATGCCATTGGGCGGAGGGCCCACTGTATTAAAGAAACTCCTGCATACCTTATTCATTTGACTTTTTCTTTCTTTTGTTTCTTTATCATTCATTGCTCTATCTGGTGTCCGGACGTGTGCGACCCTGGAGCAAATTTAGTTCTCCAAATGGAAGAAAGTTGTAATATGTATAAATCTTTGTTACTAAATATAGACAAATTGATTCATTTATTCATTCACTCTCACTTTTTTCTTTCTTTTCTTTTGATTTACTTTCTTTTTTGTATACTGTTTACACACATACGTGACCGCGTCTTTTTCTAAAAGTGCTATTTTGTTTCAGTGGACTTCAAAAATGCTTTTCTGCTGAAATCTCGAGGTTGAAGTTTGGGTGGAATAGAATACTTCCTCTATCAACTACAGGTATGTGATTAGTAAAACTTAAGTACTTGTAAATAAAATCCAATAAAAAGGAATTTCTGGCAAATGTTTTACTCCACATAATATGTAACGTAATTATGTGTTTTAATTGTATCTGCAATTTTGGGTAGCAAGATTTTATGTATATCTTACGTTCAGCAGTTCTGCAAAAGTCATCTGCAATGAAAAGGTCTTCATGGGCTGCATTAAAAGAAATTTCAAGATACATTTGTATATATTTTGTAATTAAGAAATTTCAAACTATTGTTAGGACATTAATTAAACCCTTAGAGTATCTGTCAAAATTTTCAGTTTCTCAAAAATGTTTCTATTTAAAGATCACCTTGAGGTGGCAAGATTTATTTAAGAACTTTTCTTGTAGCGTTGTTGGAAAATGCTGAACTTAAAGTTCGACACTTAAATGAATTTCGGATTTTAGCTATGCTGTACAGACAAAAACCCTATTTTATAAAAATAGGGAGTTTAGATTCATTAGGCACCAAGTGTATGTTTCCACTGACGTCCCGGTAACTGATACTGATATCTCGATAACTTTTGAGTGGAATGCAACAGTCCTTATCAGAGGGAAGGGAACTAATAAAAGTAGTAGAATTTTCTGTGCGTCTTGGTTCAACGCATTCCTCACCCCGTACTAATTTAGTCAGCGTGCCCCAGGGCAGCGTCCTTGCACCTCTTCTTTACAGTCTATATACTACTGACATGCCTGAACTTCCTGCAACAAGTACCGCACAGTTTGCTGACGATAGTTATCTTTACCTCGCACTTCTCTATTGAAACTGCCGTTGCAACCCTACAATCTTCCCTGGACATTTTCCTGCACTGGTTATCTCGCTGGCTATCGCACTTAATCCAAGAAAATGTCTTCTTAAGCTTATCACCTTGCGGAGGCCTGCTGCTCCGGCAAGTATAGGACTCTCATAACACTGAAGTCCCCTGGTTTCCCTCTGATTGTGCATTCAAATATCTTGGCGTCCATCTTGATCGTCGGCTGACATGGAGTACACATAAAAGCAAACTAAATCAAGCCTATGCTCGACTTCACAAGTTGTATCCCATCCTCAACCACAAATCCTCTTTACGAGTCGAATGTACGCTGCTACTATACAAGAGTATTCTACGACCGCTTCTTCTATATGCCAGTCCTGTATGGGGATTTGCTTCACCTACTCATATTCACCAACTCCAGGTGTTTCTAAACAGAATATTACGATTGTCTGTGAACGCCCCGTGGTACATCCGGAATGCACAGCTGTATAGAGAATTGGACATAGCATTAATGAGTACATCTCTATAACGACAAGCACATTCTTTGCTCAACTTCCTTATGTATCAGGTGCTTTATTCTTCCATCTGGGACGTCACCTTGATGCTGCACAAGACTGAAGGCACGCTTGCTGCAGGACATTTTATTTCTATAATGTTTCTTTATTCTGTAATGAAGAAGTTATTTAATTTATACTCGCACTAATCAGAACAGTTTGCTCGAGGACTCTAATATGAGTATCCTCTTTCCCTGTATACTTTAATTTTATTGTGTAGATTACGTATATAGCTCCACAATTTGTATAGCACCAACTGTGCTGAGTAATTGAAATAAAAACTTCAAAAAACACAACTAAGTTGGTGAGTGCATTGACAGATTTTAAGAGAAGAGGCGTTTCTACTTAAACTTTACGAAATGGAAAGTGTAACATACGGTAGTTTAAATCATATGTATTAAAGCACTCAACAAACATTTGACTATTTAGAATGAATATCAATGTATTTTACTAGACATGCAACACGATTGTAACTTGCTATACGTAGAATGTGGCCAGATCACCCTGATATTATGCGGAGGTGATTTGGATCTATTATATCTAGAGTATACCACAGGAAAGAACGTCTCCGGGGAATGAGACGCAGGCGGGTTGGAAAAGGTTCCTACACCCTCTCCGCTAGCATATGCCACCCCATGTCCGTTCAGTTACAGACCATTCAAAAACATTCTGACGGCTTCTACTTTGGTCAATGAATTTCCTCGGCTTCACTGTACAGAATGAAGAGAGCATTTTTAACGGTTCTGCTCCATTTGTAGCCTACGTTCCCTGTCACACATTCGCTGTCCTTACCCCACTGTGTAAGGGGGCGCATTCCTTTCAGAGACCTTCTTTGCATTACTGGACAGTAAGTCCCTCCCTACAAGTGGGGCATCCCCGGAATGAAGGATGAGGCAAGATAAGACAAAAGGTGGCCAATGAAAAGAGTCATGACAATGCAGAGGGCAGGGTTCCTACTTTTTACAAGTTAGAAACTCCCCGGCGAGCCAGTACAACTGGCGTCCCACCCACAGTGGTTCTGAGGACCATCCAACCGTAGGAGGAAGTATTTACCAGGAGCATATTATCCTGCCATGCAGCGTCCAGACACTTGCCGACCCTTCTATCTGAAAGAGACCACCAATTTAGAGGTGATGTAAAATAATGAAGATGAAATGGAGGGAGGGAGAGGAAATTCGGGGGATGTAATTAGCTTACCCAGCATTCACCAGATGACCCAGGAAAACCCTCGAGAAAACCTATGGGTCACATAGGCAGACCTCATAAGCAGTCCCGAAGAAACGAAACGAACAGAAACAGAAACGAAACGCCTGAGCTATCCCGCTCAGTTCGGGTAGATGTTAAGAGATTTAAACCTTTTTTTCTAATGTAGCAGCTCCTACTAGCCCTAAATAACTCCATGCTGCAACCATCCTTATTGCCCATGAAATATGTCAAAGCCTTCGACCTACAGCGGTCAACAAAGCTTTCCTCTAAAATTCATGGTCCAGATGGTACATGATAAATAGTTATGTGTATAAAATGTGCCATAATCGATAGCAGCTGATGATGCTGTTACTGCTTATCTATCTTCTCTCAGCATAACCTGCTCTGTATTTTTAGGACAGTTCTAGCCACAATTTGACAGGTAACCTATCTATTTTCCCTCCCCCAAAAATATGACCGAGTTGTAAAACTTTGCAGTTTAATACTGCATTCTTATTATTGGTTTGGGTATTACCGTTAGATATTACTTCATTTCCATGTCGCTAAGGAAGTGTTCTGTACAAATGTTGCAGTTTTTCATTTAGCAAATCAGGGAAACAATTCATCACCCCGTTTCTCTACAAGATAAAATTATCTTGAAACTTATTTAGCCTTCTCTTGTGTATCAACAGTAGCGAAACTACTTCGTAGAAGTAGTGCAGAAAAACAATTCAGGGTTAAGTCAGAGTCGAAGGTGAGTCACTTGAAGGTGAAAATCTTGGATAAAAATTGGATGATCCCCTATAATGCGATAATGTTTTATGTCTAAGTAGAAGAGGCAGTTAGGTAATAGAGGACAGAGTTAGCAACTCGACTCGCAATTGGATATTTTATGCGTACACTCCCGGAAGGAATAGGAACAAGATCTTCCGAATGGAGCTTCACAAGTTACCGTGAAGTTACTTCGCTTGTCTTTGTACAGAAAGTATACAGAGGTAATGTGGCCGTTTACAAGTGTCGGACTAAGGCCCATCTAAATCATCCCATTCCTATGTTTTAAATGTAGATTTTAGAATACTCTCAAGTAAAATGTATAGAATGATCTTGTAAAAGCAGAGGAGAATTAAAATATTTAATGTTTTATCCCGTTCTATCTCTGCTAATAACTGCATCGACGTTGTCAAATAGAACCAGAGAAACGGGTAAAAAATATTGACGGTCGATCTGCGTGATATGATATACTACGCTACATGTATCTTTCTGGAGCTCTACGATTCACAGAGAATAAATTACTCCATTAAACTTAGATTTACATGAAAATTGACACACGCGGTGTTAGAAGCGATGAATACATAACGTCAAATAATTTTAATTATTGGTGGATTTGTAAACATTTAGCCGGCGGAGCGAGGCTGTAGAGTAACCGAATGATTCGCTTCATTAAAAATAATGGCAATATACGTACGCTGTGCGACAGCCGCTACTGCGTTTTGATAGCTACTTTATTATGCATTGGATCCGTACGATTTTATATGCATAGAGGTATTGGCAGCTGCTAACTGGAGTTAACAATATTAAAAGGTCTGCGAAGGCATCTCTGCAAGAACAATGACTGCTTACTAGAAATTGAATAGCAGAATATATAGATACATAGTATTTATAGCTCTTTATTCTAATTAATGAGCTGATATACGTCGTTCTTCCTCTACCAGAGTGTAATAGTTGTTTTTGCTGGGCCTTGGAAATGAGTTTTGTTTATTTGCTTGGTGGTGCTATTTCGAATTTGGGAAAAATGTTTAAAAGTATTAATGTTTATGTTGAGTATGTGGAAGTGAGATTACAGAGGGAAAATTGAACGATATATATATATATATATATTGGTTGGTACAATTGACGTTTTTGAAAAGAAATGAACGGTTGCTATGGTGAGAGAAAATCAGTTATCTTGCTTGGGAAAAAAGGACGCGAAGAAGATGAAAGTTACGATAATGGACGTGCAAGAGTGAGCAATTCTGTGTGATTAACGAAAACTATTTATTAAGGAGTCTTGCGCCGTGGCTTAGCGGGCTAAGGCAGCATGCCTTGGTCCCTGGCCACGGAAAGCGGCCCGGGTTCGATCCCACCCATGTGGTGGGGATTTTAGGTCCCGGGTATAGGACCGGTGGCCACTCAGCATCGCGAGGAAGGTTAGGTGCTTACGCTAGGTAAGCGGCCCTGGTCACGAAAACCAACATTCCCGCTGGGGAATGTCGAGATGCTGACCACATTTCCTCCCCGTATCGGTTGGATCATCGTCCACCTCTGCCGTGCGTAAGTGGGCGTGAGGCCGGCAGTCAGGTTGGTAGGCCTTGGCCCTTTAAGGGCTGTCGTGCCATGGGTTATTTTTTAAGGAAGTAAGGATTTATGGATATGCTGGAGGTAAGCTGCAATGATTGACTAGGAAAGAAAGTTGGATTAAAATTTAATGCAGATTATACAATTAAATTATATATTACGAAATTGAATTTATCCAAATGTTATTTCTTTCACTCGTAGCCACCCTTGAAAAGAAGAGATCTTATGACTCTTATTGAAGCAGACAAAATATTAAAGGACAAATTTAAACTACAACGAAGTAATCCTGTTACACGTGGCTTCGAAATAGTCAACGTGCATCTCGTGTTCAACATAGACACCCTGTTACAAGAGTTAGGTATTTTGAACCTGTTTCTCCCTCAAACTCTGATCTATTTAACTACCTTGACTTCAGCCTTACCGATATCTTACAGTTTTTTTTGGTGTGGGGGGGGGGGGGTTGGTATTTCTAAATTCAGTTATCCAGTTAATATTTGCCTTTTTAATATGCTTATACCAATCCCGCGTTTACTTTTGTATTCTTTCGGCGAGTGCAAAGATGCTGACCACATCTCCACCCCATATCGATTGGATGATCGCCCACCTCTACCTTGATATGTGGGCGTGCTGCCGGCAGCCGGGTTGGCAGACCTTGGCCCTTTATGTGCCATGGATTATTGTTATTATTGTTGTCATTATTTCGTCGAAGTTCAATATGTTATAATTTTAAAGAACACTTGTCAAGTGTTAAAAGTGAGATGTATTTTATATATTCAATATCTTATTTGGTTCTTTATTCATTTCTTACATAATCTTAACAATTTAAGATGAGCAAGGGACTTCATCCTTTAGTCTATTTTTCTTTTACTTAATCGGTACTATGACTAATCTTCAGAGCCATTAGTTAATTTTGGAATGGCTAAATGTGTAGTTGCCTTCATTGTTTCATTTTAAGAAATTCCTTATTGTATCAGATATCTGTTACAATCTTCTCATTTTAATACGGTCTTCTTTTTTTCTTCAAATAATTTAATGGTGCAGTAGTCCTATTTTGCATCTTTTGTATTCCAATCCAAAACAAAATTCTCCTTTTATGAAACTCTAAAGCAGTATTTGTTCATTACTAACAAAACTTCAAATGCTATTTGTAGCTCTTCCAACTATGTGATGAATTTTATCTATTAGGTTACTTATCTGATTTTCTGTTACTTAAAATTTAGTCTACACATTTATACATTTCAATAGGTTTGTTGGTATTCTTGAATATTACCCCCGGAAAGTTTACTCAAGATACACGACATCAAAGCTGACGAGGATGTCTTGAGGCTGTAGAGTGATGGTCTGTAGCTTCTGGATGAAATGGTGTGAATCCTTGATGTAAGTGTCTGTGGAGCCAATATGCGGTTGCAATAAGTTTGCCAATTTTTTTTTTTTTTTTTTTTTTTTTTTTTTTTTTTTTTTTTTGCGACGGTGTAGGTAGGGGACCCAATGCTGCTGACGATGGGCCGTAGTGGCACATTTGTTTTGTGGACCTTAGGCAGACCGTAGAATCTCGGAGGTAGTCGTTTCTCTCTTCACCATGGTCCCTGTAAGTGACGCCATCTCCAACCTGAAAAGTCTGTTTCCGGAGGATATACTGGCGCTATTTCATCATGTGCTCACCACCACTTACTTTCAGTGGAAACATGAGTACTTTGAACAAAATGACGGAGTCGCCATGGGGAGCCCACTCAGCCCGGTAATTTCCAATTTGTTCATGGAGTCCTTCGAGGCCCAGGCTCTGAGCTCTGCTGCTTACAAACCGTCAAAATGGTACCGCTATGTGGATGACACTTTTGTTGTATGGAGTCATGGTGAATCTACTCTTGATGGGTTCCTTCAGCATCTCAACAGCATCAATCCGCGTATTCAGTTCACTATGGAGAAAGAAGAAGATGGACAACTGGCATTTTTAGACGTTCTGGTGAGTAGAAAACCAAATGGGACACTTGGACACAAGGTATACCGCAAACCGACCCATACAGACAGATATCTGAACAAAAACTCCAACCATCACCCTAAACAGAAACGTGCTATCATTAAAACCCTCACGGACCGCGCTACCCGCATCTGTGAACCCGGCTCATTACAACAGGAACTCCGTCACCTCCAACAGGCCTTACGTTCCAACGGCTACACAGCACGTGAAGTCCGCAGAGCTACGCGACCACGTAAATCTCGCCCTGCCATCTGCGAGAATAGTCCGCATGAATACAAAGGCATTGCATTCCTGCCATATTTTAAGAATGTGACGGACAGAATTGAGCGCCTGCTTAAAAGCTTTAAGGTTAGAACTATTTTCAAGCCCACGAGGCAGATTAAGTCGTTATTACGCTCATCCAAAGACCCTAGGGACCCTCTCGCTTTAGCCGGCGTCTACCGTATTCCTTGTTCCTGCGGTGCTGTATACGTCGGTACCACACAACGCAGTTTCAACACCCGGCTTTCAGAACACAAGCGTAACTGCCGTCTGGGACAATGGGACAAGTCTGCGGTCGCGGAACATGCCATTTGGGCCGATGGAGAACATATTATCCAGTATGAGGAGACAAAGGTGCTTTCTTCTACACCATACTACCACGCCAGACTACAACGCGAAGCTATTGAAATCTATAAACACTCCAATAATTTCAACAGAAAGGGAGAGGCTCTTAAACTGAACAACATCTGGCATCCGATACTGGAACGGCTAAAACAAAACCAAAAGGCAGAAAAATCACGAGAGCCAATCAACTATCAGTACAGGGAAACCCCACCCACCGAGGACACACCCCCGCTCCAGCCGCACCAATCCAGTACGTCCAACCAGGATATAAATACGACACTTCTAGCGAGCGCCTCAGTTGTGCCTGAACCTTCACCTAGAAGATTAAGACCACGCCACTGATGATGTCCACCGCAGGGATGGGCGAAACGTATGGACAGCTTAACTCCATCAGACCACGGCTCCAAAGCCCGGAAGGAATCTCTTATATTAATTTTTTCGTATTCGATAGACATTATTTACTTTGGAAAATCAAAGTCCCTTATTTTCTAATCCCTTAATTGCAATATAAATACAAATAAAACAGGACTTTGTCTCTTAAATGTGGTGAAATTCACCTACACTTCTTTTCTTCTAATTTCCGTTCACTTATTTCATTTATGGCTTATAAAGAGAATGTGATAAAACCATTTATACAAATGTTATCTCTGTAAGAGACTACCAGATGAGAGAGATGAAGTGAAATTTTAATTGAGATGAAATGAAGGAACAGGAAACTCGGGAGGGGGGGTGTAATTAACCTACCCAGTATTCGCCTGGCGACCCGGGAAAACTACCCATGGTCAGGTAGGTTGGCCATGAGCTCGGGCCTCACGAATGCGGGCCACAGACGAAATCGCCTGAGCTATCCCGCTCATTTTAAAATATTAATATTTTTCTCAAGCGAGAAGGGGTTATTCCGCTTCCCTCTCGCTCTTCCTATCCAAACAGAACGGAATTTCAATGACAACGCCTAGAGACTAGCTTGACTATAGATCTTAGTCAACTATATTTCCGCAATTGCGTTGTACATAAAAGGGAATGAGCAATTGAAACAATTACTGTAAATGTGATTAGCTCAACAAACGAGGTAGATAGAATAAGCGTTGTTAAGAATAGTCTCTACAAGATTGAATAGACTAATTCTATTGAGTGAAACTGAATGTCACATGCTGTTCTCTTGTTAATAACTCGGAGAAGACAACCAGGCGACCGTAAAGTGAGATTTCTGGTGGATAACACGGTGCTGGGGTGCGTTTCCTCCGGATCCTCCGGTTTTTCCCGCCATCTCATTCCACCGGTGCTTCAACTTCATCTCACGTATCATCAATGTCACGCCTGCGGTGCCGTATGTAGTAAAAGCGGGCGTTAAACATTACTCATTTCGGAGTAGCCAAGCTGATGACATTTTGCGTTTTTATCTCACAAGTACGCACTCATACTTGGTGTTTGCTGCGCAGACATGGAATACAATAGCTTTAGGTATATCTTGATCAGTGTACTTCGAAAGTAACTACTCCAACATCTTTTGTAAGTTTATTTATTTGAACCAAGGTTTACATAATGATATCTGCTTGGGCTTTACCCTAGTCCCTTTTGTAAAGGATTACTAAATCTTCATTCGGTGGCAATTGGATAAATAAGAACCAGTGTTTTCAGGTCTGCGAGTCTCATTAAAAATTCGTGCACTTGAATGCAGTGGTACAGTTCATGCAATGCGAAGTGTAAGTTACTCCAGTTAACACTAATTAAATATTTTTACATACATAAATCGATAGTAATGTAAGTATAATAGAAAATATTGTAATGAAGATGGTGAGCAGCATATTTTTGGCAATTAATTTACAATCAAGTTACATTGTTTCCATAATTTCCACCATCATATCGAGGTACAGCAAAGATCTGATCCATTTGAGGTTGTCATACCCCTCTAAGAATATCCTCGCCCATTTTAGTCTTCAATTTATTGCGTCCTTATGGAACTTTCGTTTTTCATTCGTCAAATAAGATAATTTCCTCCATTTGTTGGTTAGACATTTTTATTAAATTTAATGTTTAACTGGTATGTTGCTTGTTTAATTGAACCTGTTGTTAGCGCAACGTTCTGAAAATCTAATTTCAATTTGTGAGTATTCACTTCTCTCTCTATCTCTCTCTCCCTCTCTCATACACATATACACACTAAGTTTTTCTGCAAATTTTTCTTTTTTTCGGTTTAGGATCCACCAACGTAATTACATGGGCCGCTTAGTACTTCCCGATGTAATGATGTCTTGGAGAAACCTATGTGGAGTAGATAATTCAGGTTACTTATTTTACAATTGCGTATTAACGCATCAGTTTAAATGAGCTTGTTGGTGTAAGTAGATATAGATCTGTGAAACTCAAATCAGAAAAGCAATGCAATCGAAAAAAGATGACAAGGCTTATTCTATTTCCTTAGTTTTAATCTAGGAATTACGTACTTAGCTTTGGCTATAGGTATAAGGGGTAGCCATATTCTTAAAAAGCAGATCATTATTTGAAGTCTCTCACATTTCATGTGCTTTGCCTAGTCGCGAAAAAAATATATATTGCAAATTAAGTAACAAATATTTGACTCAAATTATTTACTTTTAGAGCTCCAGATAACTCACTAAGATGTTGTTTCTATTACAATTTCTATTATACAAGACGTCTAGAAAGAAGAGGACCTCACAGGCTATTAAAAATCGTGTAATTCATGCGCAACAAACAAAAAAAGCATATCCTAGTATTTCAATCAATTATTAGATCAATCTTTTTAGAAAATAAAGGAATATTTCTAAGTGGAGGACAATTTGGGTCGGATAATTATTTTGAGCAATTGTATTCATCTTTGAAAATACTCTACCTAAACACTAGCTTTGGTAACCGATTTTTCTCCTTTTTTAAAATGCTGTTTACAGCCCCGTGCGCACACCCACACACGATATATAATCTTCTTGTAAAAATATCTATTTTTTGATCCAAAGAAAACCAAGTGCTTCCAAATATAGATGAGCAGTTAATGCCAGAGGTTCTACTCCCATTAGTCCTGGACCCGTAGGACCAATGACCCGGGCCTCCTTCGACCAGGGAGTTACCAAGCTGTCCCAAAAGGGCGCCCGGTGCCTCCGTGGGGCTTTTCATAGGGCAAGACCTAGAGACTAACAAGGCCCCCCCATCTGGTCCTGTGGACTCAAGGTGGGATGGAAGTGGATACGTCACTTACGCGCGCTAACTCCAAAATGGGAGGGCTACCGATATGACCTCGGTGGGGCCGCCTGGTGATCTAGCACACCTTTTACTAGCTCTGCAGGCTAGTACGCTGGAATATTAATGGCTTCCCTCAACCCCGTCCGGAGACGTACCCGATCTCCCACGGGTATCGGGAACCACTGCTCCCTCGAGTCCAACCCCATCCGAACAACTCTCTATCAGGGAGGGGCTCGAATATTCGGCCCGAGGTTCCTCTAGTAACGTCAGAGGTACCACGAGTGCTAGGGGTCCGCAGCGCCCGCACCACGGCAACTTAAGGGGACGGATCCCCGCCCCCTACGAGGGTAGATCAGCAATATAGAAGTAAAAATAACTCATTAGGCTGACTTCTGTATTTCCCTTACCTTGAGTACCTGTACTTCGAGTGACCTTCTCCCTGAGCCGAGGAGGCAAAGGAGCATTGTAAGTAACCCATGACCTAACAGCTGCCGCATAAGAGCGGGCCAGAGCCGGCCAACTCTACTGCCAACCTCAACGCCAGATGCGCAAGGCAGAAGTGGGCGATGATCTAACCGATGCGGGGAGAAGTTGTGGTCAGTTATCACGCATCCCGAGCCGGAAAGTTGTCTTTCTTGATCAGGATTTGCTATCTATCGTAGCTCCTCAATTTTTTCAAGAGTCTGAGTGGGCGACGGTCCTGTGTCCAGGCCTTAAAATCCGTAGCCTCCAAGGGAGGAATCCAGCTCGTGCGCGTTCCGTGGCAGGGAACCAAAGTACAACGCTCTGGACCACTACATGAAGGTGCAGGACAAAGTAGCACTGTATCACATAAAAAAGCATATCCAAAAGTGTTTTGAATATAATGTGGCATTTACCAAAATTGCCGTCGTAATAGCCATTTCCTTGCTGAGACGTGCATAAAGGGTAGTGCTCCTTATATGAATTTTCCCTTGGAATGTCAATATTTTGGTATTTACCTTGGAACCTATTCAAGTACACTGTGGTATGGACGTCTTCTCAGAATATTAATTGTCTGCAAGTGTTTAGAACTTCAACTTAAATTCTTTAAATATTAAGGTAGTGAAATTGTTATTGATATAGTGTATATAAAGTTGAAATGTTGTTTTCTTTATATCTTATTTTTAATTTTGGGCCTTTTCAAATCGATTGTATTGTAAACTATTGAACATGTTAAAAAATGTGCGCGCATATTATTATATTAACCTGCATAACCAATGAAAACCACAGTTTCAGCAGCTGAATATTTTCAGTTCTGTCTTGCTTTAAACTATTTTTTGCTGCCGTGTTTGTTATGTTAGAAATTTCTGGAGGTCTATTCAGCGATGTTTGGAACAGCCATAAAACAGTCGGACATGGTCAGCGGTTGCATGAAGTATGTTAAAAGTCAACATTGTGGACCTCACAGCTAACACAAAAAATCTTGGGAAATCATAGAAACGTGACGAGGTGGTAGTATTGTGTGCTCAGTTGGAGTAAGCAAAGCACAGCTAACCAAAGAAAGCTTTTCACTGAATAACTTGCAGTACATGTTACGTCACGCCTTCTTGTCGCTGTCGAGTGGCCAGAGACAACTTCAATCAGTGGCGGCTGCACTTGGTGTATTTTGCTGCAGATTTATGCTGGGAATTTCAATTTATTCATGCTTTAATTAAACAATATTTTACAATTTTTATATTCTGTATCACCTTTTTTAGTAGGTAGAGGAGGTATCCGACCCAAAAGTAATGCCGAAAGTTGACTGGAAGTACATGGTTTTAGCTCACTGAATAGAAACGGATGCGCGCGCGAACGTACCTAAAATCAAACTTCGTGTAAATATACCTAAATCAATATTTAAATGCAGCATCTTTGATGGATTGGACAACCCGCCTGGTAGCGTGGTGGTAGCAGCGTGTCTGCATCACGTTCTAGAGGTCCCGAGTTCGAATCTCGGTCAGGGTGAGTTATCTGGATAATGTTTTTCCGCGGTTTTCCCTTATCCTTCAAGACGGTAACTCTAAGCTCCATGGACCCTGGAATCATTTGAGCATCATTTTATCCAATTCATTCACCGTCCCATACAATTTAACGTTGGAGGGCGTAAATTAAAAAAAAAAAAAAAAAAAAAAAAAAAAAAAAAAAAAAAAATATCAGTTTGCGGTTCAACAGGACAGAGAGCCGTGATGTGAAATAAACTCAAGGGTGAAATAAGTCTTTAAATAGCCTTTATAGTAAATAGCACTAAACCTCTAAATTAATTTAATCACATAGTTAAGAGTAGGGTTATCGTACCCTCAAACAGAAAGTTGAATACATTGACTATTGCTTTTATCATTTTAAACTACTTAATTATACTAATCTAACTTGATTTATAGCACTCAACCACAATGGCATAAACGATAGGTAATGTGTTATTACCTCTGCTACACTTCAGCAAATATTCAGCAATATTCGCGGGAATACCGATGCATTCTTGGCCACCATAAACATTTTAAGCTCATTAAGTTATGATTTAACGAAACGATTATTAATACTAAAGTTATTTACCGTATTAAGCCCTTGAAGTACAAAACAGGGTGATAATTCATATAGAATTACAATGTCAATTCTCGGATTACTTGAGTGCTGACCTGATCTCGATAATGGAAATATACGGATAATTGGATAATTTACGAAAATGGTAAAGCCTTTAAAATTCTACTGTAATATTCATTTAATAACCACAAAGTAATTTTTACATTTTAGACAGTGCTGTACTTACGTTGTAGATAAAAATGTAAACAGCAAGTTGTATGAATAAATTCAATTCAATTAAAATGATAAAAGGCGTACTGTACTTAGCTGCTGTGTACTCTTGACAAATGCGTAACAGCGTTAACTCGTTGGTTTAATTTTAGTCGCACAAATATGTTTTCCCCTCAAACCGATCCGGCTATTGGAGTTCAGTTGTACTTTTATTCAATTGAAAGTTGTGCTACGGCGAAGAAACATTTATTTACGACACTACCATTTTATGGTCTGCATTAAGCATAGGATCTACTAACCAACACTCAGAAACCTTACAACCATCCCAACAAATATGGTGGTTATACACTTGAAGCCGCATCACGGTTAGCCACGAACCTACCAGACAGTGGACAGGTCAGGTGCATGAGACACTAGACATGCTGCAGGTCGCGCGTGTCAAACTTCCAGACACACGATTTACATTGCTCTTGACATTATCTGTTTATATAATGAGATACCTCAAGTTCTGTAGTATAACTTTTGTTCTTCCTCAGACAAAATTACATATTCCCTTAAATGGAGCGCAATGTCCTCGACATTGCATAGCTGCTTAAGTTAGAAACGGCATCTCTAAGACTAAAATAAAAAGTATAAAAACGATTTCAGCAGGAGCTTAACATGTTTATAACACTTTATTTATATAAGATAAAACATACCTTTAAGAAATATAAAGTATGTAGTATTTATAAACGTAAAATAAAAACTTATTTGCTGCTAATAAAGGGCTCATTTGAGTTCAACAAAACTTAATTCAGTTGAAAGTGATGATCAAAACTTGTAATGCTAGCTACAGGTAAACTCAAGTTATTAAGATTCAAACTTTTTATCACACACGTATATTAAATTATATAAATGGAAATTGGTTTTGTGAACCAATGCAGTGTTCATTGTTGAGTATAAAGGGACGACCATTAATTACACTAAGATGGAATAATTTCGTGTTTTTCTCCCTAACTTTTCGCATTCTAACTCCCTCCAGCCCTTATTCACTTCTTGAAATTTTAACAAACGGATATAAGCGATGTAAAATAACGGAAAATGTTGTCTTTATAAATGCCACTTTTAATGCAAGTAACTAAATTGCGCCAGTGTAATGTAAAACGGTTAAGTGGTTCCAAGGTGCTGATGCAAGATAGCTACAGTAAATTAACTTCTTATTTTGAGGCATTCATCAGTTTTAAAGGCTGCTTTGGTCCATAAGTACCAGAGTGAGTCAAATTGAAACCTTAAATGTTTCTTTAAATATCATTTATTGTGCAGAAGTGGTACAAAGTTGTATCACTTTTGAACATAATCTCCTCCACGCTCAATGCAAGTCCTCCAGAGTTTACAAAGTGCATAAATGCCTTAAGAAAAAAATTCTTTTGGTAGTCCGCCAAACCACTCATACGCCGCGTGGCGTACCCCTTCATTGGAACGGAACTTCTTTCCTCCCATTGCGTCTTTGAGTGGTCCAAACATATGGAAATCACTTGGGGCTAGGTCTGGTGAGTATGGTGGAAAAGAAAGACACACTGCTATTGTTGCAACTGTTGTACGGGCCGTGTGGGGCCTTGCATGTTCATGTTGCAAAAGGGGACCTGCTGACAGCAATCCACGTCGCTTCGATATGACTGCAGGCCGCAGTCTGTGTATGTTGCACTGGTAACAGTGGTCCCTTTAGTCACGTAATGCTCCAAAATGAGGCCTTTTTCGTCCCAAAAGACAGTCAGCACAACCTTCCCTGCTGATGGTTCTGTTCGAAACTTCTTTTGTTTGGTGATGAGGGATAGCGCCATTCGTTGCTCAATCTCTTCATTTCCGGTTGGTGGAAGTGAATCCAGGTTTTGTCCACAGTAAAGATACTTGCAAGGAAGCGGTATAAAGCGCCGAAGAAGTTCTTCATAAGCATCAACACGTCATTTTCTCATTTCAGAAGTCAGCTGCCGTGGCACCCAACTTGCAGACAGTTTGTCAAACTGAGGCACATCATGCACAATATGGTATGCTGATCTATGATTAATATGTAAACATGCTGCAATGTCATTCAGTTCACTAGGCGGTTTTCCATCACTATGACTTCAACTGCTGCAATGTTCTGTCGAATCACAACTCGTTGTGCCTGACCTGGACGTGGAGCACCTTCCACTGAAGTTACGCCATTTGCAAATATCCTACTCCATTCGTAGACTTGCTGCTGTGACAAACATGCGTCACCGTACTGAACCTTCATTCGTCGATGAATTTCAATAGGTTTCACACCTTTACTACGCAAAAATCGAATAACAGAACACTATTCTTCTCTGGTGTAAGTCGCAAGGGGGGCGGCCAAATTTATACTGATACAGCGTTGTGTGTGTGCATCTGCATTATGCTGCCACCTACAGGTTATTTTGCAGGCTGTTTGTAGCACGCTTACCAACTTACAGGATAATGGAGCGTAATTTCGATTTGTTATTACTAATTTAAGGTTTTCATTTGACTCACCCTTGTATATAGTTATGGGTAGGTGGTGGTGGTGGTGGTGGTGGTGGTGGTGGTGGTGGTGGTGGTGGTGGTGGTGGTGGTGGTGGTGGTGGTGGTGGTGGTGGTGGTGGTGGTGGTTCAAGTGTCAGAAAGAAAATCCGCCACCTCAGCTACCTCTTACGCTGATCATTTTCCAAACATTTTTATTTTTATTTTCAAGTAGTTTTGAAGAGAATAGTTTCCTTAAAGTTCCGTACGTTTAAAATGCTTCCACAATAACATTTTTTTAATTTTTTTTTCAAATACTTAGGCTGCTTTTAGAAGAGGTAATCATTCATTCTTTATGTTCTGGCCATGCAAAGAGAATGGAACCTTAGGGCTATGACCAGCTCTTAAGATTCGAGCTGTCATTTAACCCCGATGTATTCTCTTACTCCTATTTCCTATTGGGGTGGAAGGTTTAGCTTGGCGAACACGAATTGACGAATAATCATGTTAAAGAATCATCTGAACAAATCTGAGTAGGAAACGTCGTGAATGCACACATAAAATTTTAAATATGTGAACCTGAATACGGCGTATAAGCCGTATTTATTTTTAATGAATTTTCTCAAAGTATGGTTCCAAACAAAATTCCTTGGTCGCTTATCTTCTTAAGTCGTTGTGTACGTTGACTTTAGGTTGTTATGTAAACATATACCTTTTAATGTTCAGTTTTCGGCTTTCTTATTTTTTCTCTGGCGTTCCATTGTTTTGTCATAGCGTTCCTCTAGTGTCGCGTACTCACCTTGTGTTTGTCTCGGTGAGTAGGATGTTGCTGAGACAAGCTTCTATCTATGTTCCTCACGAAAGGAGGCAATGGTCAGCTAAAGATAGAGCTACACCAAATGCAAAGGTGCCGCCCATTGTGCACATACGTTGTGCAGTCAATTAACATCCCAGAGACACTCTTCCGATCCGACCACGCAATGATACCGTCACGCACATCTGCAAGTTGCCTTTTGGCTTTCAGCATATAGCTGTCCATATAGGAGGATTCCACGATAAAATTAATACTTTGTTAGTACACACTGTCTGAAGCAGCTGCTTTTCGGACTTTCAACACGCCGAAAAATGATACTCTAGCAGTCAAGACCTAAAGTATTCATGGAAACCTTTACCGACGTAATAAAATCAGACGATAGTGACTAGTCATACCAAAGTAGGTATACTTGATCACAAAACAAGAAATATACGTCAACAATGCTTTTTATGTTAATCATAAAATCTCTTAAAAACCAAATTTTCTTACAAAGTCGTTTTCAAGCATTGCGTAACAGAAAGCTTTCAGATCCTTGAATTTTCATACAAATAAGCCAGTATCGCATCTTATTTACAAGAGAAACGCTGCTTACATTTCTACCAGTCTTTAAATGCAATATGGTTTTTCTCACACTGCTTATGAAAATTGATTCGATTTGTAGTTTCTGGCGGATTTAAATTACCAAGTAAATTTCGTCATTGTTTTAGTAGCAAGTTTGTCTCGGAAAGTAGTTCTCATCTACATTTGTATCTTGAATTATGATCACTGGTAAGACGTGATCAGTAACATAAGATTCAGCGACTGCGAGAATATATCAGCAAATTATTGACCATGGCTTTTAAATTCGTGCAATAAATTACACTTATTGTATATAATTTAGATAGTCCTTGTGAAAAAACATACAAAATAGATGCAAATGTTCAGTGGATTCATACAGTATTTTGGACTCGATTTGTGCTTCGTCCGAAATAAACATTCATTTACAAAGACGTTACTTTGCCTATTTGTTCCATAATTAGTTGTTTATGTAATCTAATTTTATTAATTTTATACGAGTAATTTTCACATAAAAATACGCCTTCGTTGCCTTCATAGCCAATGCCTTTTAAGAATTCTTGTCACAAACTTCCAGAATGCAAAGTGTCCAGAATTTTCTCCATAAAATAACAGCGGGGTATATGTAGTTGAAATATAGTTTTAATTTCTGTACCATGTCCTAAAGCAAGTAGCAAAACAAAGTAGCGCTACTCGCTAACAATAACTCTGCCTTACGGTTCTGTGAGGATAAGTTTCTGGATGTTACCCTTCCGATTAAATGTATCACAGCATTTCGATCCATCTCCCATTGTATTTTATTAGATCCATTTAGATTAAGTCCACTTGCAATTTCTTCTTGAATTATCCCTTAGGTTCCTATGGGCAGAAGAGCTCAATTTACAATGCATCTTTTCATGCACTTTTTAAAAAATAATCGGAAATTCTATAGTTACCCATTTCATCTCTTTAATGTCATGTTGGCATGTTGGCCATAGTAGCTTAGTGGGTTAGAGCAACCGCACGGAGAGCGGGATATCCATGGTTCAAATCTCGGCTAAAGCATAGAAATTTTCAGTCTGGCTCTACTCATTCAAACTAGCCTAGCCTACACTCGGCTAGTGTGGAAGAAATGATTTCCATCAATTTACCTAAAAAGCATAGTGGTTTAACTATGAAGCCTGGGACTTAAGTACTTACAGCATAGTACGTTGCCACAAAAGGTGTGTGTTTCATAACATATCAGAACCCCTAGTGGTCTACCGGGAAACTTACGAGTCAGTTGGAGAATTTAATGTCATGTCGGTATGTTGGCCACGTTAGCTCAGCGGTCAAGAGCAATCGCACGGAGAGCGGAAGATCCTTGGTTCAAATCCCGGCTCTGGCATTAAATTTTTCAGTTTGGCTCTACTCATTCAGATCTAAATGAGGGGTTGACACCTAAAATAACCTAAATGGCTGCTTTCCCTTTTTGAAACTAAGAATATTATTTTCAGATTTTCAAAGTTAATTTGGAAGGTCATATTAGAGAGTAAATTAATAAAATAACTGAAATGAATCCTTAAATAATATTCGGCTCCATAAGTAAAGGATGTAACGGAAAATCAGTCCGACCGAGCTCCGAATTCTGCTCCTCCGAGGCTCCTCCTTCGCTCAAGAAGGTTTTCTTAAAAGCTCCAACACGTAAATAATTGTTCTAAGAGAAAATACCCCTCTTTCACCTTAGCGGATACTTACACCTGGGGAACTTGGCTGTCTGCTGCCGTTTACTATGCCGAGCACATAAAGGATATTAAAAATGTCGTCGATGAATTAGATGGAACAGAAGCTTCCTCCTTTGCCAAGGCTAAGAGATCACTCGAGTACCCCACTCTTGCAGTTTCCCTTGCTTATATTAACACGCATTTTGGTTTTATACCAAAAGGTATTCTCAGGTTGGAAAGTGCAAATTTACCCCTCAAAGAAGCTCTAGATATCATCTACAATATTTGGAGTAAACAAATACCTGGACCAGTGATAGATACATGTTTTTTTCGAAGGTGCAGAAATCTTGGTTTTGAAGACATGAAAATCATAAGCTCAGTATTGAAGGTAGAAAAGTGTTTAGGAAAGCTACGCCTAGAAGCTGCTGCACTGGTATCAATGGTATACGCTCCAATGACGTCATATTCTGTTGAAAGAACGTTTTCGTCATACAAGAATGTGTTGCATGACAATAGGAAATCGTTTACCCCAGGAAACTTGGGTATGGCTGTATCTATCTACTACAAAGTCAAAAAATAACCTGCAAACCAAACAGTAAACTCTAATTTGTGCGTTCTTTTATGAATATCTTTGACAATGTATTGGTACTTTTGTGAAATAAGTTCATGAATAAAACTTATAAACAATTTGCAGAAAAGGAAAATTACATTTACCGATAAACAAAACATTAAAAAGCATATTTCAATAAAGGAAAACGTAAAAAAACTATTTTAATAAATGTAAACCTAAAATCCCTATTTCAAACAAAAAATCTAAAATAAAGGAATATTCTACCTAAAAATCCGGGACCTACGTTCCCCTTAGCCAAGAGGTCGTTCGATGTCTTCAAATACAGTATGGGTGAATTCTTAATGTGCAATAGATATGTTAAATATTGAATATAAATTTTATATTTAATACTTTATTTTTTTCATTAAATTGGTTTCTATTTTTATTTTATGCATATTGGATAAATCTGTTCATTTGTGCTTGTATCCTATTCCCATTACGTTGGTTATGAATCATAAGAAATGTGCATTATTTAACCCAGAGAGGAATTCCATTCACTTCAATTATGTACTTACCAACTCTTGCAAGTAATCGTCCAATGTGACATCAAGTCATATTGGACGATGGATGGAATGAAGCTCAAAAGTGCTCCGTTATCCGACATTTATCTTTCAGGATAAGTGAAAACCCCGGGAAAAGAAACCTTACCATCCGACTGAGATTTGAACTCGCGACCTCTTGAACGTGAGGCAGACACACTGCCACCTATGTTACAGAGGCGAACAAGTGCGCTCCTAACGGGACCTTCGTTACGGGTGATGCTATAGATAGGTGGTCTCTTGCATACGTTTCCATGCGTACGGAAGCTGAACAGACCCAGCCACCGTGACGTTCAGTGTAACATATGCATTTTTCTTTTTGTAACTGGAGCAACACGCTATACAATGGAGTGTTTATACATGTAAACACGAAGGAAATGAAAGTGAAGGGGAATGTGTGTGAAGTACAATACCTAAAGGAACTGGACCATGGCTACCCCCTTACTAACGACTGCTTGTGTATACATCATTACGAATCTCTTTGTTCTACCAGTGACCGTATGTTACTTCCTCGAAACCCTTCTTAATTCTAAAACAAGCTCCTTGAAGCGTAAGGTATGTGGGGCATATCTAGGACTAGTAAATGGCTACTACTAAGATTGCATAGCAGATGGAACAATACTGATTTGTCTAAAGCTGGGAAAAACATTTCTATGTGAGTTATTTAAGAAGTGGTATAAAATCCTATAAAATTAAGCATTAACTTATGAGGTAGGTGATTTTTTATATGGGCAGAGACACTTGAAGTGTCAGAATATGCATTAATTTATTTTCAGAAAACGTCATTCAGTGAATTATAAAACGGCTCATGCTTATTTCTCCTTTCAAAGCTATAAGGAACCTCCGGCATTGTTTCACACCTTGTCAGTGCAATTCTTTGGCCGGAGTTAGTTTGTCAACTATTGCTAAACTTAACTTTTTATGCAAGTGATGAATTCGTTTTTCGAGATGCTTAAATCATTCCGTATTTAAATTGCACATTATATTTGGTGGGAAATTGTTTAAACTGACACCGTGCTACATATTTTCACTAGCAGTTCCTTTATCTACATTCGGTTCTTATTTTTTTCTGTATTATGTACAGAATTAAGTATTTAGTTACCTCAACAACAAAAAGTGAATTCGGGTTTTCACGGGAAATGCATGCTTTGAGGGTTTGAATGTAAAGGAGCATTTTAGAAAAAGATCCGCTTTTGTTCGTAGCCTACGTCCACGTGTGTCTGTGAACAGAATAACTCGGAAACAAATGTCGTCTTTCAAGGAAAACACCCTAACCTCTAAAAGCATCCTACATGGATCATTTTTCACAAGTTTTGCTTCATATATAAACGCTCTAAACTTTTGATTAAGATAATGCCTGTTGAAGGAATGTTAATGACAAATGAAATGTATATCTTAAACTTTCTGGAAAGGTCCTCAGAAGTAGTCTTCATTTGAATGACCTTTACCATTTGATAAACCGTAAGACATGGTTAAAATTGCCACGTAAAATGCCCATGTTACAGTACACAGTTTATCAAATACATTTCTGTGATGTGAACCATTTGCGATATATTTCTCTTTGTTTCAATGTTCCAAACCTTATGTTTTTCTCAAATTAAATAGTAGAGCCAGACCGAAAAATTCAATGCCATAGCCGGGATTTGAACCACGGATCTTCTGGTTTGCGTCCAGCCGCTCTGACCATTTGAGCTACTATGGCCAACGTGCCAACATGACATTAAATTCTCCGACTGACTCGTATTTCTCCCGGTAAACCATTAGGAGTTCTCATAAACACATGAGACAAATACCTTAATGGCGACTTACTAAGCTGTAAGTACTTTAAGGCCCGGGCTTTATATTTCGGTCCACTATTAGTTACAATTGATGGATATTAATTGATCTTTCACCCTAGCCGTGTGTAGGACGCACTATGACTTCTGGTTTCACGAGTCAGTTGGAGAATTTAATGTCATGTTGGCACGTTGCCCATAGTAGCTCAAAAGGTTAGAGCGGTTGGACGGAAACCAGAAGATCCGTGGTTCAAATCCCGGCTATGTCATTGAATTTTTCAGTCTGGCTCTACCCTTTCATAGTCCGTCCTACACACGGCCAGTGTGAAAGAACAATTAATTTCCATAAATAGTTACTGGTAGTTTTTTCTCTTGGTCATACAAAAGGAAGAGCATTTTGAAACTAGAGCAAGCAGCTGTTATTGATTCGACTGGCTTAAAGCCTACTATATGCCACTATTTCCTTGTAATTGACAGTAAGGTAAATTCTGTAAAGGTTTCTCAATTATACTTAAATGAATAAGAGATAAGCATCTCATGTGAAAGAGTAGAGAATGTCCATTCACTTGTTGGTCTCCTCTTTGTTATAATGACTATTTACCTTTGTGTTCTTTGAAACTCTTCAATTCTTCTCTTGTACACTTTTCTGTAGTGTGTGTGCTTTTAAAGTCATTTATGCGTGTTTATGTATTTATTTACATTGTTTTAGCATTCCGCCATATGATATTCTGTATTCACATGCCGTAATGTATATTTAGTCTGTTCTGAAAACGGTATTCAAAGGCTTTAATTTTGTTTGTCAGTTTACTTTCTCCGCGTGGTTGGAAAGAATACGAGGTTTACTTGAGATGCATTATCATAATTTACCGGGCGGGCTACATGCACACGCAGTTCCCCAACCGGTTATGCGCGTGCGCGATGCGAGGTGACTGATGACCCTGCGCGATTTATTATGCTTATCACGGACTCACGTGTCTGCTACGCGGGTCATTTAATAATGAAGAAATCACCTTCGGGGGATAAAAAGAACAACGCAAGCTGTGAACCTGAAATTCACTCCCAACAGCTTTCCAAGATGCTTGTTAACGGCAGTTATTGCAAATTTGCACACAGCATGGTAATTTTCGATCTCATATAGGATGAGCTAGCTAAATTCTGCCCCTAATTATCTGGTAATATAACTTAAGTGGCTCGTCAAATAACTACTGTTAGTCTGTCGCGCTAAAGTGTTATTGGTTTACCAACTGCTTATGAGGAAAATTAAATTTCAAACGAGTTCACTGGAATTTTCCAGAAGAAATCATTCCTTCCTAAATCTCAGATTAAGGAGATAAGTATTTTCATACTTTAGGTATAAAGCGATTTTGCAAAATTTAAGATTTTATCAATGTCGTGAACTTTGTTTTAACTTTACTCTATCTTAGGTCCTATACCTTTTACTTTCTGTATTACTTAACTGACAAATAAGAATGCGTTTAAAATCAGGTCAATGAAGTTTTTAAGAACACACACATTACAGAAAATGTACAGAGAAAAACAAACGCGAGGGCAACGAAAGTATGACAAAATTGTGTAATTTATTCTAACTGTACATATAAAATTTATATTTATAATATAAATACAATCTTCATTAAATAACAGTAGTTACCAATTTTAAACAAATACGAGCATAAGTGACGCAACAATCCCAAAAAGAATGTGAAGCTTTCAACACTAAATACATTGTTATTAATGCCATGAAAACAAATTGATAACGATTTCTTACTTAATAGTCGGTTCTTTTTATGTATTTTCATTTCCTGATTAATTTTGAGTTCAATGAAAATGAAGGTGCTTTGGAAGCTGTTAAGGAGTAGTATAAATAAAATGTTTGTTTGTCATTGTCATATCTCAGATATATTTTAAGCAAATTCCTAAGAATTTTTTTAGAACAAGAACATTTATGGAATGAGCTCTTGGAAGCTGAAGGAAAATATTTGCCGCCTTGCAGCCTGAAATTTGACAAATCGTCTTCGTGAGAGTATTACTTTGGCACCTACTTATAGTAGGTAGAGGAAGTATTTTATCCTTAGTATTTCGCAGTAAAATATGATAATAGTTCCCCTCAAAGTGTCTGCAAGTGTGAGTTTGTGAACATAACTCAAAAATATAATTATATATCAAACGTAATCTTTATGTTGACTGTATTTCAATACACAGATTTGCAAGAAGTTACACACACTTCAAATACCCGGTACGTAGAAAATATTTTCTTAATTTAGATTTTCTCAGTGATCAATGAATTCGGATAGATCAGAGGATAATATATCAATGTTTGTTCATTCTTAATGAATTCTGTGCAATTTGGTAAGAATTGCTAAGTTAATTTAACGAGATATTTAAAACGTTAGTAAATGTTTTTTTTTTGTCTTTTTTTAAGAAAAAAGTTCCGTCGAAATAATTTCGAGATACTTGTGATTGAATTGTGTCTCTTCGGGTACTTAAACCTTTTGTAGTGTTGTCATTCTTTTGTTTTTCTTGTCCCCAAAAGAGTAGAATTTAAAAGCACCTTTTATCATCTTTTTTTTTAAGATTTTACAATCGTTTCAGTCTAAATTCTACTTTTACCTGCAATGAAATGTAAAGGGGGACCATATCTACTGAGGTTTATCTTGATTCACACATACTGAACAGAAAAATGGCGTTTCTACTAACATTTTGTAGTTAGTATAAAAGAAACAAGCTGTTTAAATGTACCACACGACTTTACAAAAACTGTTCCTTGTTGTGAGTGCATGTGCGTGCACGAGAGAGAGATGAATGTCTTTATATTTTATTCAGATGAACGCAGCATCTCAATACGTAAATAGGCATTCGATACAAGAATAACATGGTATTCAGCAAGTGCTCCTTAATAAGGTACCTCAATAATTCATGAACTGGTCCATAGTCTGTTTGCTCGGCGAGTCACAAAATCTTGACCACATGCATGCCGGGTGTATGGATGAATGAACTAATCTCGGTGATTCAGGAAGCTGAGCCATAAACTTCCGTTTATTAGTCAGCCTCTAACCACATGACGAACTGCAAACCGAAGTGATGAGGAAGGCCCAGCGGAAAATTACATGACGAAACTTGCAAGGCAACTACGTGCTCAAACACGAGGATCAGTACAATCTGTCCTCTAATACAAACATAACGTCCACTGCTGCAGTGCGGACCGCATACGAAACACGGCGCTGTCGAGTGGCTTTAATTGTAGCTGACGAAGCCAGGATTTACGATATTTTTTACGGTTCAATTCAGCTTTCTGTATTCGTGTACCACCATCCTTTTTTCCACATATTTCACTCTCTCCCCCTGCTTTCCATTCTCCTTTCCCCTCTTCTCTACTTTGTTGTACTTTACTCTGCCTTGTGCCCTTCGAACCTTCAAGTACATAGTAGCTAGAAAAGGTACTGGTCTCTACCCGGAAAATTCATTAGAGATTTTATGTAATACAGTTTTGAGGTTCCTTGAACGACAGCCATCAGCTGCTGTTTTGTTCTTTTTATTTAACTTAAGGGCTTTCAGTGCTTTAAAAGTTTCTTATTAACATATATAAAATACATATAATTTGTTGTATTCAATTTACTACTGCACATTGAACAAATTAGAAATCCTATTTCTAAGTTAAAACTTCAACTAACAATTAATAGCTTCCAGCACACGTATTTTTATTCTGCAGTATGTATTTCATAATCCTCATACATTTAACGTTATCACTAAACCTATCTGCTGCAGCTGAATAAGCAATTAGTATCTATCAATCTGGCCCGAGTAAATAATCTTTCTAGTAACCACCTACCAATCGAAAAGGTAATCAAAATACATCATTTAAATTTTTTGTGGTACTTTCTTTCACCATAATTTTTACCGCAAAGTATAATTTACTGAATCACCTACGTGAGGGGAATTCTATATATAAAAGAATGACACAAGTAGACATTTTACCATAAGGAAATGATGACATCCTTAGAATGTTTTTTTGTAATTTACGTCCTCCAACGTTATATCGGACGATGAATGGAATGGGTGAAATGATGCTCAAATGAGCCCAGGGTCCATAGAATGTTCTACCTTTAACTATTGAAGGTTTAAATATGTGTTAGGCTTTCTTAATAGTTGACCATGTTTTTAATGCTCTGATTATCTCTCATCAAACTTTAAAATGTTTATTGATTCAGAATGTTTATTCCCAATAAACTGATATATTATCTTATCGGCGTATTACAACTTCCAACTCTATATTTTAAGGACATCGCATAGATTGTGAAAGGAGGCGTACTCTTTTCATTGCATTGTTATAGAATAATTAAAGTATCTATACATCCATACTCAGGGTGTTCTGAATGGGGCACGTGTGTTTATAATGGAAGAATAATTTAATATGAAGTTATTTTAGCTTGTTTACTAGAAATGACTTAAGGAGAATTGCAAAACTAAGTAAACTTGTGTCCGAAATTCTCCATTTTGTGAATCTACCGATGTTGCTTTGTCTCGAGTTTAATTAAGTTCTTCTGCAAGTGAAGTTGCAGAGAGCCTGTTTCACTCGCCCCTAGCGCTTACTTTGTCTTCTCTTTCAGAGATACACTTAGGTTATGCCGATCGTTTTTCTGCATCACTTACATGCTCTTCTCTTAAACCAAGGTTTATTATAAATTTTAATTATTTAGAATTCGCATTTTTGCTTTAATTGTCAAGCAAGAGAAAGTTAACTTTGAAGATATTTGTTGTTAAATTTTGAAAACTAAGGAATAATGCCGAAAGTTGCGAAAATGCTACTATTAGTTCTCCCAGTTCTATTGCAGCACCTCGGAAATTAGAACTTGATATAATACATACAAAATAACGTGTAGTAAGGAAATATCTAAAGTTAAGAAATTAGTAAAATGAAAACAGTTTCCTTAAACTCTGATTTACTTTAAAGGCGTTTATAAATTGTCATGCTGTATTTAAATATCCTTTATTCCCTTCCACCATTTTATACTCCTCGCTTAAAACACTTCCGTGTTTTACAGATCCATTTCTTTATTTATCCTAAAGGCACTCTAGTGAGTAATATGACTTTTAATAAATTATTCTTGTGAACTATAAAGTAAAGAAATGACGTTATTTTATAATTCTTCTATGAAATAATCAAACAGAAGTTCAATTTTTTGTCTAGTCAAGTTAATCGATATAAGCATTTACACAACTGGTGTTATTACACATTGCCAGGGTATATAGAACTCTGAAACAGTAATAAAGCACTAAATAGGTGTGCAATTAGCTTTTAAATTATCCTTATTACAATATCCCGAGAAACAAAGTATGACGGTTCAGTATTTCAAAAATTTTGACGAAGTATCTGGAAGTAGTTGACAAAAGGTTTTAAAATATTTTATATAATTTAGGGATAGTTATGATTATATAATTTAGGGATATATCTTCATGCAGCATTACATACAATTGTTTTAATGAAAAGGACTTGAGCGAGATTATTCCCAGAATGCTGAGAATGAACTTTTTTTTAGTGATGCAAATTCGTAAATTAGTATAATAAAAATTGTTAGCTATTTTCCACAAACTAAAAATAAATTTTCCATGAGTAGGGAAGATTCAATTGAGACTTTTTCTTGAAACTCTTTGTATGGCATCCTTGGAAGGTGGTGTATATTTATCTCAATTCTCATTTTCAAATTACGTCGATAGAGAGAACGAGATGTTTATAGAAATTTGAAACTTTCACATAACTTTCTCTAACCGGTTTATTGCATATAGCCCTACAAACTATTCATATGAGAGTGCTTTTCCTTCTTAGGTATCTGCTCGTACTTCATCTTGAGATAAACTCTTGCACTTAAGCTTAATAATATATGTTCCTGTAGGTTAAAAATTAAAACCCAAATGAGGAATATTCCTGAAATGGCTGATGGCAAAGTAAAACATGGCACCTAATTTGATTTAATTTGTCCATTAAAACACATTTTCTAAGTGTTCAGGCAGTAATTACGCCGCAATCTGCATCATTCAATAAAAAGACTGTAGATAGTTTATCATACACGATGCTTTTTGTAGCTGAGCAACCATTTCTATTATTAGGCAAACAACTTTTCTTCTAATAAAATGGCAATTCACAGATTTGCATGCAATTTTTCAACCATTTTTGGATAATAGTAAGAGTGCTTTCTTTATGATCTTCTGTATTAAGTCAATCCTAAAAAAGTTTGAGTTTAAAAACACGGAAAAGTACTTCTGCCTAGGGTGCCTTTCAATTCTGTAAAGAAAATTGGGGAACGCGCGAGATCACGGTAGCAGTGTACCCCTCCTTCCCAATATCACGCATGGGCAGAATCTTCCCCACAACCCTTGACGTGATATATCAGCGCACTCTAATGTTAGTTTATCCACCAGGAATTTTGATAGTAAATGTTTTACTTTTAAGAATTTTGGTTTGAGGTTTCAATCTACTACCTCTGTCTTACTATATGAAATACTTTCTTGATTCATTGTGTATACATAAAAACTAGTATATTAAAGATCAATAAAATATATCTACAAGAAAACTGCGAAATAAATGTTTACCATAATAGAATTTTCGTTTAATTTTCACTCGCGCTACTTATGCCAAGGCTCGGGTAAGTTACAATTCATGCACTGCTTGTGCTTTATATGTTTACCGCAGAGGTTACTGAAATTTACTTAACTCTCCATTTGTATATAATACATTATATATATTTATTTATTGTTACAAATATGGAATATAATCATGTTTGACAATTCTTATGTTCCTTACGACCCTATTTGTAACATTTACATAGTCATTAATAAGTGATCAATCTATCACTGAAACTTCATTTTTGAAGCTTAATTTCTTTGCACTACTCTGTTGTATTCAATTCCTGCGGCAGCTTTATATTGTTGGCTACCATTGTTACACTATTTATGATAAAGCGTAAATAAATACAACAAAGAATCAAACTTATTGTTTACGATACTGATGTATCTATTGTTTTATAGTTAACCTAAGCTAATTTTAGAATTCCCTTTCTCAGGTTATAGTATTTTTGTGCCTACGCTTGTACTTCATGAAATATTTTATCCCGACAATCAAGTTTTCCTTTTATTTATGAAAGTGTTAAATAAAATAATTCTTTCACTTTCTTTAAACTAAATTCTTTACTAAGAACTTGATATTTGTTGTATCTGATAATTATGTAATACTCGACTTCCATAATTGGTTTTTATATAGCGTAAGATACTGTGCTACTATTTATACAATAATACCAAAGTTAATATTGTCACGATAATACAGAGCAAGTTGGTAGCAATATTGCAGAAACAACACCTGTTCTACTCTTTAGGTTAATCTAGTGAACACTCGTCAGAACTTTGAAAAGGAAAACGCGCTATTGCCAAAAGTCCCTAGTTTTCAAAGCAGCTACAAATTTATGAATCACAACTATTTCTGCTTTAAATAATGATGTTCATACGATTTTCTCCCGTATAACATATTTATCTCTACTCTAATAGTGACGATTGTATTCTATTGTTTTTCATACTAGGCATGTGTGGATAAGTTTGGAAAGGCACGATCATACTAAAAATTCAGTGTCATAACTGGAATTTGAACCACTTATTTGCCGAGTTATGTACGTGAGGTTGCTCTAATTGCTGAGCTATTATGACAACATGCCAGCAAGACACATTCTCTGTCTCCTTTTTCCGCTAAACCACTAGGAGATCTCATGTTTGGGAGATCTCGGTCTTGAGATGCTGCTGCGTCCTACCCTTCGGGATGGAGCCGATGTTCGAGGTCGCAAAGTCGTCTCAATCTGAGTTTTTGCTCAGATCCGGCGTCTCAGATTGAGCAATTCCTCTAGATTTTACCCAAAGCTACTGCAGTCGAAACATGAAAATCCCTCACTCGGATGTAGTCTCGGACGGAAATTTGATAGAACTAATTTACCAGATGAGATGAATGAATTGCTCAACTGCTTAAGTAGTCCAATTACTTAATTCTGTATTAAAATTAACAATGTGTCGTAACATAAATTAACAAATAACTTTAGGAGCATCCGTTTCCTTTAAAATATTACACCAAACATTTTTATAGCTTTTTATAATAAACTTGAAATCGTGTTCCCACATGTCTGTCTTCTCTGGCATTCACACTGAGAATGTTTTGCTTCTTTACTCCATGACGCTCCTACACAGAATGACGCTACCTCTAGCTAATCTTCGATCCCAGGCGACCGCAAAGTGAGATTTGTGGTGGACAACACGGCGCTGGGGCGGGTTTTCTCCGGGATCTCCGGTTTCCCCCGTCATCTCATTCCACCGGTGCTCCATCTTCATCTCATGTGTCATCCGTGTCATCGCCTGCGGTACCGTATGCAGTAAAAGCGGGCGTTAAACACTACACATTTCATTTCATTTCTAGCTAATATAAATTTATTGAACTTACCGTTGCTATGGCGATTCAATAGCTCTTCATTGGTTCACATCTTCAGCGAGCCACTTTTCATTACCATATTGGGTAACTTAGTCTTTTCATTAAATCACATTTAAATAATTTAACACTAAATAACATTTCTTTATAATTTAGACTACTATTATCGTCGTTAAAACTCATTAACATTATTAATTTTAATTAGATTAATATCTACTCGATTACAAGTTTACCTTCAGTTGTTTGTTATTCTCGTTCACTTTTTACTAAAGCTTTTAGTAATTTCCAATGAATTATTTTCTTAATAAATTTAAAATAACAAAATATTAACAACGATTAGGGGTTTTAAATTAAAAATAACGGCCACATGTTCACAAGAAATACCTACCTTAATAACGACTTACTATGGTGTAAGTACTTTAAATCCAGAGCTTCATAGTTTGGACCTGACAGGTTTGGAAGTGTAGAATTAGACTAAAAAATTCAACGCCGTAGTCACTATTTAAGCTTGTCTCCGTCAGTAATAGTTCTTTCTGCTGAGCTGCCATGGCAACATGCCAACAGTACATTAAATTCTACAACTGACTCGCATGTTATTATTGAACTTAGTTTAATAAACATTCTCGATACATGCTCAGAATATTATGTACGGTATAGCAAATGAAAATCTACTTGAAATGCCCAAGGGTGCAATAGATAAGAGAGGTAACTTGTAGGAGCTACATAAACATCTTAGTATTAAACATTTCTACTACTTACACGCTTATGTTAACAGGAAGAAGCATTTCCATCCATTAAATGGCTATATTTCACTAGAAATAAATGTTTTGAGAATTCCTAAAGTAACAGACGACTTTTAGGAAAATGTGTCAGTATATCTGTCTGTGTTTGTGCCTATGGACAGAATCGTTCAGAAATGAAATAGATTAAGGAAATTCGACGAATTCCAAAGCTGTAACACGAATATTTTCCCACAAACCATTCCAAACCATTTGAAATATTTTTATTTTTTATTTTCCCCAAAATAACGATGTCCACTAAAATGCCATGTCTTTAAAAATCTTTGCATGAAAAATTAAATTAACATCTTTGCTTTTATGAGGATAATCCACGATATCCTCTTCATTCTGTAATAGATTTTATAAGAATTGCAACAAGCAATAGTTACACATTCCACTCTGGCATTCTACCTACTACGTTCTATAACCAAACAGAAAATGTATAAACGCTAATTTTCAGTTCATCTGGATTAGCAAGATGGTACAATAATAGGGCCATGAAGCTTAAAGAAAGTCGTAAAAAAATGCCTGAGATTTTTTTCATAAAACATATTGGTCTCCACCTCCATTAGACTTTCCTTAGTTGTATGACATTTAATGAAAACATTTTGTATTGCTTGAAAATATCCCTAACATATGACTTTTTAAGCAAAGCTCATCAGCTAGATACATCTTAAATCATGTAGTTTTTCTAGCTTTTATTACTAAACTGATCCTAATAGCAGTACACATAGAGAAATGTATTGAATTTGCTTTGCAGAGACAATAGCAGTATACATATATAAATTTATTAATTGTGTTTTGTCTTGATTGTTTCAGCAGCGGTATTGCTCATGCCCATTACCCATGCCCATAAAGAGTTCGTTCTTTATTTCCCGTTTATATTCCTTTGTTATGGATGAATAATTTACAGAAGCCAGTGGATCGAACTAGGGATTTTGGCAGCTTCTGGAAGGTCCTCGTGTAACTGCTCTCTCAGCAGACCTCGGGGCACCTGCAAACAATTTCCTATCAGACCTAAACCGACATTACTAAATCCTCGTCGAATCGATCGAGAGGTAGAGATTTGTATCGTGCCTTTAGGCGAGGAAGGTTCGCTGCAAAATTATGGAGCGTATAATATAGCACATTCCTCTTTTCCCTCACACCGGTCTTCAGTTAGCAATAAAGGTGACTAAACTCAGTGATAGACCCTGCTTTTATATCGGTTTTTGTTGTTGAAATACCAATAGTTTTGTCGTTTTATGCATAGTATTAAATTTTAGATTAAATTGTCGCCATATTCTCTATGCATGTGATATATAGGCTGTCCGAAAACAGTGTAAAGCAAGAAATGGTTTAGAAAGTAATGCATTTATTGTGTATAAGCAGTTTTTAATGTTATATTTAGTGCATTTCAAAGCCAATACACATGTATTGATTAAATAAATCTCTTTAGTTGACTATTTGTTGCAATAAAATAGACAAAGCTTACTCACAAAGTTGCTTTCTGTGCCACGTATTTCGAAATTTGTAGAACTAACTTTTGTGGTGGAAACCCTTATATTGCCTCTGTAAATTGAGAAAGGTGGCATGATATTTAATGTATGGATTGTGTTCCAGGAGTCAAGGTGCAAATTCCATCAGCACCATCGTTCCTGGTCATTCTTTGGGATTACATAGATTGTAAATTATAAATGCCCCAGAACGCTTCATGTCGTACTTGTCTTTGGCAGAACAGCTTTCATTTAATTCATGAATCATTAGTGTTTACCGCTTGTGGTACTACATATAGTAAGGACGGTGGTTAAACGGTGTTCAAATTCAATTTTTGTACTATTTCTTACAAACTGATAAATATCTCTGGGAAGGACAGAAGGAAGAGTGGATATAAAGAAGCACTTATAAATAGTTTTGCAATAACCAAGCTATGAAATTGAGTGTAAAGGACTTTTTGAATATTAATGATTATTTTAATTTATTCTCATCAGAAAAGAAGTCATCTAAACCTGTGCACTACTATGTTATTTTATGGATGTCAAACTTGTTCCTAAAAGAGTACCTTACTACAAATCTGTCAGTGCAAAAATGAGTGGAAGATATTACACGAGACAAGGAAGAACAGAATGACAAACGAGGAAGTCAGCTACACGGGTGTAACAACTGAAATGGAGTTGGTAAGGACATTTTGCCGGAATGCACCACCTCCGAGGGACGCAAGGAATGACAATGTGGGACCCGAAAATAGAACGTGGAACGGCAGGGAGGCCAAATATGAGATGGACAGAGAGCTTCAAAAAGATAGCAGGGACGCAGTGGTCAGTACAAGCTAAAGCTGGGCTACATGGAGGACACCGGAAGAAGTAGCTACCCAGGTGCTATAAACTAAGTATGTATCATAGCCAGTATGTACAACAACGGTGTATGTGTTAAATGTGTGAAGTAAACAGTGACAATGCTAATGACTCAAAAGTACGTCGTCACTGGAGCACAGCAACTGCACAAGGCTCTTAGGAGATTCAACCACAATGAGCTTCTCAACTGGTACTCCCTGTGCAGAGTGCCTTTGCACTCGATGAATTTAGAGGTTTTTCATTTCATTTCAGCACCAAGTTACATAATATGTATTTAATCTAATCAACCCACTAGGCCAAAGTCTGCCAAACCGACTACCGGCCTCACGTTCACATACGCAAGGTAGATGTAGGCGATCATTCTACCGATACCGGGCCGCTATCTAGCGTAGCTCCTCACTTTCCACACGATGCTGAGTAGGTACCGGTCCGATGCCCGGACTTAGAATCCGCACCCACCAGGGCTGTGATCGATCCCGGACGCATTTTGGTTTTAAAGTTGCACAAACTTGTATATTTCTCACAGTGTCTTTAATAGTAATTAAATGATATCCATAATTGCAGGTTATCAATGTTAGCTTGTTTAACTCCACCATAATATTTTCGAAGATTTCTATAACCATCCCTTAATATTAAACACCCGGAAATCTTATATATTGATAAAATGCGCATTTAAACAAATAGTTATAAGGTTATTATATGCAACGTTTCACAAAAATTGATAAGAGCTTACTGTACTTTGATGTAATGACTTAGTGCCAGATATAAGAAAACATAACAAAGTGCCCACCTCGGTAGCGTAGATGGTAGCGTGTCTGCCTCACGTTCAAGAGGTCCCGAGTTCGAATCTTGGTCAGGGTGAATTACCTGGATAAGGTTTCTTCCGGGATTTTCCCTTATCCTTACAGACGAATGTCGGGTAGCTCTAAGCTCCATGGACCCTGGACACATTTGAGCATCATTTCACCCACTTCATTCGCCGTCCGGTATGACTTAACGTTGGAGGAAGTAAAATAACCCCCCTACACACACACACACACACACACACACACACACACACACACACACACACACACACACACACACACACACACACACACACACACACACACACACACACACACACACACACACACACAAACAAACAAAGTGGGGTTTTCTGGTGTGTTATACACAAAACTTTATATTAATTTAAGTATACTACATATACTATTTTCTTGTTGCTAGTTACATATGATGATATTTACGCGTAAAGAGGACTGCGAATGCTTTGGCTACACTTTATTATATAATTGTGGTACTTTACGTGGATTTAGACTCTTTTGCTAGACCTTAAATTTTTTTGGAACTTCACTTGCAACAGATATCAGCAACTTCCAACTTTCTTGAAAAAGAGTTTGTAATTCCTGCCCTAATTTTCTCTCCTTTTGAAACCTACATCGGATGACGTCATCACCTTAGTTACAGATTCATCTTTTTATCGCCGTTCGCTGTACCGAAACATTTCGTGTGGCTATTACAAGTTCACCAAACCGCAGTAACATATGAAACTCACAATTGGGAAGCTCTGAGTTCACTTTTTTGTGGTTTCCTCTAATCACCTAAGCGAAGGCCGGGGTGCGTAATTTCATACGACCATTTCCGTCATTTCTCTTCCTTCCATTTCCTTATCTTACAGGTGTACTTTCCGGAGTTCTTTCGGACAGATGGTAGGGATGCTGGAGCATTATAAGTGTTCTTGAAGCTGGACGGCAATGGTCGCAGTCCTCACTCGGGAGGTCACTTGACGACTAGGAGTGTTGGTGGCTGTGCAGCGTAACCTCAGCATCTGTTAGGGACTTCCCACCTCTATGGCCTGTATGCCTCCAATCCTGCGGTTCTCTCACTTCATCTGGCCACCCTGGATGTGTTCAGCGCAATAAATCTGTGTATAGGCCGTAATGGACGAGGTGTGCCCCTCCGAATCTAACCTTTATTAGTTGGCTTTTTAAAAAACATTTTCTAGGGCGAATTGATTTTTATCGAGATTCCACTGGAGATGCAAGTTTTAAGGCCCGTTAGTAACGCCATTTTACTAAGACTATGAGTTATGTCTTTTGCTTAATTTCCTACAAAGTGACGATAAATGAAATTAGTGAAATGCTCTTATTGATCCCAGGGCCAGAGCTTAGCTACTGGACATTCATCTTTCAGCATAAGTGAAAATCCGGGGTACTGTTGAACATAATTCAGGTATGCTAGTACCTGTGCTGCAGAGAGGAGTCATTATGATAATGATAACCCAAAACAAATTCAGAAATACCGAATTAGCTACACTTATGTTCAGCATCTTTCAAGGATACGACTTGCAAGCTTCAAAAGAATCTCTGCAACCTACCAAAACACCACTTTCGGAGTGTGCTGTTTTAATATTTAGATTTCCTCAAAACCAGCCACGATTTTGATTAAGTATCATATAGTTGATATTCAAATGATAAATATCCCATGTTTTCTCGAAATAGCCTGTGAAACACTGTTCGTTTGGTAGACTCTTTTACTTTTTTTAACTGATAAGTAGTTATATATGGACTAATATACTATTACAACATGTAGTTTTCTAAAAATACACAAATTTATCTCAAATAATTTTTATGGCATGGCATTTTCGAAATATCCATTAATATCGGTTTGTATTTAACAATGTTTGATTACTTGAAAGCGCTGTCGCTATTCCTTTGTTTCTCGCAATGTCATTGACTACCGATACCAGCATATAGCAACATGGTTTTCTAACATGTTGTTTCAGGCTCATTGCATTTTTTCTTAAATGTTTACCCCTATTAACATGAAGCAGAGAGAAAAAGTTTTCTTTAATGACTTCTTTATAGAGGCCATTTAAGACTAACGAAACTAGATAAGAAACATCATGTAAGTGTGAGACATTAGATTCTTTTATTATTAAGATATATACTTTCAGTGTTCATATATATACAATATATATGTATACACATACTTTCAGTGTTCCTAAGTTCCCTGCTTATTTATTAAATTTTAAAGCAGAAATATGAATGTGTGTTTCTGTTCTAAATCTCCTTTCATTTAGACCAGAAGTAGGTAAAAGTATTTACTACTATTCTTAATAAAGTACAACAGCTGATTAGTTGATGACATGTAAATTCATTTAATATCACGTGGCACTATATTCATTGCAGTACTCAAACCAAAGACTGTAAGCTTTGTGCAAGCTTTGGACTTGGACATAGTTTATTTGTACCTTGGAGAGAAATTTCTGCACTTTCGGTGGCAGTATTCCATGACTGTTGTAACTCAAAAGAATTTTATAGCGTCTTGTCTATGTTAGATATATGTATATTAACAGCAATTTCGCATTCACATTTTAGTTGATAGAAAATTATGAATGTTGAAATATATAAAATTAATAAATAAAATGAATGAATTTCAAACGAATATCGCAAAATCTAATAAGCGACATGAAACTGTTGTTAACAGAAAACAATTAACAAACTAAATGAACTAAAAGGAAATAGAGCGAAAAACCTCCTATTGATCGAGAAGCGCGGCGGGATCTCTATCCTTTACGTTTACGCCGAAGATGATGCTGATGAACGGCAGCATGTGAAAATAACAGTAAACTTAATATTTTCGAATCATCGTTTCGGCAATGAATCAGTAACAATTAGGCGGAATTGAAGAAGCTGCTACATTGATAGAAGGAATCAGCACAATACTTGAGTTCATACGTGAACTTGCAGAACAGTATTAATGTTAATAGTATACATATCGGGTTGGAATTCTGAAGGATGGATAAGAAGCCACAAGGAAGTTTTTCTAACATACTGCGCACGCAGGCTATGACACATTTATATCGAGTAAATAATCTAACTGAAAATGAAGAGAGACGTTATACCACATATTCGGGGGCGGGATAGGTGATTTACTTGATTTCGTATTTAAACACACAATTATGTTCAACTCTGTATGCGTGGTCTAGGATGTATTGTACACCAAGAAAAGTGATAATTTTATTTTCGCTTCTGAAGTGCAATATGGAAGGGATTTCATAGATAGGTCACAAGAAAGGATCAAAAAATTTACTTTCTGTAAAGTTACGTAACTATTTAGGGGTGTTAACTGTTTAAGTATTTTACAAAATAATAAAATGTAATTATTTTCAAAAGAAGCTTTGAACAAATTTGTTTACTTTTTTATCCACCGCTATGGAAGTTTTCCCTACTAGCCCAGTAGCCAGTATTTAAATAGAAGCAAACAAACCAGCGCTGGCAACCAGACGTAAACCTCATAGTCTAGCATAAATATTGAAGATAGCAACAATGTCTGAATACCGTTTGAAATCTTATGTGTTTTCCGAAAGGCATAAAGGAATAACTAATGGATCAAGATTACAAGCATTAGCCATCAATGTGAAAATAACCAAGTATCTTGAAGAATTAAATTGAAACATCCCTCCAATACTTCGCTCATACCATTCCCTTAATGCTCCACTATGGTTAACCACTTTGAACTGAACATTAGAGTCAAAGACCAAATTAATAGTTCCCAATACCCTCAATTATTTCTTGAAATTATTAGTATATATCCAAGAAACACTGCAATTTACACTGATGGATCTAATTGCGAAAACAGACAATGCTTTTCCGACTGCCTGAAGTTCTACATAATCTTTTCAAGTGAGTTCTTTGCCCTCAAACAAGTAATCATTTCGGATGTAAACACTCGTAATAACTCATTTATAATTTGCTCGGACTCTAAAAGTGCTTTAACCGCCATAGGTAGTCCATCATCGACACATGTTATTGCAAATTAAATTAAGTTACTTTACAACAAAATCGAGAAGGGGGTAAAGAAGCCATTTTTATGTGGGTACCTAATCAAAGGCAACGAAAATGCTGATCTGGCTGCTAAATAAGCTACTAATCTTTCTCTACATAATACTGAAAATGCTGACTTTATTTCTTTCGTCAAAACCATATTATACCAAAAATAGAAAATCAACCGGCTCAAAACCCCCAACAGTAAGCTTAATGAAATAACGTTTGTAATGCACTTATAATCTTCACAGGCAAAATAAAGTCTTAATGACAAGAATAAGAATAGGTCACACCAAACTAACCCACAGCTATCTTCTCGAGAACAAACAACCTCCCACCTGTACTGCGTGCAAGTCTGCACTGTGATTGCTTTCTTTACAACCAACAGTGTCAGTACCATGGTATTCCCAACAAGATCAAAAAAACCCTCTTCTCGCCATCGTCTATTGATAACCTCATTAAGTTCTTAACACAGTGGATTATTTTCAAAACTAATACTGTTTAAATGTTAGTGATTTATGTGTCTTTACAATCTTCACTGTTGTTCAGCAATAATACGTGTAAATGTAATGTAATAATGTAAAACTTAATGTAGATGTAATCTGGAACATGTAAACCAGGAGTCGCGATAAGACCTACATGGTCAATGTGACTATAAATAAAATAATTAATAATATACTTATTTAAAGTTGTTGAAATTTGTAATTAAATGTTCTTTGGGATACTGAATAGTTCGCTCTGTGACCGTTACACCCGCACTTTAACCTAAAGGTTCTGTGAGTTGGTTATAGAAATACCTGCTTCAATAATATGATTACAGGAAAAATGCACTCATAATTGATATACCTTAAGAATAGTTCACCTGTCACTGACAATTTTATTGCAGTTTGAATTATATGAATTATTGTGAATTTTCTCACGCCAGCCACGTACACTCCTATCTATTGCACGTACACCACGCTCTTTGTTTTAAAGGTTAAGTATGTTTTGGAGTTATTAAAATTCTCAATCGCAAATTTTCAGGACAATTTGGGAATAAAAGAAATTATTTCATAATTTTTTGTCCATTTTAAAAACAATTTTTAAAATAGATTGTGTATATGAATAATTAGAACTAAATGATATCTACTTCATTTTCATGAATTAGGTTTAAGATTTCAAAATACTTCATACACTGTTCTCGGATAGTTAAAGGTGTGCATTTAATTTTTCATGGAAATTTCTGCGTTATTTTAATAAAAATTGTTATAAGATGTTCTAATATTAATTGGAATTAAAATTAGCTTAAAATATTTTCCATATAAAAGGTATCCAGGGTTGGAGGGGTTTCCCTGAAAGTGACTTAATATTGTATTGTCATTCAGTTCGTAGCTATGTTTTAAGTACCCAGTAAGTCTAAAAATTAGCTTAAAATTAATTGCAAAATTAGTAGTATCAAACAAAGGAAAGAAAGCTGTTTAAGAACAATTTTTAAAATAGCCAGGCTGGAGATGGACTGAATATTTTGGGAATATTTGGTTAGGGAACCCGATATTTGGATTAAATCGTGATTATGTATAATTTAGGAACATGAACGTATTGCTGGTTTGAAATATCAGTGACCATGCCTGCAAAGCTAGGCTCCCATAATTATAAGTGTTAACACATGTTGTTAACAAAATATACGAACAATTAGATTACAGACATGGCTTAGTGTGGGTTATCAGAAAACTTTTGTGGCTGTATTATTTCCAACTATTTTTCACAGCCATTCTCTTTCAATCAGAATAAACCTTGTTAATAGTTGGCAATAAATCGCCGAAGAATTGCAATCGCTACTGATAGCTTTGCGGAAGCCTGGTACAGGCATTTACACAGTTACCTCAAAATACTCCCTTAGCTAAAACACTTTAACAAATCGGCATGGAGCTTCCAGATACAAATTGGCAATAATCTAATCTTGAGCCAGGAGCAGTTGAAAAATAGAGTGAAAGGGAAGAAGGATTGTAGCGGTGTTTGTGGAAAGGCGAGGTAATCTCCCTCCATGTCGTAAATTGTGAGTGTAATCCTTTGCTGTTGGTATTGATTCAGTGGAATTTGTTAAGCACTGATTCTGCCAGCGGTAACTTCCGAATGGGCTTTTCTGCCTTTCGCTAAAGCTCAGTCAATAAGTTCTTAAGTGAGTGGTGGGAGTTCTTTCTTCTTTACGGAACTCAGATGCACGTGTTCCAATAACGACAGCACTTTAAATTTCAGAATTACATATGGTTTATTTTTACAATGTCGTGGAGGTTTAGATTAATTTTGGCTTTTACTATGGCTTGCCATGTAATGTTTTATTTCACTAAGTGTATATTGCCATGACTTAGAATTACGCTTTGCATTTGGTAAGCTTGTATCTTTTGGATTTAATAGGCGAATGCACTTGTGCCGAGAAATTAAACGAAAGATCTGTTCACTAATTAGTCATAGGGATTTTCGAATAAACACACAATGAACTGCAATTTAACGAGCTTTCATTAGATTATTATCGACTTTATGAGATTTCCAAGTTTAATGCTTTATCAATTTTGAATTATTTATAATTAAGCGAGCTTTGTTGATCGGTGTGACGGTTAACTATGTACACTGGACAATCGAAAAATATTTATCCAACTTATTAAATTAGCAACACTACGTCGAGCATCAGGTATGCTGCCATAGTCAACATCGCTTAACATGCAAGAATTTAGGAATTTAAAGCTATGGGTTGAGTTGAAAGGAATTCCCAACTTAATGTGTTTAATTAATAATCAAACTAACATTTTAAGGCTTATCATAACTCCCAAAAAAGAGTAATAAGAAACTGAAAGTTTTATGATTACCTTCCCTCACATACTGCGTCACCAAAACACCAACCAAAACTAAATAAAACGCTAAATAGCGCAAGCTATGTCACAATATACGTACCTCTAACTACAAATATGGATTGAGAACTTATTGATTAATGTGCTATTTCTATTGGTTGTGAAAAATAGATATTGGCTTAACCTTTTTGCTGCTCCTTTTTTCTACGTTTATTTACTTGTATGTCGTTTCATTTTGTATCTTTATTATTTAGCTAATGTAATTCTCGAATTTTCATTCTTTTGTGTTCACCTATTGCCGACACTCATAATTTAAGCTAGGATGCTCACAGCGTAGAGACATGACATGTAAAATCTGCACTACATGACTATTAGCAAATGTAAAGCATTTAGCACTTACACCACAGTATATTATTCATTAACAGTAGGTAGTTTAATCCATCATACTTAAATTACAACTTTTTTTCCTACTGAAGTTTCTCGTAAAATCGCCTTTATCTATATCGTCTTTATCAAATGAAGTTAAATTAAGCTACGAGGGCTGTTCAATAAAGAATGATCACATTTTTTTTTTTTGACAACGTACCTTTACTCATCCTCATAATTTTGATAGTCCTTCTCAAAATAGTCTCTCCTGAATGCCATGCACTTGTCCTAGCGTTTCTGCCAGTCTCTAAAGACATGCTGGAAGTCATTTTTGAGAGATCCTTCAAAATCGCCTCCGCAGCCTTTACCACTGCTTCTGATGATGGATAATGCCTCCCATGAAGACGTTTCTTCAAGTTGGGGAATAGAACAACGTTACATGGGGCTAAATACGGACTATAGGGAGAGTGAGGGATGTACTTCACGTTGATTTTTGCAAGATATTCAGCAATATGCGGGCGCATTATCGTGGTGCAACATCAAGCCTGCTTCACGGAAATGCGGTCTTTTGAGTTTGATACAGACTGGCAAGGTTTTCAGAACATCCCTGTAGTATTGTCCAGTTACTGATGTGTCTGCAGGTACAACATGTTGATAAACCATTCCAGGAATATCAAAGAATGAGATGACCATAACTTTCCCAGCAGAAGCAACCACTTTTGCTTTTTTGGGAATTGGTGATGGAGGATATTTCCACACTGAGCTTTACTGTTTGTTCTCAGGGTCAAAATGATGTAGCCAAGTTTCAACACACAGTAGTGTTTACGTTTGAAAGAAACTCCGGATCTTCCTCTAACATCAACTTTAACTGCATGTTACTTCCATTGCAGCCCTAGGCGGTATTGAACAGGTCTGAACTTGCCTGGTTCTTAAAGGCGGGAACCAGGAGCACCAACAATAAAACTACTACGGCGTGTTTGTTTCACATTAAGCTAACAGAATATAATAAGATTGAATTTTAGTGCGAAAAATTATGACCGTAAAAAATTATAATCATTCTTTATTGAACAGCTCTCGTACCATAAGTAAATAGATAAATGATAGATAAATAAAGAAACAGATGTGATGTGTTAAATTATTTGGATTTCTCCTGCCACTATTGCTGATTTTCATCAAAATTCTATAAACTATTATTTAAAAACTAAATATTTGTCTATTGCATGATAATGGAAACTAACGTGTGAACAAATTTGAATGGTGACAGCGTTTCAGAAGATGTGAACCTCGTTGAAACATTCATATCACTAACAACAAATATTACGGATCTGGCTGATGCATAATGAATATCATTCAAAATAATTTCTTTATAAATATTTACATTTTTATGCGGCAAGTTACTTGTCTAATTCATGCCGTATGGTTTACGTAATTCAACGAATATCAGTTGACATGACATTTACAGAATATTGAAAACATTTTATCTGTCATATAAGTATCATAATCATTAGCTATATTTTATAAAATAAATTTCCGAAAATCATCCATCCAGGAGGTAACTTCTATGTAAGTATTTTTCTTTAAAATCCTGATTTCACATCCTTGAAAGATATGAACTTGAGTAACAAATTTGGTAATTTTTTGTTCACACACACTCATGTTTACTCGATTAAGGTACCTAAAAGCCACGAAATCTTAGTCCTGCACCAAAATTTTAGTAGATTACAATACTTACTCTACCTGCTAAATAGCTGGAACACACAATAAATTTGACATCTATCCTATGCTTCGTTTTTATTTATACTGTTCACACACTTCCACAGACAAACAAAAGCGGACGTTTTCGTTAAATAGCACCTTAAATTGTAGATGCATCATTCTAGAAATCATCAGCCGATTATTTTGGGTAAATACAATATCTTCTCTACTGCTAGGTGCAAGGCAGATAAAATAAAAGCTGATAGCGAAAAAGAAACTGAATAGAAACAGTTCTTGAATTCAGTAAGTATTGAAAAATTAAAGCGAATAGTAAGACAGGTTTCGGAAATACCACAATAAAGCTATTTGTAATATATTGTGTATTTCAAACATATGGATATTTTTGTTTGAAATAATTTGTGATCTCCTATGTCTTAAGCCTTAGATACACGAACTTATATAAAATTTTTTCTCTTCGAATTAAGGGAGACATAAAATGCTATTTGCGGAAAATACAATGTATATATTTAAAATGCCTTAAGTATGCGGTATTTTAATAAAATTCACTAAGCATTTTTTAAATATTCAGAATTTTTTATTGAAAGTAAATTACCTGTGAGGGATGGTCTTGAAAATCGTATAAGATACTACCAGATATTGAAGTTAACTGCAAAGTTTGCTGTTTACCTAACTTTTTATTTTTAATAATACCGTTGAAAGAGTTGGATATAAACCTGTATTTCATATGAACATTAGATAGATGTTTAGGTTTGCAGACAGATAAAGAAAATAATTGTCGATTTACAAAGTACAAAGTACGAGAACCTCCGGTACTGGGAAGGAAATAACTTCCGATCCATGCTTTGGTCTAGAATGTCGAGTTCACGGGACTTTGATAGATGTCAGTCTGACGGGCAGAGAGATATCGCTCGTCTTTTGTTAATATTTAAACAGATAGGAAGAGGAACACACCATACACATTGTGGTGGTTGGGAAATATTGACAAACAAGGAGGGAAAGAGAGGCATGCAGGCTACGTGGTGATTCTGGTAGTGTCCCAACGGGGATAATTCACGTAACAATAGAGGACCAGCGTCATTACACCAGGACATGTTTAAAATGGGCCAGCGCCGGACGTAAGGTGAATTCTATGGCAGCTGCAGCAATCCTGGAATAAAATACCGTGAAATTATAGCAATCCCTTGCCAGCTCATGTGGAGTTACGATGACTATAGCTGCTCTGTAGGCACATGCACAGCAATCTTTGTTAAAATGAGATATATTTTAGTTTACATTACAATCACAAAGCGTTGTTTCATTAGCAGTAGTTAAAATTAAGCTTTGCAACCAAAATAATCGGTATTCTTCCGAGATCTATGCATCTTAACCTCAAAGAGAAAAAAGAATCCAGGAACTGTAGAGCACGCGAAGGTAGAAGTTTCGATGCGTGCACTCACGACTTTCTTTGCTCCCGCATGTATTTTCAAAATGCTTATCCGTCTATCTACTTCATGCTAATCGCAATTAACGTTTGAAGGACTTCTCTTATTACATATTTGCATTATATTTATAATGCCAATTGGAGAATACGTTAAGCTTAGTGGCTAATCAAAACCTTTAGTTGGTTGCTATATAGTGGCTTTAAAACTCCATTGTCTTTGCCTGGTTTACATTAAATTCACACATATTTATTCACTCACTCATACCTTCAGATACTAAGAATAATGCAAAATAATCCAGGTTAAACAAAAATTCCCACCCTTCAGCCAGGAAACGTCAGACAACTTTTGGTTTCAAAAACTGGCATGTCAATAACTGCATCAGAGGCTTGCATAAATTGTGTTTAATGAGCCCTATATTTTGTGTGTAGTGAGATGTTAACCTCTTATGATTTGCCAGTTAATGCTAATGTGGCTGGCCCCGTAGCTCAGACGGTAGAGCACCTGCCTACCGTGCTAGGGGTCCCGGGTTCGATTCCCGGCGTTGGAGGTGGTGATTTTTCTCCGACCAAGATAATTCCCCATCTTCCCCAGAGTCTGGAAGTATGAATGAGAGTGTGAATGTGTGCGTGATGTAATGATTAAAAGCCAATGATGACGAGTTAACACCTTCAGTATGTTCCAAAGGAGAACGGCCGCCGATATGACCATAGTATAAATGGAACAAGCAAAAAAAAAAAAAAAAAAAAAAAAAAAAAAAAAAAAAAGCTGATGTGATCCAGAATGAACAGATTTTAAGAGCCTGCCCCCAGGAAACTCAGTTGTTTTTATCACGGTGTTAGTCATTTTTCGGATAATAAAAAACATTACAAAGTTTCTCAGTGTATTTGGTGTGGCATTTGAAATTTGTGTTTAATTTCACACCCCAAACTGTTATTTTTATATTTGTTCTTCTAAATTTATTTTAAAAATATTTGAAAAGAAATCATTATGAAATGTTGGTGGTGGTTGCGAAGTCAATGAGATCAATGAGAAAAAGACGTGTGATAGAGTGAGTTGTGAATGGAAAAGAATAATGTTAATTTCCTTTAACGATATTAGAAGTTTAAAATGATTTTTAATAATGTTTGAATGCTAAACTCTCTAACTTAAGTTTTAAAAAAGAAACTATAAAATCAATTAAATAGAATGATTGTATTGATCGTCAGATGACGTAGCGAATACCAAATGTTTGGTTACTATAGTGACGGAAAAATCAATTTTGGTTTTGCAAAAAGTTGTAACGTCACTGAAGATGGAGGTAAATCATTGTACGTGTGAATGCTAGAAAAGACGGACGTGAGGAAACACGATTTATAGTTTGGGTGTGAAAAGTTATAAAAAACTGTTTTAATATTTTAAAGTGAAAGGACGCTTCTGAAGTAACTTATCGATCTGATATGAAGCATTTTGTTAATTTTCATCCAGAATTAAAAATTTAAATATTTTAAAGAAGCTGAATAATTATTTTAATTTAATTGATAAATTAATTCCTAAAGACTATTGTCCGAGACGACGAATGAGAAATACTATATTTATTCATCGACTGTTACATCAACGTGGAAATTAATACAATCGCATTATAAATTAAATATCCACATAGGTAGAACTCTAGTTGCTGCAATGTTTACGGAATAACATAGGTGCACAAATATATAAGTTTTTATAAACATTCTTTTCTCAAGATGTGTACTTCCAGTTATGTCCTGGTATGCCCAATATTTTTTCGGCGGAGTGCAATATCCTCGCTGCCCACAAGGTGTATACGTGGAGAAGGTAGTGATGGTGACAAATCTAGTTTTTGTTTTTGTTTTCACCTTTATTTTTTGTTTTTTGTTTGTTTAACAAAATTTTGTATTTCACTAACACTTTAATGTAAAGGTACAAACTGGCAGAAATTTAAAAAACTTGTAGCGTATCCACAGAACTTTTCTACCTACGACTGTTTTACAGATACTCCTATATGCTATGTTCCCAAATTTAGAAAACCCAAAAGAAACATTAGGAATAGTAAACTAGTCAGATGAGTCATAGGACTACTTGTTACCATTTGTGATGTTTTTCATTATTTTAGAGAATTGTTAACGATGACGCCATGCATGAAACAGAACTTAGTGTACACACTAAGATGTATTTATAACATTGATCTAACAAAAAAGTCATTGTTATTAATCAGTTATCTACGATAAGTTATCTAATCCTCAACACATGACTTTTTCACAAATCTATACTTCTTGAAACTCATTTTCTTGGAACGTTCGGTATACTTCACGAGGCCCCTCAAAATCCAACCTCTGCGGTCCTCGTCCCGAGGGGTGGGCAACGGGAAGTAGGGGACTGACTGATGGGGTGATGTACGGTGGGGACTTCTTGTACCCCAGGACCGCTACGGCTGCCGAGAAGGCCCATCGGTAACCCCGAAAACTGGCAGAAGAGGCTCTGGTGTAATCTCTCGACTGGGTTCCTCCGCGAGGTGAGAGTGTCCCTTCAAACGCCCAAACCTTGGTCCACTTCGGTGTTTGACCCCCTTTTTATTTTTTGTTCCTTTTCTTTTTTCCTCCCTGAACACAAGTCTGACGGGTAACAAAGCGCGGGTGGTCGGAGTGGGAAGCGCAAGGGGTGACTGGGTAATGCGTAACTCCCAGCCCCTTGTTACCGTGTAGGACTGTGTTCGTATCCGCTGATAAAGGTCAGTCCCGGGGAGGGGCCATTGCATGAGCTGTTACACTCCTGAAGGCGATTGGGTCCCTCTGTCTTTACACTGGGAGGTGTGACCCTAAGGTGAGCAAGGTCTAGGCCAGGACTCTCACCTAAGCCGGGGTGGCGCCCAGGATGTGAGCACGCCATCGGAGACGTCTGCAATGGTGGAGGACATTACCGCAATGGGACCTAAATTTAAACACACAACTGAGAAAACTAATGGAAAGGAAGTAGTTGAGCCCTGTGGTCCTCGCTACTTGGTGGTAACTAGAGCGGAAGAAGGCAAGAACTTTCTGTCCTTAAACCCTTTCGTCATCCAAAAGGGTTTGGATAAGATAGCTGGAGCGGTAAAGTCTTGTACTCGTTCACGCAATGGCACGCTCCTGGTAGAAGCACACTCTGTCTCCCAGGCAGCAATCCGGTGACCATTACCGTCCACAAGAGCCTTAACTCCTCGCGCGGAGTGGTCAACACCCGTGCTTTGGATGGCATGACGGATGAGGAAATAGTAGAGAACCTCCAAGACCAAGGTGTATCGGCTGTTTACCGTGTCAAGCGAAGGGAGCGAGGGGAATTGGTGCCCACCCGTACTCTGTTCCTGACCTTTGATCGGGTAGATCTCCCACAAAGGCTCAGGGCAGGGTACGAGACCATCGAGGTGCGCCCCTATATCCCGAATCCCCTAAGATGTTACAAATGTCAGCGCTTTGGACACACCAGCGCTTTCTGCAATGGGACGCCTACTTGTTGTAACTGTGCGATGTCGCAGCACGAGAGTGCGTGCACATCGCCCGTTAAATGCGTGAACTGTGCTGGAGAGCATCCATCTAGCTCTCGAGATTGCCCACGTTTTATCGAGGAAAAGGCGATCCAGGAGATCCGGGTGAAAGAGAAGGTGTCCTCGGAAGCCCGGAAACTCGCGCGTACGCGAATACCATCCCTCCCGCGATCTGCTACTTACAGCTCAGTAGCAGCTAAGCCGGTGCCGCGACGCGAGATCGCCACCCAGACGAGCGATATACGTGAGGCCACAATCTCTGAAAAGGTTCTCATCCCATCCCCGAAGCCTGCGAAGACCACCTTGTCCGCACCTACGCCGACCAAACCTTCATCGGGAAGGAGATCGCCAGCAGAGTCGCCGGGTAAAGCCTCAACCGCCAAGAACAAGCCTATTGTGTATGATGCACCACCAAAGAAGTTTAAAACCGATTATAAGAAGTCAGATTTTCTAAAAGATACCACCAAACCGTTCAGCCCAAAGAAGAGTGCCAGGGCTTCTAAAAGCTCCTCCTCTCAGGAGTCTTCAGGTGAAGACTCGGATCGACGCCTATCATCTTCGTCGATCTCCGTGTCCAATAGATTTGGGGTCCTTGAACCGAAGTTCTCTATCGGTAAAGGGGCCTCATCTGTAGAGGAGATGGAACAAGAGGATACGGACCACACAGGCAGGCAGGTACGCAGAAAACGACCCGACCATCCGGACGTTAAAGGGGTTAGCCCTAAACCCAAAAAGAAGGGCAAATTGATTCGGCCACCATCAAAATCCTCATAAAGCCTTAATCCCTTATTCCACTATTACACAGTTATAATGGCGATAATACAGTGGAACATACGTGGGCTAAGGGCACATCGCCCCGAGCTTGAATTGTTGATCAGCAAGCACGACCCACTAGTCGTATGCCTACAGGAGACAAAGCTACGTCCTCGTGATTCTTTCCAACTACGGCGGTATACACCCTTCAGGCGTGATCTTGCTCCTGAAGACGGTATCCCTGCGCACGGAGGCACTATGTTGCTGGTCAGGGATGACATCTATGTGGATGATATACCCTTACGCACTAATATCCAGTCAGTTGCTGCCCGCGTAATACTGCCGACATTACAGTTGGTCGTCTGCAGCATCTACGTGCCACCTTCAGACGACCTATCACTTACTGCGCTCCAAGATCTTGTTGTGCAGTTACCCACCCCTTTTCTGCTGGTTGGAGACCTCAATGCCCATCACCCTCTCTGGGGCTCTACTCGACCTTGTGCGAGAGGTAGAGTTGTCTCCGACCTCCTGGACAGTAACAACCTAGTTCTCCTGAACACCGGAGAACCCACGTTCGTTTCCGATGCGTTCAACACCTTCTCGCATCTAGATCTGGCAGTATGCTCCACGCAGTTAGCAGTGTCCCTCCACTGGAACGTCATCTCTGACCTCCACTCTAGTGACCACTTTCCGTGTATTATCAGTCTCCTGTCACACAACGTGTGTTCCACACGCTTGCCCACCTGGCGTTTCGATCACGCCAACTGGGCCCTTTACACCCAGTTGGCGGTTTTTACTTATGAGGAGCAGGCCTCCGTCAACGAGCTCGTAGAACATCTCAGCGAGCGGATACTTTCCGCCGCAGAACGATCTATTCCGCGTTGGTCTCCCAACCCCCGTCGACGTCCTGTCCCGTGGTGGACGGATGACTGCCGGAATGCAATCCGTGCTCGTAGGCGTGCTCTGCGGGTTTTCCGACGCCACCCCACACTGGAGAACCTAATCCAGTACAAGAAGATGCGTGCCAGGGCTCGGCAAGTAATTAAGGAGTGCAAAGGGCATCTTGGAAGGGTTTTGTTTCTTCTTTCAATCGCCATACACCTTCTTCAGTAGTGTGGGATAGGTTAAGGCGCGTGGCCGGCAAATCGACCCACATACCAATTGCTGGTGTGAAAACTCCTGCAGGAGTCGTTGTGGATCCGTTGGTCGTGGCTAACACCCTCGGCAGTGCTTTTTCTCACGTGTCTAGCTCCGATCATTATGCACCTGAGTTTCTGGCACTTAAGAATCAGGTGGAATCTCAAGGTTTGGTCTTCCGTTCCGGAAACCTTGAGGAATACAATTGCCTGTTCACCATGGCAGAGCTAGAACATGCACTTTCATCTTCGCGACCATCTGCACCAGGACCAGACGGTATCCACGTGCGCTTCTTACAACATCTCTCTCCCGAAGGGAAAGCGTTCCTACTCGAGGTGTATAACCGTGTCTGGGTTGAGGGCAGTTTTCCTGAGAAGTGGCGGGAAGCCACCGTCATCCCAATTTTGAAGGCTGGGAAGGATCGACAGCTGCCTTCCAGCTATCGGCCTATCTCTCTCACCAGTTCCATTTGCAAGGTAATGGAACGGATGATTAATGGCCGTTTAACGTGGTGGCTTGAATCTCGGAATCTCCTGTCGAACGCGCAGTGCGGCTTTCGTCGTCGCCGTTCCACGGTCGACCATCTAGTTTCCGTCTCTACCCAGATCATGAATGCCTTTCTCAGACGGTGCCAAACCGTTGCTGTATTTTTTGATCTGGCGAAGGCATATGACACCTGCTGGAGGTATGGTATTCTCCGTACCCTCCACGGATGGAATTTTCATGGCCGTCTCCCTACTTTTCTTCGGGAGTTCATGAAGGACCGCATCTTTCGGGTTCGTGTGGGCTCGATTTTCTCACAATTTTTTATTCAAGAGAACGGGGTACCTCAGGGCTCGGTACTTAGCGTCACACTTTTCGCCATAGCCATCAATCCTATCATCAACTGTGTTCTTCCTGGAATTTCGTCGTCCTTATTTGTAGATGATTTTGATATCTGCCTTAGTTCTCGGCGGACCTGCCTTCTTCAGCGCCGTCTCCAATCCTGTCTCGATCGTCTTCACGATTGGAGTCTTACATCTGGCTTTACGTTTTCTGCCGAGAAAACTATCTGCGTAAACTTTTGGCGACGGAAGGTGTTTCCTCCACCTAAGTTATATCTTGGGCAGGACGTCCTCCATTTCGCAGTTGAGGCGAAATTCCTGGGCCTGATTTTCGATAGGAAACTCAGTTGGCTATCTCATATTGCTTATCTGCGAGCTAGGTGTGACCGCTCTCTGAACATTTTACGTATTTTAAGTGGCACATCGTGGGGAGCTGATCGGACTACACTGCTGCATTTGTATCGTTCTCTAGTGCGATCTAAGTTAGATTATGGCTGCATTGTATATTCTTCGGCGAGACCCTCTGTTCTCCGACGTTTAAATGCCGTTCACCATCGTGGCATTCGTGTTTCTACTGGGGCATTTCCCACTAGCCCAGTAGTGAGTCTGTATGCTGAGGCCTCAGAACCCCCTTTATACCATCGTCGGGAGATTCTTCTGTGCAGCTATGCGTGTAGCCTTTCCAGCTTACCTAATCACCCCAGTTTTCGGCTGTTTTTCGACGACTCTCTGGATCGCCAATATGCAGTCACACCGTCGGCCTTACAGCCCCCGGGGGTCCGCTTCCGCTCTCTTCTACAGCAGCTGAATGTCGACGTAGTACCAACACTTCCTAGGGGAGAATCTCGCTTTCCTCCCTGGATACGCGACGAGGTCCGTTGCAACCTTGGGCTGGCATCCCTGGCTAAAGATACAACACCTTTACCCATATATCGTTCCGCCTTTTTAGAGCTCAAGGCGCAATTTGGGGATTGCAATTTTATCTATACGGACGGATCTAAGAGCGAAGCTGGAGTCGGATGTGCTTTTGTTTTTAATCGTAGGTATTTTACCTTTGGTTTACGGCGACAGTGTTCGATTTTTACCGCGGAACTTTTTAGTCTTTACCAGGCGATTTTATATATTGAGCGGCATTCTTTGCGTACCTGCGTGATCTGCACGGACTCCCTCAGTGCGCTTCAGGGCCTCTTAATGCTGTACCACTACCATCCTCTGGTGCAGCGTATTCAGGATAGAGTCCATTGCCTGGCTGTCTCTGGCACCAGGATCACTTTCGTGTGGACGCCTGGTCATGTGGGAGTTCCTGGCAATGAGACTGCAGACGCCGCGGCTAAATCTGCCATTTCCTCGCCTGGTACCTCTTTTTCTCTTGTTCCCTCAACTGATTTATTTTTATCTTTACGCCAAGCCATTACACTACGTTGGCACGATGAGTGGACCACTTTGCGTGGGAACAAGCTTCGGACGATTAAACCCCTTCCTATGGCCTGGGCAACCTCTGCCCGAGTTTCCAGGAGGGAAGAAATTATTTTAGCCCGCTTACGTATCGGACACTGTCGATTTAGCCATGGTCACTTGTTGAGGGATCAACCCGCACCAATGTGTGACCATTGCGACGTACCGCTAACGGTACGTCACATCTTAACTGCATGTCGGCTTTTAACTCAATTACGCGCAACTCTGTCGCTGCCAGCCACTCTTTCTGCCATATTGGCAGACAGGGAGCGTGCTGTAGAAGGCGTACTTGATTTTATCCGGCAGAGTGGGTTCTGGCACCTGCTCTGACCAATTCGAGGCACCTTCTGGTTGCCGATATTTTATTTCACTTATTTTATCCTTTGCCTTCTGCATTAACCGACATGTTTTTAGTGTTTTATGGTTTGTGTTTTAACCTTTAATGGACTTGTGCGATTTTACTGTTTTGAGGTGTAGGTTTTAACTGTGTAGACCTTTTAGCTTTGTAAGGGCGCTGATAACCTTAGCAGTTGTGCGCCCTTAATCCAATTCTACTACTACTACTACTACTACTACTACTACTACTACTACTACTACTACTACTACTACTACTACTACTACTACTACTACTACTACTACTACTACTACTACTACTACTACTACTACTACTACTACTACTACTACTACTACTACTACTACTACTACTACTACTACTACTACTACTACTACTACTACTACTACTACTACTACTACTACTACTACTACTACTACTACTACTACTACTACTACTACTACTACTACTACTACTACTACTACTACTACTACTACTACTACTACTACTACTACTACTACTACTACTACTACTACTACTACTACTACTACTACTACTACTACTACTACTACTACTACTACTACTACTACTACTACTACTACTACTACTACTACTACTACTACTACTACTACTACTACTACTACTACTACTACTACTACTACTACTACTACTACTACTACTACTACTACTACTACTACTACTACTACTACTACTACTACTACTACTACTACTACTACTACTACTACTACTACTACTACTACTACTACTACTACTACTACTACTACTACTACTACTACTACTACTACTACTACTACTACTACTACTACTACTACTACTACTACTACTACTACTACTACTACTACTACTACTACTACTACTACTACTACTACTACTACTACTACTACTACTACTACTACTACTACTACTACTACTACTACTACTACTACTACTACTACTACTACTACTACTACTACTACTACTACTACTACTACTACTACTACTACTACTACTACTACTACTACTACTACTACTACTACTACTACTACTACTACTACTACTACTACTACTACTACTACTACTACTACTACTACTACTACTACTACTACTACTACTACTACTACTACTACTACTACTACTACTACTACTACTACTACTACTACTACTACTACTACTACTACTACTACTACTACTACTACTACTACTACTACTACTACTACTACTACTACTACTACTACTACTACTACTACTACTACTACTACTACTACTACTACTACTACTACTACTACTACTACTACTACTACTACTACTACTACTACTACTACTACTACTACTACTACTACTACTACTACTACTACTACTACTACTACTACTACTACTACTACTACTACTACTACTACTACTACTACTACTACTACTACTACTACTACTACTACTACTACTACTACTACTACTACTACTACTACTACTACTACTACTACTACTACTACTACTACTACTACTACTACTACTACTACTACTACTACTACTACTACTACTACTACTACTACTACTACTACTACTACTACTACTACTACTACTACTACTACTACTACTACTACTACTACTACTACTACTACTACTACTACTACTACTACTACTACTACTACTACTACTACTACTACTACTACTACTACTACTACTACTACTACTACTACTACTACTACTACTACTACTACTACTACTACTACTACTACTACTACTACTACTACTACTACTACTACTACTACTACTACTACTACTACTACTACTACTACTACTACTACTACTACTACTACTACTACTACTACTACTACTACTACTACTACTACTACTACTACTACTACTACTACTACTACTACTACTACTACTACTACTACTACTACTACTACTACTACTACTACTACTACTACTACTACTACTACTACTACTACTACTACTACTACTACTACTACTACTACTACTACTACTACTACTACTACTACTACTACTACTACTACTACTACTACTACTACTACTACTACTACTACTACTACTACTACTACTACTACTACTACTACTACTACTACTACTACTACTACTACTACTACTACTACTACTACTACTACTACTACTACTACTACTACTACTACTACTTCACGAGAATGAGGTTTTGGCCAGAAGTATGCTGAGAAAATCTGCATAAGTGATTGAAATGTATAGATAATAGCAATTTCATTAGTGGGTATCCTTGATTAAATAAAGTACACATACGCTCATTTGGATTTATAATATGTTTTAGGATATACCTTTTAGAAAGACGAAAACATATGTGTGTCTTCAGTGTACATTCCAGATGACAAGCTTATGGTATTGCATTATTGCCATAATAAATGCATTATTCACTTTAAAATGTTCTGTAAGCCTTGATGAATTCAAGGCTGTCAACAAGTGGAAACGCAGTTTTGCAGTATGAGTATTTGAGGTCGTGCGGATGTAATGGTTTTTATTACAGAAACAACTCACTTTACACGAAGCTGTTATTGGCAGATGCATTCAGTTTACCAGTTCGCCTACACAGCACGATTCATGTGTTTGACTTTTGATATTGGTTTCTGCTTTTTTCCTTTTGTATGTTACCCACAACTAAAATTGCTCTCGGGGCAAAGATGCAATATGCGATTCGTATAGTGCATTGCACGGGAACTCAAAATAAAAGGGAATAAAGCACCTTGTTTACAGAGAATGTATGGAACTCTGTTGGAAAAAGAAATAGAAGAATTTCAACTATGGAACATGTGCATGCAGTTAAAACTATTCAGAAACAACATTCCACAAATGTTGCATATCGCAATCTGGTACTCTCATTAATCGTTTGTGAAGACAATAGCAATTACATAAAATTTTTCCTAACTGCGCATTCAAATAGTGCTTTATAGAATGATCTGTCTTTCAACTTTCGCAAGTGTCATGTTAAGATAATGCCCAAGTTCGATAAAAGATTTTGTGTGCTCTTAACGGTATAAATTTCAGGAAATTATTCATGAAATAATTAGATATAACTCGCAGGTTTAAGTAAAACTCAAGTTATGAGAATTTAGCATCTCTCCCTTCATTTCATTTGTTTAATGTTATCGAGCTGAAGCGATAAACAAGACAGCCACTTGCACGGATTCCTGTGAGGAAGAGGTAAGCACGTAAATGATCTATATTGTAGCGCAACATCCAGTGATTAAAGATTGAGATCTTCATTTCTCTGTTTAATTAGCTACATGCGTTTTTGCATTTTCGTTGTTTAGAGCAAATAATATCAAAACATCGTTTCATATTCTAAGTCAAGACAATTTGAAATCAGATATTGCACCATGCTGTTAAAAAGCGTCATCATATTATTGTCAGGTGTACCCAAAATGAGCCAGTTATGTACAGTATTGAATATTGTAACGGTATCTTTGATTTTATATTAGAGAAGTTGGAAATGTAATTATTCTCTTCAAACCACTGAAATTCTGAAGTCGTAGTTTTTTTTAAAATGTCATCTTGAAACAGTATTTAATATTAAATCAAATATTGCATTCTAAATTACTGATTCACTGCAGCAGAATTATATTTGACACCATAATCGTTTTGCAAATAAACTGCTCCTGTTCTCCTGTTTTACTTAAGCATTTCATTAACAATAATTTCTATAATTAAAAATAATTTTTAAGAGGTTTTATGGGCAAAATATTAATGGTATATATTACGCTACAATAAAATATTGGAGAGATATGGATGGCATATTTGTACAACAGTTCTCATCCAGCTAATTTTACATAATTTTAAAATCATTATTGGTTACGGAATATAAGCAAATGTACGCAAAAGCTCTTTAATGTGATTTTTTTTAATATTTTGTCATGAAAACATACGTATCCAATGAAGTATCTAGGTTTCGCAAACACTATACCGTTCATTTTTTTTCCAGCTACGCTCTTGAGTCAGCAAACAAATTTCACTTTTTTGTTATATGAATATCCACGATCTTGCCTTAAAATTAATACATTCATTGTAATCTAAACGCAGGTTGTGATTATCGCATCAGATACCGAAAGCATTAACTCTATCGACAATTTAGATTGTTATTGCTATTAAGAGTTCATACATTCTTTTCTGAGTTCATTAATCATTCTTGTTTTTAATGTTTTAAATAATATTTAATTATATATTTTAAAGAAAAAAATACACACCATAAGAATACTTTTAAAGCATTGGAAATGGGCATTTTCTGTTTTTTAAGTGCTTAGCGTCCGCTTTTATTACATACGGCACCGCAGGCGATGACACTGATGATACATTAGATGAAGTGGAGCACCGGTGGAATGAGATGGTGGGGGAAACCGGAGATCCCGGAGAAACCCCGCCCCAGCGCCCTGTTGTCCGTCACAAAGCTCACTTTGCGGTCGCCTGGGATCGATCCCGGGCCGTCTTGGTGAGTGCCAAGTGGTCTAACCACTGAGCCACGGTGCGGCCGGAAATGGGCATTCTGAGCCTCGTGGAGCACTAGCAATCCCAATGGAAACAATGTGTAAAAGTGAACCTTGTGCTCTTAGAGATACAAAATGTATTTAAGAATCTGAAACAACATCCCCGAGGTATGGTAACGTGTTTCAGTTCACAAGTAAAATATATGCTAACGAAATACAGGGGAAGCTAACATATGAGGTTACTTTAATGTCAGTTAAATGCATAAAATGTGTTTAAAAATATAGAGAATAAAATATATCAAACTATGTTTCTTTGGAAAACATAGTGGCTTTATAGATGACATCTCGCTACTGAGATAAAAAAATAAAGCTCTACAGTTTTCTAATATCCTACATCCAATTAAGTAAATGTTCGAAAACAAGTGAAGAAAATAAGCATATCTCAAGTCATCAAATTGAGTTAAAATGAATGATATGGATAAAACAAATCAACTTTATATACGTTGGAGTTAGGCGTGTAAAATATTGCTTGTAGTTAAATACTTTAATGTCTTCTAAATTTTCTAAATAATTCATTTGTTAAAGTATATTAGAAAGCACAAAATATGACTCTTGTGGGAAAGGAATTTAGCTCCCTCTTTCAAAGCGGGTACTGCCTCGCTCCTCTATAATTCTACTAATTTGGTTGTGCTAGTTGACCATGAGTAATTATTCCCCGAGTTGCCTATGTTCGTCCGACTTCAGTACCGAGGATGGTGATGATCCCGTAGCACTTTAGTCCGTTTGGGGCCGGACCTACATTGAGGCCACAGGTCTCGCGCCAAAGTACACATGGCAGAGATAGACGATCATGCAAACAATGCAAGGAATAAATGAGGTCAACGTCAAGCAAACTCCACCTGGAATGTTTGTTTTCGTGTTAGAAATCGCTACCTATCGCAGTTCTTCAATTTCCTCTCCAATTTCCTGCGCAGCTGTACTGTACTCGGGAATTGAAATCAGCAATTCCATTGTTGAGATGAAACCCGGCCTCATTCCTTCACCATTAAGTGCAGTGCTTAACACCCGCTTTCACTGTATGCGAAACAGCAGGCAGTGACACATTGGACACTTGTGCGATTGGGACACTTGAAAGTCAGGAAGCCAGACTGTCAGTCTCTAGCCAGATCAGGGCTGAGCCCTCTACTGGCAGTAGAATATTTTATAAGTTAAGGCAAATGACGGTAGAGGTTTGTTTTGATGCTTTATTTATTCTTTTTATTTTTAAAAATATATAAGTTGTGTACTGATACTTCAGTGTTTTCATGTGCCTAAAACAAGTCTTGGTATTTTGTATTTTTCGCCGGGGTCGATGTCGTACGCACCTAGACCGCATATAAGGGAGTTGAAGTTATGGGAGAGGTTTTGATATAGTGGGAGCGTGAGGGTGTGGATGTAGTCTGTTAGGGCAGGAATGTGTAGGTCACGACGGATACAAGATTAGGGATGTCCCATGGGGAATCCATGGCAATACGGAGGAATCGAGACTGTAGGACTTCAAGGCGGTGTAGGTGAGTTTTAGCTGCTATACCCCAAATGGCACAGGCATAAGTGATGGCTGGTCGGAGCACTTGTTTATAGAGGAACAATTTATTTGATATGGAAATCCCTGAGCGTCGATTGTAAAATCGGTATAACATACCCACACGTTTGCTGACCTTATTGGCTGTGTAGATTATGTGGTCCTTCCACATCAGTTTTACATCAAGCAAAACGCCTGGATATCGTACATATGAATGTCAACGTACAGGTGGTAGGTCCTCTAGCTGCCTTATGGAGAAAGTGATGGCTTGGCTCTTCTGGGGGTGGATGCTCAAGTGCCATTGTTTGAACTAGGTGGTGAGGAGATCAGTGTGTTGTTGGATTCTACGAGCAGCCATATGTCCAGTTGACATGGAGGTTACAGCTGTGTCGTGATACGCATTCTATTCCGGTGGAATGAGATGGTGGGGGAAACCGGAGATCCCGTAGAAAACCTCCAGTGCCATGTTGTCCAGCACAATCTCGCTTTGAGGTTGCCTGGAATCGAACCCGGGCAACCTTGGTGAGAACCCAGCTGTCTAACCACTCGACCACGGCGCGGAGATTGCTTCACCAGGAATTACAGCTCCACACTCTATCATAACTTAATATGTCCTGACAATAGTGTCATGACAATAATGCAGACAATAGGAGTCTATTTAAGGACGTATTTTCTTTGACAATGCCACAAGAATGTCATATTAAGATAATTCTATTACTACTGTTCGAGGCTGCGCGTCCTTTGTTCTTAATGAATATGCGGATAGTGGATTAAATTCCTGTCGGTTATCTAAGGTGACATAAAGCTTGGATATTTTTCGGGGTTTCTTAAGTTGTTGCTTGCATGAGTCTCCTGTTCTATTAGGCTGTCGAAATAATACAATGTAATACATATGAAAACATTCGCCGGCAAGTTAGTTTTTTGTGCTGTTTCAAGTTCTCTCGCCAACATGTATGTACTTTGTAATGTAATTTATTACATAATTACGTAATATGCCTAATTTGTCACCAGCCTGTTCATTCTCCATGATAATTGTAACTTATGCACAGGGTTTTCTATTTTATCGAAACGTTCATGTCATATAGCGCTGAGTTTGTTTTTCCCGAGCGTCAGCTTGTCGAAAGGTTGGCGTGCAAGTGTTATCAGCAAAAATAATGTTGCAAAATTATTTCATTACTCTTTCTGTTTCCTGAAAATACATATACATTTATTTTGTATATCTTTTTCAAAGGAATAGTACGATTTAATTTATGTGAGAATGCGTTGGAATTTCTGCTTTCAAAATCCAACACACGTTCATTATTGGCACATGCAAGTTCGCCTGAAAAGCTCTCGCTCCGACTTTATTTACAGCATACTTTCTGAACATGGAAAAAAGAGTTTTGTTATACCGTGACACGAGCTAAAACGGACGCTCTATTCAATAGTCCTTGATACATTTAGGGTTCCAACCTGTGTTAAGTTACATTTATTTCATGTTCTGTATTTATGATCTTAGTTGTTTTATTTGAGAGAATATTATATAAATGGCTAATGAATTACAATTGTATGTATATGTGGGAGTAACTTTATGTTTGATGTTAGGTAATAATTGATGTTACTACCTTTATTATACGAGGTACAAGTTATAACACCTATTTTTCCACCACATGCCTCACCCAGCTGGCAATGAATTTCAATAGATGTCACATCACGAAAATGGAGAAAACGATGATTACACACTGTTCTTGCAATGAAAACGTCACCCATTTTAACTACCAAAAACAGTCCTCACTCTCATCGGTGCCACTAGAGTTTTATGCCCTGTACATTGCTGCCATCTGTCACTCATTCACAAAGAGTCAATGTGTATTTAAAAGGAAATCGGAAGTTCCTATCTGGTCCAAGTACTGAAAAAAATAAATAGCTGTTATTAACTTGAACGCAATTCGTATGAATCTTTATGATGTATCAAAGAAAATGATTGACATTAACAAATACTCTCAAATTATATCATACAGTTTTACTTAGATTCTATGTCTAAGAGAATCGTTAGAGTTAAAAATTAATTCTGTGTGCATTTCAGCATTGTAGATAACTATTTCTCATTCCTACTTTTCATATGAAGAGCATCACGAAAGATGTTTCAGTGCTTGATATTACTTGTTCTCGTGAATGAGTGGAGTTCATTATTACAGCAATTTTACCTCACCTTGCTTCTACACAACGTATAACATCGTTCAATGATACTTTTTCAGCTACCTATGATATGAAGAACTTGTCAAAGAAACAAGTATTAGACCTAGGAAGAGGTCACATTTTCTTCTCCCAAATGGATTTTTCACAGTCTGAAGATTCAAATCTTCATCTGTTCATATTGTGAAAAGAGTTGTTTTCCTTAATTGCGAAGCCGAATTTACTTCGCAACATTGACATACTGTGGTTATGTTTTATTAGCAGTAAGACAACTTCCGCCTTATTTGTACATACGAACATATAAAAACCTTACATTCCATGGCAGCTGGATAAAATGTTAATTACAAGTACTACTTTTAACGGTCATTAAACACACGGGAATAGAAACTAGTCTTCCATCAAAGGCTCCACAACAAGTTATTAGAAATTAGGATCCATATTTTTATCAAAACTTGTCCTCTTCTGCAGGGATTCAAATAAAACTGCGATGTAATCCATTGATCATACTGATTTGGAGAAGTAAGATTCCAAAATGGTTAAACTGCTTTAACATCTTTACTTCTGTTTATTGCTTTATTGGCCAACACTTTGAATTACTTCTGCGTTCACATTCGCTTTTTTGTAGGATTGCTATGGATCGTCCTGGCCCATAAGGTCCCGGTGGAGTTGGATTTATTCTCGATGTGTTAGGCAAAAACAATCACCCACTGCTGTTGCTCCAAAGAACCTACAAGACATTTTGGGTGATCTTTCACGCAATAATTTATAGAATTACATTATACGTACATAAAAGTAATAATAGGTTTCTTTAATTAGAGTTGTGTAATCACATCCTTGTGTTTCCAGAAAATTAATTTCAGATTTGGACGCATTTCCATGAACTTAAGCTCCAAACAGCTGGAAAGTAATATCACACGAATAAAACAGGCAATAAGTTCTGACTTCAGGCAATAATGACCTACCGTAAGGCCAAAACATTTTTAAAATATTTTCCTTCCATGATATACACCAAAAACCTGTGTACACCTATAAAAATGAATTCATCCCATCTAAAATTCAAAAATGATTTCTGGACAGTATAAGACTGACTTAATTGTTGGAATTAGTAAACAAAAATATGTAGGTAAAAAAGAATAGATGTTTTTCAGCACCTTTAGGTGCAACGTTCCTACATTATTTCGGGGTCAATTAGCTAACATATAGGTATTTTTATTCAAGCGCGTTTTGCAAATGTTGATTTAAAGTTTGACAGATATTTTAAGAGGTAAGGCCGCGCCGTGGCTCAGTGGTTAGACGCCTGGCTCTCACCAAGGCGGCCAGGGTTCGATCCCAGGCGACCGCAAAGTGAGATTGGTGGTGGACAACACGGCGCTGGGGCGGGTTTTCTCTGGGACCTCCGGTTTTCCCCGCCATCTCATTCCACTGATGCTCCATCTTCATCTCATGTATCATCAGTGTCATCGTCTGCGGTGCCGTATGTAGTAAAAGCGGACGTTAAACACTACACATTTCATTTCATTTTAAGAGGTAATAAGAAATGAAGTTGCTAACTTTTCTTTTTCAGATATCTTTTTGTCGGGATAGTTCATACAGTTTCTTTCTGCTGATTCTCTAGGTCGTCAATGAGTTTAGTATCTGATAAATACAGAGGCCGACATAAGTATTCGAACGTAAGCATTTATTGCTTACACAATTTTAAAGCTACACAGAGTAAGTGTGCGTAAATACAACTGGTACAAAATAAACTTGAGTCTTCCATTAAACATATAAATTCATAAACAGCAATTGAAACTAATTTGCACTACAAGGAGAAATATAACGGTTACTTTGCATCTGGACATAAGTATTCGAACAGAGAACAACTAGTATTTAGTTATCATTCCCTTCCTTTGAATTACTGGTGATAACCGTTTGGGCATTGTCTGTATGTGTTTTTTAGTGACTGCAGACCCATATTTCCCCACTCTGTTTGAAGAAGTTCTTTCAGATGGTCCTTGTTTCAGATGTGATGCTTCCTCACACGCTCCTCGAGTTCCTTCCAGATGTACTCTATAGGATTTGAATCTGGAGATTGGGGCGGTGTCTTCAAAGTGTGAGGAGTGTTGTACACGATCCAAAGCCTTACAATTTCAGCAGTATGCTTTGGATCATTGTCCTGCTGGAAGTAATAACCATGACCTAATCCCAGGTTCTGTGCATTCTTTTTAAGATTATTTTCAAGAATCCTCTTGTATTCAAATTTATCCATGATCCCATCTATGAACGCCAGTTCCCCAAAGCCAGATGAAGCTATACAGCCTCAAACCATCACACTACTGCCACCACGTTTCACTGTAGTTGCCATGTTCTTAGGTTCCTATTCTGTATTTAGCAGTCTCCACACTTTAAGACGTCCATCACTTTTGTGTAAGCAGAATTTGCTCTCGTCCGACCAGAGCACCTTATCCCAGAATTCTGTTGGTTTCACCACATTCTGTTTAGAAAATTGTATATGCTTTTTCTTATTCACCTTATTAACGCATGATTTCTTCCTAGGAACGTCGGCATTGTACCCAGTAATATTTGAAACCCGTTCAACTGTTCTAGTGTGAACCACAGTGCCAGAATATTGCTTAAGGCATTCTCAAATCTCAGATGCAGTGACTCTCGGATTCTGCTTCACCGTTTTTATTATTTGCCTTCTGTCTCTGGTGGTGAGTCTAGAAGGAGCGCCATTTCTAGGTTTATTTACAACAGTATTTGTCTGTTTGAACCGTTGAATTATGCAGAACACTGTAGTTTTGCTTCCGTTAATGGTTTTGGCAATTTCAGAGAGACATTTGTTTGGTTTGTACATATTTATCACAATAATCTTCTGTGCAACCGTTGTCTCCTTACCTTTACGTCCCATATTACCTGTGAGTTCACAATCGGCTGAATAACTTTGAGCACACTATCTCGAGGCATAGCATAAACACAGCTGCTATGTGGTAGGGATATGTAAGGTACGTCCAACCTCTATCTCTCTGTTCGATTGGATACGTTCGAATACTTATGTCCTCCTATAAGAGGGACAGTAGAATAAATTCAGTACAAATTGTGTAATAAATACATGCAAAGTGATATTTTAGATATTGTTTCCGAGACACGAAGGGTTAATGTTTATATGTTTAACAATTCAAAGCTGCCAAATATTACAGTATTTATAGTACCTGCAATATTACGTGTTATATTATTCGAATACTTCTTTTGGCCTCTGTATGCAATACCCGCCTCGGTAGCGTAGATGGTAGCATGTCAGCCTCACGTTCAAGAGGCCCTGAGTTCGAATGTCGGTCAGGGTGAGTTACGTGGATAAGGCTTTTCCGGGCTTTTCCCTTATCCTAAAATATGAATGTCGGGTAACTCTAAGCTCCATGGACAATGGGTCTATTTCAGCATCATTTCGCCCATTCCATTCATTTCCCGATTTGACTTAAAAAGTTGAAGGACGTAAATTAAAAAGAAAATGTAATACGTAGTGTCCACTGTAAGTACCTGGACACTAATTATTCTTTAATTTTACATGCATTTAATTAATTCCGGATATCTTAATTCCTATTATGTGGTCTTATTAAGAGGTCATTTTACTTCATATGCTCGTCTGTTGCTTTAAGAGGGGATGTCGTAAAGTTTTAATTATCACCCTATCGTTTTTATGCTAGAGTAATGAAAATTGCCAAAATGTGTCAATTGTCAAACGTCATAATGTCCCTCGGGACACAATGTGCGTAGTTTCAACGATTTGAGTCCTTTTCTTTTTTTAAAGTAAGTGCCAGAAGTGACTGAGGTATAGGATGAAGAAAACTGAGGCTCCTAATGTCATAGTTACTACATTTGAAGGGCAAAACTGCCCTATAGCATTCCACTGGTGCGTGTATTTTATTTGTACGGATTAGTTCGGAGTGACTGTACAATTTTATTTTTGCTGTCTTTTCTAGCTTTATTCTAAGAGTTTAAAGCCTTTCTCTTCCTTAACAGACGACTCTGGTTTATTCACTAACTGCTCCATGCTTCCTCTTGGTATTTATTCATTTAATTGTTTCTTTGAATTCTGAGCTTGCTCATCTGCGAAGAAAGTGAATACATAATGAAATTTCTTTGTTTAAAATTATATTCATAATTTTAAGGTCATAATTTCAACTTTAAGAATGTTAAAATATAACGCAAACAATTTCATTTTCCGAGTCATAGTTGAATTGTTGCAGGATCATTATCAAATTTAAACTGTTGCACATATCATTGATTGTGCTTGCTTATTGGAATACTGTATCTATCATTTCCCATTATATTTGAATATTCACTAAATAAAATGGACCAGTGCACAATTCTGTCCTTTTAAATTCATAATGTTTATAAATAGAGTTCTGTAATATATTCTCTGCATATTATCTGTCTCTTCGGATATATGGCTGCTCTAATAATTATGCTATTAAAATGGGTTTTTGCATACTGAACTTTCGTTATTTTGGAGAGTTCAAAAAGTGTATTGTTCTGATGCATCTGTTTTCTCATTTGCAGGTGAGTTAACTTCTTTAAACTGAGCGATTTCACAAGGCAATCTGGTGAGTGTTTTGTGCTAAAACTGAATATTCGAAGCTGTTTAGTTGAAAATGAAAATAAAATAAATCACATTCATAATTCATTACAAATATTGCACTAAAAAGCAGCTGTATGTGAGAGAATTGTAATCATATATGCGACCACATAAATATTGATACATTTTATTAGTAACATGTTGTAACACGCCGGCTACTAGAAATATAAGTAAAGGATAACTAAACGAGGTTCCGGTTAAACTGGAATTATAAATACATATTTCTATTGTGAAATGTTAAGCTTTTTAATACAGCAGGACATTTCTATAGCACTTTCTATGATGTAAGTTTGATTTTTTTAAATTAATGCTTACAAAAAATTGCATCACAATGCTGTTAGTTTACTAAATGATTTGTAGTCCACCTACGTGGTGTGGTCTTATTTGAGCATCATTTTACCGCTTTTATTTATCGCCTAATATGACTTAACCGTTCAAATATTATTAAACGTGAATTTTAATTATTTTGCGTTTTCTCAGAAATGGTTATTTCCTTAACGGACTTCCGGATGGACAGACTGACGGACTACATTTCATATTTTCATGACAAATATTAAATCATTTTTTAATAACAAATCCTCTTTCTGTAAGATACACAGTTGGTTACCGTAAGAATCCGCATCTTATTATAGACATATAATGATAGCTGCGTAAAGCGCGAAATTTGCATCTAATAATTTACTATTTAATATTTTCCAAAATCTTGGCTTGAACTTTAGTATACTCCGCTTCTTTCTCGCAGTAATGCAAAGACAATGGCATTTGAAATTGCTCATAGTTACAAATGTGACCCTCACTTTCCTACTATTGAAAAGTGTATTTGGATTAACGAAAGAGAGAGCAATAAGCTTTAATTACACTTTGTAGTGCAATGAGTAGAGAGAGAGAGAGAGAGAGAGAGAAAGAGAGAGAGAGAGAGAGAGAGAGAGAGAGAGAGAGAGAGAGAGAGAGAGAGAGAGAGAGAGAGTCGTGGAATGCAAGCATCAGATTTTAATTCCACCTGAAGTATGTCGATATGTTAGTGAAAGTAATTTTATCCATACAGAAATCACTCGGGCACCTATGTAAATATATCAATACATTGTGTTTTATAGCATCGCTCTATTGAGTTGTTTGCTCAGTTAATAACTTAAATTTGTGATTACCCATTTGGTTTTTATGAACTAGGATTTTGTATTTAAATGTACTTATTTCTTGTATTGTTGCCCAGTTCTCCCAGATTTAATATGCACGTAAGCCTTTACTAAAAATTAAAAAAAAAGGGCAACAAAGTTTAAATTTGTAAAGCAAGAATATCACACTAAACTTGTACCTTGTATAGCATTTTATTGTTTGCTTCTGAATATTTCAAAAATATTGGTTTAATAGGTAAAATTTTGGCGCGCATTTCATTGAACGTTTACAGATCGTGTTATTGGCTTGTGGTACTCTCGCGTATAAATTGGCACCATGTGGCGGGACACTTAAGTGGTAGGTCTCAGCGAAAATACTTTTTCATACACCCTTTAAAAACAATCTCTATCATATGTTAATATTCTTTTTATGAAAATATCGGTTCAAGTTAGCTAGTTATACAAACATCATATGCATCATATCTATTGTGTATGACGACCTGTCTAATAGACAAATAGAATACCATCGTTAATTCAACAGTAAGAACCTGAGAGAATTTCACATTTAAAGTACTCTAAACACGTATGAGAAAGAATCCACTTTAAGCTGTATTAGCCTGAGATAATAGGGCGGTTTCTTTTGTTTGCTTGTATAAAGTTTTTCCTTTTCAGGAAAGGCTTATTTGCTCTTCTCTTCAGGTTTGAGCTTCAAACCATTACTTTTTAAGGCGGCAAGAATTCTTGGGGATTACAAAACACACATTGAGAATAAGGTGTTGGGAGGAAGCATTCTTTCTCTCATTCAAGAAGTGCAATGTTAAGCAGCATGAAACCAAGTTTAAGGATAATAAAAATGCCAACGATAGCACTAGTATTATTACCTCGTTTATTGCTTATCCGTTTTAGGCACAGGATCCTAACCAAAATGACACGCCCATGTTTCCAGACAAATGCATATTTGAAATCTTTTGGTAAAGCGTTCTTCGAAATCGGGTGAAATTTGTTTCATTGTAATGTTTAGTATATGAAAACTGAAAGACATTGATGCATAAACTAGTGTTAAGTTTAGCACCTTACTTTCACATAATACAGTTCTCCATTCTGTATCAGCCCTTACATGAAAAACATTTATATTAAATTGGCTCTGGCTATTTAATGAAAGTAGCATACATTTAAAATATTTGCATGTGTTAAATAAAGCGCGTATGTTGAATTTTCTAGGAAAGGCCTACAAATTTCTCCCCATTCATAATAAAGTTTCTATACCTTTAAAAAATTAGTAAACGAATAGAGGTGCACAAGGACCTAGTACCCATATCATACTTCAGATCATATTAAAATATATTTCAGTATTTATGGGTGAGGTGCATCAGCCACTTCGAGGTATGTCTTAATATTTTTCAAAGCATTTAAAATTTTTAATCGCTGTCAATATTTCTCACAATTTCATGGAAAAAGTTGGGTTTACGATGTAATCTATTCATGCAAAATGCTTTACATTTACAAAATGCATGGCATACATCATACATACCGTATCCTCAATTTATTTGTAGAAACGAAGCAATCCTAAGTGGTTTACCAGGAAAAACACGAGTCAGTAGGAGAATTTAATGCCATTTCGGTACGTTGGCCATAGTAGCTCAAGGGTTAGAGCGGCTGGACGACAACCAGAAGATCCGTAGCTCAAATACCGGCTATGGCATTGACTTTTTCAGTCTGACTCTATCTTTCCATATTTTAGCCTACACACTGCCAGTGTGAAAGAACAATTAATTTCCATTAATTGACCTAACAGAGGTTAACTATAAAGTTCGGGCCTTAAAGTACTTACACGTTGTAAGTCGCCATTAAGGTAGTTGTTTCTTGTGTTTATGAGAACTCCTAAGTGGTTTACCGGGAAAAACACGAGTCAGTTGGAGAATTTAATGTTATTTCGGCACGTTGGCCATAGTAGCTCAAGGGTTAGAGCGGCTGGACGAGAACCAGAAGTTCCGTGGTTCAAATCACGGCTGTCTCATTACGTTTTTCAGTGTCTCTCTTTCCATACTTTAGCCTACACACGGCCAGTGTGAAATAATAATTAATTTCCATTTTTTAAGCTGTGACTTCAATAGTTGAGGGGATAACTTCTTGAAAACTAATCACAATTCAGAAATAATAAACAGTTTCGTTGACTTCAGCTGTTCTATTTGTGATCTTGCATTAATATCGTCACATATGAGCGACAATGATCCTCGAATCCCACTAGGTGACCAATAACTATTCCTCCAGTCGATATTTAGGGTTTAGCCTTTGGTGATGGGCTCGATTAAAAGCAGAGACTTATGAGAATCAACAATTTTGATGGATAACGTAACATAATTACGGGTGTTTAAAGGTACAAATTCCGAATACCTAATGCAAAAATAAATCAAGCATTTCAAGGTGAAAGAAGAAAAAGAATTGATTTCTCTTAATACAACTGGTTACTAATTGTAATTTCTCATCTTTCCATTTACAACATCAAATGGAAATACAAAATCAAGGTTACAATTATAAAATCCATACTGAAAACTGCCATATATTCTTAAATCCTGGAAATCCTATAATGTTGCCCACCACTGACTAATAATTCGATCCCCATACACCTAACCCGAGGTTTTTGTGTATTGGAGGCCCTCTACTCCTTTTTACAGAATTTGCAATTTCACCTATCCCACTCTATATTTTTCTCTTAATTATTCTTGGCCATCTCTCTTTAAGTTTCTCTAAATAATTCCCTATATTTCTCCTGTTCTTTTTACCCTTTTACTGACAAAATTTTTCTAATTACTACTTCACCCCCCAAATTGCCTCATTTACTTACCAAGCCTGCTCTCTCCATATCTTTGTTTGACTACAATATAATATACAATGGAAATCTGCATTCTCTTCTCCCACAATGGACATTTATCTAGCTCCCTCTCTTGACCTATACCTTTCAAGTTTCTCACTCCTGTTCTCGCCCAAGCAAAACCTTCTCGCCCTAACTTACTACATATATCTATATATCCTTCCCTCCCTCAGTTTGTATTTACTTCTGTATATAATCTCAGTGAGCTTTTATCACTTGTATTGGCGAAAATGTCTGGTCTGTCAATATCTTCTAATCTTAGCTTAACTTCTTTCCAGAAGCCTCGATACCCATACTCTGCATTTATCCAAGAATGACCCATACCTATCTGTTTCAACACGTCGTTCATTTTATCCGCCCAAGACCCACCCCAGTTACTTCTCTTTTGAATATGAAAACATTCTTTAATAATATTGCCATCTTCCAAGTTTGTGATTATGTATAAATTCTCTTTATATTTGAATGTTTGTTACATATTGATGGATGTATGTTACAGTTTCATAATTACCTAGCTTTCGGTGAGAATAAAGAAAAGTTGAAATACTACTAGAAAATTTCAAATATATCTTACTGTTATATAAAATTCGTTTAACATTATCCCTGATCATTTTTAAACAAAATAAAGCCTTACCGACTTTTCCTTTAATGGATCCTTTTGAGCCGGAAGCATTCCAAGATGATCTTTCCTGAATCTTTAAAACCGCTAGTGATAGGCATGAAGTTTGCACTTTATTCGATGTTTACTTTAGTTTAATGTCGGTAAAATACGTTGCATTACAGCTTGATGCAAAATTGTTTTAATTAAAAACGTTAATGTACTAATCGTATATATGTAATGCAATACACATTTAATGTACTACACATAAGTGACTGTTTTCTAACATCGCTGAATATTGCATCAGGTCTTTTAGATTTTGACAGTTCCTTTGCCTTTGACTAATACATGCACCTCTTCTTATTCAAAAATGTAAAATCATGTTAAAATTCAATTTTTCAAAAACACGCACAAATATTGAACGTTGTTTCTTTAATAATCAATAGGGCCTCATTTGTCTTTCAAACGCGTTTTCGTATACAAGGTCCAGTTTTCGTCATTCCTGGGGCGCAACTTCATTCGAGATCTTCTTAGGCAGTTCCTGGATGTTTCTTGACTGGGAGCAGCTCGTAGGAGATCAGTGATGTTCCACATTTTCTATGTGATTAAACCTTGACTTCTAACTATGGCAACTAGGAAATTGTCTTTTTTTTTTAGCGAATCAGTCCATTAGTGCTCTTGATTTTATATGATGCGTTGCCTTGCTGAAAAATGTAAGTATGAAGGAGCTTCTGCGCGGATGGTAGCAAGCTGTCCTGCAATATATTCTTGCGAGTCCTTCGAATCATCGATGAATCTTAATACTCTCGTAACTTCAGCAAATATCCTGATATGATATAAATGGTAACAATAGCAGTAAAAGGAATGAACAGGAAAGGATACGTAAATACTGACCCAAGGTAGTTAAGAACAAATAATAAAGAAAAAAATTAATCTTAAACAGTTGAAAGAGGAAACTAGGTCCGCTGTAAAAGATGGGCTGGACTGCTGGACCACTCATAAAGCTGACCTCCACCATAACCGTAGAATGAGACACATTTGTTCATCCTTTGTGAAACGAGCGCTTATTCTTTAGTGAAGAATATTTTAAATCTAAACGCTGTTCTAGCAACAATAACAGAGGTTATAAAATAAACGAAAACATTTTGCCAGGCCGAGTCCACTAATAGCTTGTAACTTTCTATTGCCAAAGCTTTATGTGTGAAACAAATCACTGCCGTTAGCGGCTTGCTCGCAGCTGGAAGTTTCCAATAGTTCAGTTCAGTAGACAAGTGTGGTGATGCCGTAGGCTCATTTTAGATCCCATCTCAGAGAGAAAGAATTCCTGGCAATTTCTTTCTCTTAAATGCTAAACTGGCACATCTCTTTACGGATAACCTGGATGCATGTTAGTTGAATGCACTAGGCTCGAGCTATGGTAAGAATTTTAAAAGGAGAATCCGGTGCCATGCACTTTGTGGTCACGACAAAACCGTAACGACTTAATACCTAAAGAAAATTAGTTTCTGAAAATTCAAAGTAATAGCAAATAATAGTTAAAGCATGAATATGGTTAACACAATAATATGTGTTATTCTTAGAAAAAATGAAACTGATAAATTTGTATAGAAGAGTTGTAAACCGTAGATTGAGCTACGAATTTTCTTAATTTTCGTTGCATTCTTGGATTATGCTGATTTTAAGTGCAAAGTTTGGTATGCAATCAAACGTATATATTCAAAACCTTTATTTCCAACGATAGCAGAGAAAGTAAAGGATGTACGGCAAGTACATTGGTATAATGAAGGCTTCTTTGTTTTCTCCAAGAAAATAGTAGCCCGCCTATGTAAAGTAGGTAGTAGTGTCTACCTCACGTTCAGGGAGTCCCGAGTTCGAATCTTGCTCACGGCGAGTTATTTGGATGAGTTTTTCTTCAGGGTTTTCCCTTGTACTGAAAGATGAAGTTAGGTAACTCTAACCTCCGTTTATTCTGGGCTCATTTAAGCATCATTTCACCCATTTTATTCAGCATCCGATATGACAGCTTTAAAAACACAAAAATGGTGATTTTTAAAGAAACCTTGTTCAATTTATTTTATCATTTTATTAATCCAGGCAATAATTATTGATATTGTCGCGAACGCATTGTTGAGGCGAGGCGGCTCGAGAGACAAGTTCAAATAGACGGGCAGTGCAGTGCGGAGATGAAGGCTTGGCGAAACGGTGGGAGGAAGGAGATGGATTTCTGGAGAGTTCCTCTTTCTTCTAGCGCCGTCTTGATAATTTGAGAACATTCCGTATAGTGAGTAAGCTATAACAAAGGAGCCGCCGCCTGCCACTGGGAGTCAGTCTGTAATTGGTCGCGTGCGCGTCAACAGCTGTAAAAATGAACTCTTTGGTGGTCGATGACCTCGCAAGTTGTATGTATATGGGAAGTAATTCTGCTACTGTAAAGGTTGACTAAAGCGCAATTTATAGTGTTTGTAACCTGGACTTTTAATTTCACGAACCCAAAAGGTCACTATATATAAGTCGGGTTCAAAGATTAAAGCCAATTGTCTCGATATATTTGACAGTAGGCCTGAAATAGTGTCTTACAAAAATGTCTGATGTTTAGATCAGTTCAATCGTTCGAGAAGATAACGCAATCTCCAAATTTTCCCATCCGTACGTTCAAAGCAAATCACTCTTGAAAGTGATGCTTCCCGATGTTACGAGGCTTTTTCCCGCTCATATATGGGTATTAGGGAAAGTAAGAAAAAGGCTCTGTTGCGATCATTAATTGTAGAATATCTGTGCCTTATTTCAGTATCAATTGAAATCCATACTAGGTACGTAATCCACTTTGAGGCACTGGATATAGTACGATCGTAATTGCTGTTCTATATCGTCCTGAGCACACATCAGTGGGACACGTCGACCATTCCAGTTAATTAACGACTACTAATTCTGAGTGTTCATTTAAGATTGTTACCTCTGTAGGGACGGTATTTCTTGCTTTCATGCCTTTATATGCTGCCTACACGCTCCTATGTTCAGCTCCTCTGTCCAGGTGAAAAACAAATCTTGTTTGCTATATTTCGGACAGGAAATCTTTCAACAGTTACATCATTCTGAGCAGTTTCTCTATGCCTTAACAACAATCAGATGATTTGAAAGCTGTACGTATGGTTATTATCTACTAAAGCACTCCGGCTTCCTTTAGTACTAAACTTGTGATTTTCACTGCATAGTGGGAAGTTAACTCCAATAATGACTCAACTTATAGTGATGACATGAACACGGTGTGCCTTTCAGCAAGCCCCGCGAAACTCTTACTGGATGATGCTCTTACTGTAGGTCAATCAGGTTGTACTTCTCATTTTGTCAAAACATTATTTCGTCGTATTGGTTGAAAACGGAAGTCGTAAGATATATGAAACCTTAGTCCCCCAGGTATCAAAGTAGCTGCTTTGTTAACTTCAGGGAGTCTGTTATAATACTGAACTACCTTGACCTAGGATCATTGCTTATGATTGAAGTGACATTAAGTGTGCGAAACTGAGTCAAAATGTGAAGTTATTTCAAAACCTTTCTGATGTCAATTTTGTTATGCTGAATTGAAGTCTGAAACATGCTACTTTATCCATCTTATAAGTAATAAGGTATCCCCTTTTTGCAAAAACAATTTTCATGGAAAAAGCCGTTTAATCCGGATGACCATTCTCTTTTCCCTTTTTTTCCTCTCGAAAACAGTTGACTCAGTGCAAAATGTTATATAGTTTATAATGCCTAAAAGTCCTATTATTAGCCACGTAATATTATGGTGTAATGATGTATTCTCTCATGTCCATTTTTATGTGTTTTTCTGAATGAGAAATGTGACTACTTTTAGGCCTGTCGCTTATTTCCTTATCTGTGACTTCCAGAATCAATTTCCATTTTTTCTCCTTTCATCCATGTATTCCATTCCTACTTTCAAGATGTTTTCTAGTTCCATCCACTAGTACTTACCGTTATTAATTAGCTTCAGTTGTTTCATACATATTTTCAGAATATTCCCTTCTTCGCTGTTTATACACACACCTATCGTGGTTTTACTGTCTCCAGAATTAGTCTTCTTAATTCTTTCTAGTACTTCCTAGTTCTACAATAGGTACTCGTTATGATGTTGCCCTGGTTACCCTTTTTTAATTTACGTCCTCAAACGTTAAGTCATATCGGACGGTAAATGAATTGGTTGAAATGATACTTAAATGAGTCCGGGATCCATGGAGCTTAGTAACCCGACATTCGTCTTTCAGGATAAGGAAAAGACCCGGAAAGGACCTTGTCCAGGTAACTCACCCTGACCGAGATTCAAACTCGGGACCTCTTAACGTGAGGCAAACATGCTTCCATCTACGCTACCAAGACGGGCCCGTACCTGGATAAGGGTTTTTCCGGGGTTTTCTCCTGTCCTGAAAGAGGAATGTCGGGTCACCCTAAGCTCAATAGAGCCCAGGCTCATTTGAGCATCATTTCACCCATTCCTTCATCGTCCAATATGACTCAACGTTGGAGGACGTAAATTACAGGAAAAAAACATCCAACCTATATAGATCTGGAGACTTGGCTCAACACCGCAAATATGTTGTTCAGTACTATCCCACTTCCGAGAAGATCCTTACAGTATACAATATACAGTCGATTTGTTGAGTATCACGTGATATTGGCATAACTTTGCACCTAAATGTATTTCAGCTCTCGTGAGCATTTCGAAAAGAAAATTTAGCTTAACTGGAAAATAAACTAAGCAGTTTATTTATGGTGGGTTCTTACTAATATATTTTTGTATTTCTCATTTGGCTTATTTATTACTCAATATTGAAATATTGTTTTCATATAACGTAAAATAGCTGCAAACTATGTTTACTATCGCAAGTATTGTAATATTTGTGTAGTAGGGAAACGCAGATACATTTGGTCAGCTGTGGGATATATTAGATAATACCTAATAGCCTTTAATCCTTATAGGGCAATATGTTCTTCGCACATTTGAAGTAAAGATGTAGAATTTACCAAATTATTTTTAAATTCATCTTAACCTACATTTGTAACCAACATTTCCTGCAATGTGCAATTGTCTGCATTCTGACCCTGACTCACATTTTGGTGAGAAGCTGCTTTTCACACTTGGCACTAATTCTCACTTTCACTGTTTTATTCCGGCACGTTTCAGCTTCTTTGGCAGGGGTTCACGCTTAGTGTCTTGGTTACTAGCATTTGTTTCTGCGCCCTCCAGACGTCGTAGTTCATCAGCGTCAGTTCTTTTCATTTGGTCCGACTATTTCGTTCTCGATTTTCGGAAACATCGGAAGCATTTGATGACCTTGTGTTCACCATACACGCTTTGGAAAGCTAGATTCAGACTGCAAACTTCAATGCCATAGCCGAGATTCATACTTTGGCCTATACAGAGTTAGTGTGAAATAATTTTTCCAATAAACTTTTGATGCCACTCCGGCTTCAAAGCTATGCGATAGATAGGGAGTTGGCCTTATGATGCTAGTCGAGGGGTAATACGTGTCTCGTAAGTATACCAACATGAGTTCAAATCCCTGATAAGCATGACCTTTTATTATTGTTGCTTTAACAGCAAAGCTTTGCTTTTCTTGCAGAAGATATATAATAGATAATTTAAACACATCCATTGATAATAACGCAAATAACATTCTTGTAGGTTTTAAAATAAATGCAATGGTTTTAAAAATTGCCTTAATATTGGTTGGGTAAACACTAGGCTAATCATCCATTACGAATGGTGCTGGCATATAATGCGAAGTAACCTCTCGTGAAAATTTCACTAGGCACTTTGTCTCATCCATACCCCACAGAATGAGGGCTGCAATAGCAGAGGGTTTACACACAGATACTAAGTAAATTTCCATTTTTGTTTCATTTTATATATAGGAATAAAATATTTATTTCAGTTAGTTTAAAAAGAGCAGAGTTTTTCATTTTTTATGTAAGAGCATAAATATAAAAATAAAGTAAATGTTAGCAGTTGAAAGTTACATTACAATATGTGTAATGCACACTTCGTATTTCTACAATAAAGATAAAAAAGTTTGGGATTCGAACCTTTGTAGGTCTATCTCCTTGTCTATAACCGGTGGGCTATCAGTTCACGTTTAGGAATTGGGACCTAATTGTGAGTCATTTATGACACTCAATTTTTCGCACACGTTACTATATGGGGGGGAAAAAGGGAAGGACTCCCTATGTGAATATGCGCGAAACATATTAAACATAACACAGTGTGTGCACCTTCTCATTATTGTAATTATGAAAGGATTCAGTAGGAGGAAGCTAAAGAGACGCATTCTATGATGCCATTGTAAACCGGCCATGGGAACGACGTGGACTTAGAAAAATATACGCTTCCAGTGACTGCTATTTTTGTTTGTTTGGTCAAGGGATGAATGCAGGATATTGCTTTTAATATTTCTCTGAGAAATATATAAGGATACTCCTTTTTACTGGGATGGTTGTATGTTTCTGCTGCAGCTACTTTGGATTTCACATTTGATTTTTAGCTGTTGTGGTTTGTCCAATAGGAAAAAACATATCATGCAAAGACTTTCCCAGGCTTGCGAGAACCTTTCCCTATTTTTATATACTTTTTGGGCATATAAAACCGCTTACAATTCTATTCGTATTTCTGTTTGGATTTCTCCTTTGTCATTGCTCGTCTTCAATGGGTTGAACAAATGCCTTCTTGCATTGAATCTGTAGTTATTTTAGCATGCTCTCTAGGAATGCTTACTTCACAAACTAAACTATATTGTCTCCTCCATGTCAATTTAATCTTACACTAATGTTGAAATGGATCTTCTCTAGCAGACACATACATTACGTTTCCATTTCCTACTTCACTAGCGCGTCAAGTACGGAGGAATGTTTTACACTTCCGAATGAATGTAGAATCCTAACCTGTGTTGCTTCGACTCTTCCAGGATCTAGGTTATCGTTTGCAGATGATTCACTGTAGAGAGGCCTGTTCTGAAGGCTGCTTGCTCAGGTGGTGGATTTTAAATGTCTGGATGTTGACTTAGTTAAAATATTCAAGAAGAACTTATAGAAGTTTTATAGAAGGCTGATTGAGCAATAATTGCTTATGATATTCTTCGATAACCTTTTTGTGCAGCAGCATGACGGTGCCCTTTCCCCTGTTGAGGTGCTTTGCTTCATTTCTCTCGATACTGTCGTTGAAGATGTATTTTACGGGCATTGTAATGCACTCGTTTGCCAGCCAGTCTTTTCCTGGTGTTTTCCCTCGTTTAAGTACCTAATAGCTATTCTTAATTTAAATATTAAATGGGCAACATCAAGCTGTACAAAATATGTAAGATTTTACGAACTCGTGTTCATTCTACTTAACAATTTTGGTGAGGTCTAACAACAATTTTCAGCCAAGTTCTTACAATTTTTTAAATTTATTACTGAAGGAAGTTTTATATATATTTGAAACATAACAACGTCCTCTACGAAAGAATCTACTATCCCAATTATGGATTTCAAGGATCAAACGTTTTATGAGGCCGATATACCTAATAAAACTGAGTATAAGATGAAAATTATTTTCTGAGGTTTCTGAAAATGTTAATGTAACATTTTTCTCCAACATAACAGGAGTATACAGAAGAACTCGGTATATTGTGTGAAAGAGAGAGAGAGAGAGAGAGAGAGAGAGAGAGAGAGAGAGAGAGAGAGAGAGAGAGAGAGAGAGAGAGGGAGAGAGAGGATCATGTAGAAAGATGACACTATCATATTCTCAGAAAACAAAATCATATCCCGTAGATAATACATCTCTATAGCCATAGATAAAAGCAGGGCCGTAATGGAGGGGGAACGCGGATGTACACCGTCCCCCCACTATTTTTCGGAGGCGGACGCAGACCCCTTCCTAATATTGTTTATTCTTTTTTTTTTAATTCATTAGCATTCTTAATTTAACATTCAACGGATCTCAAGTACTTATGTGGAACCCAGAGGATTACGTAAAGGAATGGATAAAAAGTCGTACTCATGCTGAAGACAACCAAAGCAGGAAGGCGAATCCACAAGTGCAGAATTCTGATCGGTTCTCCAGCATCTGGAAAAGAACTTTTAGGTGTGCGTCCCTCCACTTTTTGTTAGGAATATGGCCCTGGAAAAAAGGCGTTGCTCGATCTCCTTCAGGTTCAAGCCATGTGTATAACGGGGTTTTACCTCAAAGAATCAACGAAACTCGATTAGAATATTCAAAGTAAACTTCCGAATTTCCAGGGATAGAGAGAGAGGGAGCACATAACTAATGATAATCCATGAAAAAAGCTTAATTAAGAGGAAATAAATATTATAAATGCATCAATATATTATTTTGAAAGATTAGAAGTGTTAGGTCTTTGATATTTTGTTAAAATGGTTCCAATACGTTTTGTTAATCACAGGTTAAGATATTTGAACCTATAAGAGCCTATGGATTTCCTGTTAATAACCTAAAGCCATCCTAATTTTCAAAGAATTTTCGATATCTGGTAAATTCAGAGATATAAAAGGTTAATGCCAGGAAAATGTGAAACTTCTTAAATTCACAGTTCTTATGAAATGTCATTCCGGTTGTATTCACAATATTTAGCTCTTGCATGTAATACGAGTTTGAATTACCTAATTTAAAAGAACGCATAGGAAGTTATTTATGGAAATTAGCCGTATACAGGCTGAGGGGACTCAAGTACTTACGATAGTAAATAAGTCGCTACAAATGGTGAATCTCGAATGCAAGAGCCCCTAATGGTTTACCGGGGAAGTAGGTGAGTCAATTGGAGAATTTAATGTCATGACGGCAAATTGGCCATGGTAGCTCAATGGGTAAGAGCGACTGGACGGAAACCAGTAGCTCCGTGGTTCAAATCCCGGCCGTGCCATTGAAGTTTCCATGTCGACTCTATCAACGTATAGGAAGCATTTATTATGGCCAATTAGATAACTTTTTCTTAACTATATAGCGTAAACATCAGAAATATTTGCAAATTAGGTAGGTAGAAAAGGTCGTGTAACATGCCACTCATCATTTGGTACATTTTCCTGTATGGGAATCTATTGAAGTCTATTTAATCGTACAGTCAAATGCTAAAAATTGGGCCGGTTTCCCGTGGGTTTTGTGTTGGTAAAGAAATGATAAATAGCCTCTTTCAAGCGAGTCCACACCTAATTTGGTTTTACCTCTTTCACTTAATGTTTGTCTTATTTATCTTTTCCTCTTATCTCCAGGCTGAAACCGCACTTTTGATTTCATATTATTATCAAACTGACTAGACCAGGACCTGTGTGCACAGTCATTCAGGTGAAATGCTTCGTATTTTTCCGCTTTCTTTGCTTCTAGGTCTGACCTTTATCCACAGACTAATGCGGTTGTGTCGGGCTTCAATCCAAATCAATTTAGAGATTGGCCCACTCTGGGCTGGTGTGGTACACAGCTAATGTGATTCTACCAACATTAACTAAACAGCACTGTAGGAAACCAAGGCTATCGGCATGCTTTATTGCACTCTAGTGTAGGTGGTTGTTGTCTCACGCCCACATTACACTCTTGACATTTTCCCACCACTTCATGTCGTTCAAATTTGAAATCAATAAAATAATTCCACATTTTTGTATAAAAATGACTTGCAGTGATTGTATAGTAATCATCTACCAGCTTCAACAATTTGGTATGTCGCTTGCTGGAAAACATATTTGAACAATGGATATATAAAGTTAACATATACGAGTATATATTATTAGAAGAGGTAAAAGTAATGGAAGGAAGCACAATCAATTTATAACAAAAAATCTGATGGTTACATCCACATAGGTCTTTCTAACCACCCTTCAATTAAGTATCCTTAAAAGGAATTATTCTTCTGCTTCACACAAACATCGTAGACATAGTTTTATTATGTATTATTTAGTAGATACAATGATAAAGTGGGAAAATAATAGACTCTAGTGATAGTAAGCAACTAAGAGTTGGTTGCTATATGATGACTTTGAAATTTCTTTCGTTTTCACAAACAGGAGAGGAAATAAAAGGAAAAAATCCAACGAATACTTATTAAGGAATTCTTCAGAAAGTGTTTGTTTTAATGAGATACTATATATATTATTTATATAATAGAAGTTTCGTTGTATATTTCGATATACCAATTACGTAAAATAATTCAATTAGAAAAATATCCCCAAAAATCAATGTACACATTTTATTTGGTATTAAAATATTTCAAATATTTCAAACGTACGATAGTTCAATAAACATGTTCCATGTATATTTTGGATTAAGGAGGATATTTTTTATTACTTGTCGCATCCTTGGAAATGGGAAAAACCAATTAATCGTTTTCCGTTTGGTTCAAAACAGCCAGCAGTTATTGAGGAATTATAGTTTTCAGTTAATCTAAAGTGTTTGGATTTTATTTTGTATACTTTCACAAAGTCCTCTCGTTTTCCTTGATTTAACCTTCTGTATTTTTATCTCTGGGAGGGCGACTATTAAAAGAAAAGACCAGGAACTGCAATTACTCAGAGGGAACTGTAAAGTTTAAATGGACAATTTTCTTAGCAGATATCAAAATGCTTCTACAAAGAAGAAACGGAATTTAAAACTTCTTTTTTGATATACCTGAGTAATTTAATTTTTTAAAGCTTGCTTACGTGACAAACTCTACTATGTTTCGAACTCGCTGTCATGTACACCGCCTGCCGACTGCACGCTGCGAAACAGGTCCCTCCAAGATTGTTCTGCCTGTAGCTCTTCATAATTTCTTAAATCAGTTAACTCTGTGCTCCTGTGTAAAGAAATCAACCTCTGTGTCATCTTAACAATGTGGATTATAATCGTATAAAATATATGCAGCCGACGTAATATGAATTTGTTTTATTTATCTATTATGTAAATCCTAGAAGCACTCACCATGCATGTATTCAGTGTAGTCCTAGTGCAGATTTTGGAATTAATACATAATGTACTGCTTCCATCATAACCTATGGACCATGTGTAAATGTTCATTTACTAGTTATATTTTATTTATTTATTCATTTATTTTGTAGATGCTTTTACTCCGACTGTTGAAAATACAAGTATCTTAACGTCAGCATTTTAACATTGCTTCCAGCTATAAGCGTTCGAAACCATTACTGGAAAACTATGCCTAGAAAACCTTTAATCCTGATATACGTTTTTTGCAGGCAGACAGCAGCTACAAATGGATCTACAACAGTAGGTTCTTCCCTTGTGCTCTACTAACCCCAACCTTCTAGTTGTTTACCACAGGGCTCACCCCGTTGGTGCAGTGAAAACCAAATACAGACCGCGGCTTGTTGTGTTCTCACACAATTGTTGATACATCGCCCACTAATAACTGCAAAAATTCAAGTGGCATGCTGCGTAAACACGGCTTATACATAGAGTTTATATTTGTATAGAGAAGGCTCATTCCTGCCGTATTTACTAGGTTGTTTACATTTTATGAAACCAAATGTGTGACGTAAAACAGCAAACAAGTAACTAAGTAAACAAAATAGCACTGAAAGATTACCTTTTAGCATTCTGATAAAAAAAAAGTGAACTCGCATGACCTTTTTTACGCTTTTACAAACTATTTTTTATAAACGCCTTATTTCGAGTTAATGGATGTTAACATTTTCAAAAATTATATTATTGCTAATTCTGTCATTGTTTCAAACGATTTAAATTGATAATTGATATAAATTGACCTTTAATGAAATCTACGTTTGTTGCTGGCAACATTCTAGCTATTCTTCACAGTATACTGTTTAAACAGAAGCCATTCAGATTAAATGGGTCTACAGAGGACATTCCAAAGCAGTTATAAATATCTTTATCATAAATTTCATATATAAAGGGCATCCAGAAAGTAAGCTCTATTTCAATTTATCTCCGCTGCAGCGCTGCGATCGAAGTTCCGCACATGCGCGGTAGACACTCTGTATCAAGGAGAAGAAACGTGAGATCGCTGTCAGCCACGTACGCTTTGTTGTGCTTGTTTATAATGTCGGGGTTCATTGAAAATCCCGCTGCTTGTGAAAGCAGATCTGTGATTCGTTTTCTAAATGCTAGGAAAGTAAAAACAATTGAAATTTGTCGGCAGATTTGCGATGTTTACGGACAAAATGCGATGAGTGATACAATGGTGAGAAGATGGGTCCGACACTTCAATGAAGGACGTAGTGAAGTGCACGATGAAGTGAGCGTCCATTTTTGGTTACAGAAGAACTGGTTCACGCGATTGATGACAAGATCCAGGAAAGCCGCAAGTTTACAGTTAGTGCTCTCGGTAGGAAATTTCCTCAAACCTCACGATCACAAGTTCATGAAAATGTTTCCAACTGGTTGAAGACACAGGCGGCAAACTTCTACGAAGAAGGTATACAAAAACTTGTCTCGTTATGACAAGTGCCTGCAAAAATTCGGTGATTTTTTGGAAAAGTAGTTTAAGAGATGTAGAATTTTGTGCAATAAATTATTTTTCTATATCTGTACACAATTAATTTTATTACCAAACAGAACTTACTTTCTGGATGTACCATGTGTGTGTGTGTGTGTGTGTGGGTGTGTGTGTGTGGGTGGGTGTGTGTGTGTGGGTGTGTGTGTGTGGGTGTGGGTGTGTGGGTGTGTGGGTGTGTGGGTAGTGGGTGTGTGGGTGTGTGTGGTGTGTGCGCGTTTCTATTTACTGCTGGTCCCTTAATCCAAGCACAGTAACATATTTTCTAAAGGGTACCGAAGTTGAATTGGAAATATTTGCTCGTTAGTTTGCATAGAACTGCGAGGTTAACTGATGGATTCCATATTTCCTGTAGAGCAAGGAAGCATATAATAAAATTCACTCTCATACAATATATGCAAGAACGTTGAAAATATAGAAGCTTTGTGCAGTTCATGCTGAAGTTAAAACATTTTCTTTCATAAAAGATCGTGCAGTAACGCCTTAATGTTTACCGAGCAGCACACGTAGAATATGGGTCTAAAGTATCTTAATTCAAGACCAAGTAAGATGGTATGGTGGTACTGAGATGGGACTTATAAGGTCAACCGCCACCACACATGTATCCATAACAAGATGCCCACATAGTTAAAGCTACGTAAAAGCAGATAAAAATAAAAGTGGTATATTTTTGTCAAATTGTACCCTTTCCAGTTAAAATCTCTAATAATAATTATTGCATCATTAAAATATGAAATAAGCACGATAGATCATGCATTAACCAGTTCTGAACCACACACGTACTCTCTATTTACTGCAGGATAGACTGTTTAGCACTATTAGGATACAACCTTTCGAGAAATATGCTTAAGTTCTTTTTACATTTTCAGTACAATAGTTGACTGGCTCTAAATACGTTAATCTAAATTTTAAAAGCTGGCGTTTTTTACATGCATACAGTAAAACTTAGTAATAACATAAATTTATTATGAAAGACTAAATTCAGGACCGGCCTTATTTGTTTTGGCAAACATAGATTAATAATAAAACGATCTTGCATGTAATTTGCTTATACGTTTTAAAACTGAGTTTCCTGTCATAGTCGCAGAGTAACAGAGAAGTCAATTTATTTGTCGGCTGTCAGCATCTGTGAACTGAATTTTTATGAGAGCCTTTATTGCAGAGGTGTATGGCCGGTTTTGGAGGTCATTAATCAATGTTTCTCTTTAAGGATATTCACCTTTCCTTAATTTGCAAACATAGTAATAGGCTGACGGGTCTCCCTTAGTGAGAAAATCGATGCAATATGCGGACTTGACAAGTTCAGGAGAACCTCACATCTAGAGAATACGCAAAGGGATTTGCAGTAGATCCAATTAGCTTGCACAAGATCCATTCTCCTCATGATTAACTCAAACTCCATGCCAAAGAGGTTCAAGCTTGGTCTTCTATTCATTTAGGATTTATGACCCGTGATAACCGATTCAAATTTCTAAGGTTCTCCTTTTGATACCTTATGTTCTAAATTTCACGTTCATAGGGAGGTATCTATCATGTTATGTCGAAACGCATCGTTTCAGACCAGCAGATAATCTACATCAATTTATGCAAATAATAATTAACTCAGAAAAGGATAAAGCAATTATAGCGATTATGTTCTATTAACCAATTTTAGGATATTAGGCCACACACTTAATTGCCCGCCTCGGTAGCGTACATGGTAGCGTGTCTGCCTTACGTTCAACAGGTCCCTAGTTCGAATCTTTGTCAGGGTGAGCTAACTGGATAAGGTTTTCTCCGGGTTTTTCCTTTATCCTTAAAGACGAATGTCGGGTAGCTCTAAGCTCCGTGGACCCTGGAGACATTTGCGCATCTCATTCAGCGTTCGATATGACTTTGGAGGACGTAAAATTAAAAAAAAAAAAAACTTAATTCTACTATATTGTTGTACAATGGCTTTTACAGTAAGGTAGGTAAATTGGATAGAATAGATAAGAGAGGCAAGTGAGATATCATTTCTACGTCAGTCACAGCCAAAAGGCGACAATTCTCTGAGTCAAAGGAAAATGTAACATAATATCAGATAAAAATGAGCGATGAGAGCGGATTGAAAAAATCTTCCTAATGTGGTAAATTCACAAGTGAAGAATCTATGGTTTGAAGTTTAAAGGTGGCAGCCTGACCAGAAACCTAAGCTTCAAAGCACTCGCAATGCTGTCTAAGAATCTATTATCATCATGATCAACCTGTGGTGGTGGCGGTGGCGGTGGCGGTCATTTTCACCTTCCTCATATATACTTGAATGATCTCATCAAGTAAAAATTGGATAGGTAATAGAGTACCAGGAAAATAATATAAAAATGGAAGTGAGATTTCTAAACACTTCAACAGCATTTACCTTCTTAGAAAGCGTTCAAGAAATGCATAAATTCACAAACACTCAAATACAACTTAAGTAAAAAGATCAACGAGAGGATACCAGCATGTGCAAGTAAGGGAAATAAATATAAAGAACTATTGCTAGATATTACTACTGAAGAAGTACAAGATGGTGACTGTGAGGAGAAGGAATAGACTGATAGGTGTGTTCAAGATATAACACCTATTTTTGCAGGACTAGGACAAGATAGGAACTTCTGTTTTTTAAAAGAAATGCACATGGGTCCTCTGTGAATGAGTGACAGAGATGGCAGCACTGTACATTGCACAGAACTCTAGTGGCAGCGACGAGAGTTAGGAGCTGTCGAACCCAGGAATGCACATTATACACATACATGGTACCATCACCACATGACACATTCAACTAGCGATGAATTTCAATAGGTGTCACATCACGAAAATGGAGAAGACGAATGATTACACGTTGTTCTTTCAATGAAAACGTCACCATTTTAAATATAAAATACAATCCTAACTCTCGTCACTGCCACTAGAGTTCTATGCACTGTACAGTGCTGCCATCTGTCACGCATTCACAAAGAGTCCACGTGTATTTATCTGTTCCCAAGCCTGAACAAAAATAGGTGTTATAACTTGAACGCATCTCGTATAAAGAAGGAAGACGACGGTCGGGTTTGGGTGACTTAGTTGGCTATGCGCTGAGTTACTAATTCCAATTTTGGGTGTCTAAATCCCCAGGCCAATAGTTTTTAAGTATACTTAAAAGTGACAACCCCACGTCAGTAGATTTGTTGATATAAAAAACAGAACTACGGGACAAAATAACGGCTTACCAGAGTTGTTTATATGTTCATAGAAATTGGCAACGTCGTTAACGAACAAAATACTAATTTATTTTGAAGGAAGATATAGGAATACCCTTGGCAGTCAAAAGAACTGTGGATCAGGCGGAACCGGCTAAGAATCTCGGTGTAATATAGTGAAATATTCACTTGAATACAGGAGCGGCAAAATACAAATTCTAAGGTAAATGTCACTCGTAAAGGCGATGGGTGACGTGATGTGCTTAATGTGCAGTTGTGTTCAGGGTTTTGGAAATACTGAAAATGGTGTAGGTAAAACATATTTATAGCTTCATTACTTATATGACGTGTATGTAAAATGTCTGCCTTATCATCGTCTAAATTCAAACTCCCGATTACGGCAATTTGAATGAATAAAAAAATCCTTCGAAATTTATTTTGAAATGAAATGTGTAGTGAGTAAGATATAAGTGTTCTATAATGTATAACAGTAACAATGAATACCTTAAATAGTTAACTTAAAGGTGTATGCTATAATAACAAGGCTTTTTATGCAGTAAGATCTCCTGTATCTTTTGTGGAATGCACAAGTCGTACAGAGTAATACTACTATAAAGACTACTCTCAGAAATTAAGAGCGATAGTCATTTTCATCTTAAAATGCAGAAGTTTAGAAGAGCTTGTTTACAGCCAGTTTAAAGAAAATAGAAATTTCCGACAGTGTTCCATGTAAAGGTAGCTTGGAGTGGAAGGATCTTTTTAGGTCTCCGGCGCATACTCTGAAGATGCTGAACATAAAAAGTGAGTCAAACTGTTCACACTCGCACGCACATGGACAACATTTATTTTATTCAGGTAGTCTCAAAACATGTCCCCGTAGGGCAGGGGATCCGTCCGCTTCAGCTGCCCTGGTGCGGGCGCTGGGACCCCCAGCACGCGTGGCACCTCTGACGTTACCTGAGGAAACTCGGGCCGAACATTCGAGCCCCTCCCTGATAGGGAGTTGTTCGGATTGGGTTGGACTCGAGGGGGTAGCGGTTCCCGATACTCATGGGAGACGGGGTTGAGGGAAGCCATTAATATTCCCGCGTGCTAGCCAGCATAGCTAGCAGAAGGTGTGCTAGATCACCAGGTGGCCCCACCGAGGTTAGTCGGTAGTCTTCCCACTTTGGAGTCCACAAGACCAGATGGGGGGGGGGGGGCTGTTAGTCGCTAGGTCTTGACCTATGGAAAGCCCCACGGAGGCGCCGGGCGCCCTTTTGGGACAGCTCGGTAACTCCCTGGTGGAAGGAGGCGCGGGTCCTTGGTCCTACGGGTCCAGGACTAGTGGGAGTAGATCCTCTGACATGAATTGCATGAATTTATTAGTCTCAAAACGTGTTTCCATAAAATCCGGAAATTAAATTTTTAGTAGAATACCATACACACTTCCTTTACTTAGGACAAGATGGATTTGATAACATCAAGACATTGACCTGCAATGTACTCTTGCGTATCCATTACCGGGAGGAACGGGTGACATGAAGGAACCATAGGAGATATGTGGGTTGGCCAATGCTGACATCACACTTACATAATACGCTAATAGTGACGTACTAGACCACCCGTCCGGAGGGCACTAGGCGGTGTTCCGTCCAAGCAATCGAGAGTGGATCACAGGCTCCTTCCCTCGGATACCTCGGATGCCCCTCCCTACCTCAGCTGAATACGGGGAAAGCTCGACACAGCAGTGCAGGTTCGAACGGCCACGCTCTCATACGAGAGGAGGTTCCAACATCGTAATCATCTGCGTCATCTGCCTGTCGTCGACCGCCACACAGTCCAGGAATCAACCTGTTAAAAAGAGATGAAATGAAAGAAAATGGAAGTATTAGTAAAAACTACTCCAACATCACCCTTGTGGAGAAACATGGACACTTCAATGGTCAGAGAAAGTGGCCTCCTGGAATCAAAACTGGTATTCCCGAATGCGAGCATCTCGTCTTATTACGAGTTATCTCACTTGGTTACTTCCCTTACTGATCCCTAGTATAGAGAGTAATAAAATGGCTTGTAAATCATTTTGCTTATGGTCCATGTTGTTGTAGTTTTTCATGTATCATTTTGATTGATAGAATCGTGTATCTAGTGACAGGGATTTCTCCTGTTATTAAGCGAAACATTTGGTCACTAAAGAGCATGTTAGATCCTGTAAGCACGAACCCGTGAGTGAACATATCCAACAGTCCGTATAATAATTGAGGTTAGTAGAGCCATTTGCCAGAATGCGCTGAAGTCCGCACCTATAGGCCTACCCCGCTTCCCCTCTCTCTCGTTTGCAGATTGATTTATTCGGGCTATTCCCAGCGGCGGGGAGACAATTTGTTTGTGAATCCTGCTCTGCAGGTTGACGTCGCAATAGGGGGCGGGACAAGTTTGTCTTCATCACACCACATAATCTCGCAGGGAAAACGAATGTTCTCACATCGCTACGTATACGCTCGGTTGGGGCCCACCCTCGAATAACTTCCGCCTCCCGAAATATCCTTCAACTCAATTTCTTACTTGAATGACTTGGTCCCTTCTCATCCTCTCACTTTTTCTCTCTGCTTTTAATGAAAATCTGAACACTGGTTCCCAACTCGCCGTGCCCGGCACCGTGTAATTCTGACTATTTACCTCTCTCAAGACCAACTTCGGAAAGATTGTTCAACTTTGCGTTCTAGAATTCTTCTCCCCTTATCGTTTTTCCTATTAATTTCGTTTTCCTCTGACTCGAGTTCATAATTTTATGCTTTTCCCCACAGTACATTATATTCTACTATACTTCAACGGCACGTTTTTGTGATTAAACGAATTTTATTACAAAGTTCACACATTTGGAAGAAGCTTATTTACGACCCTTGGCTTAACCTAGACTTTAATGTATAATAAAGAAGCGAAATGAGTTTAGTCATCAGAAATGGGGTATTCAGCCTATGCAGTTTCCACTGTTAACTGCTTTGTGTTAATGCCTCGAGTATAAATGAGAAATAATATTCTGTTAAATTGGGACATCGCTTGACTATAGAAGACTTGACCCACTTAAGGCATAACGGGATTGTTCCGGCAGCTGGAACTGTCATCGCTATGATAGGAATTTACAATCATTAAATTCAGGACAAGGTAAATTGATTAAATTATTGGTAGTGTTATGCAGTACTTGCAGATAACAAACCACCTTCCAACCCCAGTACAGTCAATTGGTGTTGTAGATAGACTCGCCAGACCGTGAGTGATCTTTGGCCTATGTTTACATTCTTTATGTTGATACCGATAAAGTTGTAGCTAATTTGGAAGATACCGTTTAAGAACTATTGATTGTTTAGGGATTTAACGTATGCACTTCTTTGTGAATAGAAATTCAGGACCCAAACACTTCTACGCAATGTTACAAGGAAATCAACAGCCAATACTGCCCCTTCTGTTTCACTGCACCGGAAGATATTACGGCAAACCCGCATACCAGTGTTAAATTGATTGGGTTCTAATTGGAGCTATGAGTTCTTTTATCCTCAGGTGAATGGTTGTAGGAAATGGATTTTGGTGGTTGTAGGCTACTCAGTCGTATTAATAACAATTTGTTGATGAATTATTTGGTTTAATTCCTACTAAGTTTGCTTATCGACTTGGATTGGTGACCACCTGTTAGTAAAATTCTTAACATGAATTCAATTTTACTTGAAATCCTGGATTACTTGTTTAAATTTACTTCCGCGTGCTTTCCATTTCTTCTTTATACGGCGATTACTTTGCTCTAATAAACTTCTAATGCTGCTTCCACTTACGCTGCTTGCGCTATTCTTGACTTTTCTAAATTTCAGACTCATAAATCTTCGCTTCTCTTCTAAACGTGCATGAACACCTCCTTTCTATCGTAGTATCGCCTTTTAATTAAGTTTTTCTTACTTTACGATTCAGTTGGATCCTTATTCTGATACCCTCTCTAACTTTATCACATGACCAAACTATCTCACCCTTCTCAAATGTTACATTATTATTGGTTTCTCATTTATCTCGAATTTTCGTATTGGTTTGCAAAACTCATCTAACTCATTGATATTCAGCCCACTCTGAGTTGGGGAACGCCTACCCTGAGTTGTTTGTAACGGTATACATCGTTATCAAATCAGCGAAGTAAATCCCTTTAGCGTTCATACTCAAATGCATTTTGAAAGTCCTTTGTCCCAAAACATTCCTGGCTGAAAGTATACAATAGTTCTCAGAGATTGAACTTTTACTAGTACAAAGAAGGTAGCGGTGCTTCCTTCCTGTCTCCGACGTGTACATATTTTTACAAGAATATTTTCTCTTCCTTGCCTGTATGCTAGTATATATGTTATATTAAATTATATTCTTCCCTTCTTATTCTTTAAGTCAATCTCTATTTTAATCATTCCTCTATCCATTCTAATTTCATATTATTATAACAAGATTTTTATATTAGTATAGCAAAGCATTTTTATTAATTTATCTTCTTTTTTAATTATCTGATTTCGATTAATTTGCCGACTCCTAATCGCTTCCTGATACTGCAGTTACAATATACAGCTCTAATGACCAATACTTTAGTATATAATATATTTGAGGAATATCTTGTGCCTTCTTTGACCATCAATTTTGCGCACTTACAATTTCCGGTGCTCCAATCGGATTTTTTTTTCGACTGAGAGATCTGTTTGGTAATGCATATGCTTTACGAGTCCCTGGGGAAGGGACAGTTGGGGACTAGAGGAGAAAAGTAGCGGCTCAATTTGCGATTAACACTAGATTTTTAATAATCAAAGGAGGCAAGCACATAAGCAATTTTAGGAAATAATTTCCAGTAATTTAAGGTAATTTTGATTTTCAAAGGCATCCTAGCTTAACAGCTGAGCCAATTTCTATACCAACAAATTGTCATTAAACAGAGGGGAAGCATTTTATGTTTCTTTCACTATATTCTGTAGGATCATTGCTAAGTTATGATTTCATGCTGTATAAATTAATCTACTGCATATTTTTCTGAAATTGCTTGCTTTCAATAAGGAATTTCGCAAAAATGTTGTGATACCGAAATTGTGGAATACAATAAGTAAACCATCCTAATGGATTTCAAAGAAATTGTGTATCTTTGTTACAACACGTGCAGGCAAGTGAATTGGGTTGAATAGTTGTTTTGACAAAAGAAACGTAAGAAACAGTTTTCTTAGCAGGGTTGTCAGTGGGTAACACTCGACTCCGTTTGAATAGGTATTCTTCGTACCCTTAATAATGGCATGACCGAGACTAATAATCACAATGAACAAAGTAGTCACAAAGTAATTTTGGGTGTGAAAAGACAGGGCATCCAGAGGTGAAAGTGACACAAACACACGCAGCTGTGCCCAGGGAGCAGAGAGTCCGCGGCTGGAAGCCGATTAAGACGGTTATCTGCTTCTGTCGTGGTCAAAGGAGACCAGAAGCGATGATAGAAGATATTTGTCGCTTCATATGTTCGTGAAAATCGAATTAAGTTTTATATAGTAATAAGCATTCTACATACGGTAACTCTGAACAGTTATATATTGCTAACCTTGGTCGGCAACTTCCAGTTTGATGGGACGATAAAAAGAAGCAGTCATTAAACTAGTCTGAAACTTGTATACAAGTGTAATTAGAGCCATTCTTACTCATATACATACCCACGCATATCCTGAGAGTACCTCTTTGCTCTAACCTGCACTACCCATTTTATTTCGCTTCCCTTGTCTGACAATAATAAACACCATAAGTTAAAAATAAACTAATTGCTAGTGTAGCTTCTTGCATATATAAGCAATAAACATAATTTTATCTTTTTACTTTCAATCAGCTATAGAAATCCTTTAGAACTTATATTAGGTTTTTTTTTCTATTTAAAGTTTGCGCAGCGACTTTTCTGTATTATCCTAAAACACATTAATTTCATCCAATTTTTTCTCTACCTCTTCATATCATTCATTATTACCTTTATTCGCTTAAGTAACAAGTTAACAAATTTATGCGGCCCGCCTGGGTAGTGTAGATGATAGCATGTCTGCCTCACGTTCAAGAGGTCCCGAGTTCGAATCTCGGTCAGGGTGATTTACCTGGATAAGGTCCTTTCCGGTGTTTTTCCTTATTCTAAAATACGAATGTCGGGTAACTCTAAACTCCATGGAGCCTGGGCCCATTTGAGGATCATTTCTCCCATTCCATTCATCGTCCGATATGACTTAAAAAGTTAAAGGACGTAAATCACAAGACAAAGTGCATCATTCAACCCTTCTCGCGAAATTGCACCATTTTGGCTACAGGTTTGCGTTCACTTCAGTTTTGTGGGTAAAAGTAAGGAAGGACTGCTCCTTCTCTCATAACATATCTTGTCCTTAGTCAAGCTGTTCAGTTTTGCGTGTTGTAGTCCACTAAGATAAGCAGTTAGGCACAGAGCAACAACCTGAGGCTATTGTGACTTTGTGGGTTCGTGAAATGAAAAGTCCAATTACACCACTGAAAAATGTTCTTTATTTCCACCGACTTACAGTTAAACTCTTGCCAATTACACAGAATTACGTAATGCACACAATTATGATTCACCAGTTCGTCCGTTACAATTTCACTTGCACTCGTAATTACGTACAATCTTCCGATGCTCTCACACAGTCTTCTCGTCGTACACTAGCACTGCATTCTTACACCAAGAACTGACTGACTCCTCCAGAGGTCCAGAGGTAGTCCTAGTCGGGCGGGGCTTTCCCCGTTCGGGTGTCATATGCCGCAGTACCTAGCCGCTTTGCGGCTTAACCTGCGAAATGAGCTAGTAGATCCATGTTCTGCTGGGGTGTTTGAAATTGTTGACTGTTTGAAATTTTTGAAGGGTTTGGAATGGGTTGCCCCTCTTTTTCGTGGGCAGCTGCACTTAATCGTTCTCCCTTTTTGGGAGACACGAATTAGTTTTTTGCTCCGTTTTGGGTACGGGTTGTGTAGCGCTTGGTCCTTCGGCGAGGAAGTTGGTCCCAGAGACATCTGGGGTTTTCCTTGGGTTACCCAAGGGGTCCCAGGACGTCTCTCGGCAGTCTGAAGGAAGGCAAGCGTCTTTGATCTCTCGGGTCATACCTTCCCAGGGAGTTCACTAAAGGGTTGGGGTGCATTTGGATTTTGTCGTACATTGATCGTGCCCTCTCGCGAATGACATCGATAATGTACGGGATCTGGGAGTGCTCATGTAGGATATGAGCCGGGAATCTCCAGCCTGTATCGTAGATGATGCGTAGTGCCTTGTTCTGCAGCGTCTGGAGTCTGACGAAAGTGATGTTAGCCACTGTTCCCCAGATCTCACAGCCGTACAGAATCATAGGCGGAATGATCGCCCGATACAGTTGGAGTTTGAGACGGATCGGCATGGTTGATCTGAAAATAGGGTATAGGTTCCGGAGTGCGACGTGCCCCAGCTGGACCTTGCCCTTGACGTGCGGAACGTAAGTTAACTTACGGTCCAGCGTCACCCCGAGATACTTCGCCGTTTGCACCCAAGGGATTCGACGGCGCCGTAAAACGAAGTTCTGCTGCAACCGGTTGGCTATGGTTTTCGCCAGGAGAATAGCAGAGCTCTTCTCCGGGTTAATTGCCATTCGCCATTTTGCGCTCCATTCGCCAATGACCCGGAGCTGGGTTTGGATTTGCCGGAAGCTGTACCGTGTATTCCTATTGACTGCGAAGATCATGAGATCGTCCGCATACTGACAGGTTTGGGTGTTGTGGTGCGTTGGGATGTCGGCCATGTAAGCTGCAAAGAGCGCCGGCGACAGCACGCTGCCTTCCGGTACTCCAGCGCCAATGGGCCGCTCGGTGGACAGCTTCCCCTCCATCTTTACTCGGAAGCTTCGCTTTGACTGACTCCTCTTCCCGACGTGCTGCTTATATAGGGCCAGCGGGTCGATCGGAAGGTTCTAGATTACAGGAAATATCCTGTAAGTTCGAGAACACAGGTGGAACAGAAAGAGACGGCGCAGTCATGTTTTTTGTCCCAGCCATCCCTTCTTAACGCTATAAGACAAACGAGGGGGCGGGGCGAACACCGACCCGTCTGCTGCTTGCCCAGTCTACAGGGTGTTCCGACGCTCGGGTGACACTATATTTCGACAATTGTACAAATCTTAATATTTCTTGTTCCTATTACCTCGAGATGTTTGCCTACATTTAAAATGTGGAAATGCTTGTAACATCTCAGACTTAAGAATACTTCTTAGAGTTGCACATAGTAAAGGTTCATGCTTGGCAACGATAACGGACCGTAGCAGACAAGCTTTTAAGTAAACCCAAACGTTGCACTAATAAAACCAAAGGGGAACGTCATGCGTATTAGTTTCAGGGCACTTACTTTAAAAATATTTAATTTAATATAAATTAAATATTATATCTTTGGTGTATTCTTTACTGTCGTGGTGCCAATCATGGCCCTCAGTAGCAATTTACCGCGGCGAGCCACTCGCCCTACCCATGCAATGAGGGCCAATAAGTTGGAAACCAGTTTTGTGCAGGTGTTTACTGATGCCCACATAAGAAGTGCTGAGACGGAGAGTGCACGAATGAGCCCCTAATTTGGACTTCAATGGGAAAAGTAATTCATAATATGCAAAATTGTTTGCATTAAAGTGCAGTAACTATCAACATGTGCTAAAAGTGCATAGTACAAAGACCTGAAGGATTAATCACCTACCTCTATTACTAATTATGTTGTATGCTATTTAAATTATTTGAAAATAATCAAAGTAAATATACTTACTTTTGTTCCAGAAAAACATAATCTCCATTTTGGATAAATAGTTTTGAAAGCTAGCGTATTAAAGTTTCTATAACAGGTATATATTAATAATGTGTAGTTATGTTTTTATTTATTAGTTTTCTTATTTGACTGTGTTTTTGCCGTTTTGCGTCACTTTAAAGTAAATAAAAATAACTTCTCTGGATTTCCGTATGGTGTGTGCTTCACAGGTTGAAGCTAGGGCAGGTTCAATAATCTCTAAAGTGAACAAAGTAATCAGTTTTACCATTATATTTTTATTTTTACCAAGTTGAATAACTAGTTTAAGTATTTATATTTATATCTGACACATTGTTCTCTTCTCTATATACATCCTGGTCCTAGTTTATGACAATCCTGATATTTCAAAGAGTACCTTGCGTACTGTAGGCAAGGTTTTACTAGTGGACGCGGCCAAACTACAGGTAAACAGACAGTTGACGGCTGATAACGTTCCTGGCGTTGATAATGTGTTTACGTCGTTCTGTGTAAGGGCCAGTTATATCGAGTTGTGGCCCGAACTGCGTGTAACCTTGACACCACTACTTTACTTCAATCCTATTTTCTCCATGATTATAATTAATTCCCAGGCATGAAAATGTTATAAACACTGCCATATCTTCTGACATTTTCTTCTACCAAAGCATGTTTCCCCATCCAGTATTCCTTTCAGAATATATATAATATGATATAACATGATGTGGCAAAAATGTGCATATATATTTTTTCATTCAGTTCTAGCTAATTTATTCAGCTTTTCCTGGCTCGTTTACAGCTTCCTTTATTACTTATTTTGTCTGTATATTCTACGTTTCAATTATCCCTGTTTGCAGTTACATTAATGTCTCTACTCATTATCACTTCTCTTGTTAATTGTTATTTTATAAATTATTTTTAAGAATCTTAATTAAAATACAATATGATTAAGGTAATCGATGACAAGACAGTTTCTTGACTGTAACTAATAACACGATCCAACAAGGCAGTCTTCTTTAGTTGTTTCTTCAAACGTACACAAAAATGCTACTGTAACTATACTATTACCTAATTTCACCAACAAATGTTAAAATCGAAGTTAACATTTGTAACGTAGCAATTGTTACAGCGTTAACAAAAGTGTTAAAATTCTTGAATTTCACCAGCTTGTTTTCTGAAAATACTAACAAATATCTACGTGTTAATGCCAAGAGACTTGTAAATATTACAGATACAGAAGGGTCTAGATGAATCGTACTATTTTCTGAACGTACTGAGATGCGCTTTTGTTTCTATTTTAGTTTACACACAACCTCATCAATCGAGAAAGAATTGTAATTAATTAGTAATTAATTAGTAATTAATATATAAGGATATTATAAAAACAAGAAGTCGGATGCGGCAAATTTGAAAGAGAAAGATGTGACGTGGGAAAAAATTGGAAACGAGTTTAATAGGAATGCAAATGCCACAACCAAAAGTACGAAGCAGCTTCGTCAATATTACGTAAATTTAAAATGAGGTGCGAAGGAGGACAGAAGTGACGAGAGGTGGACAGTGTATTATCCTCAGAATTCGGTGAAATATAAAATCGCAGTTATTAATACTCGTATTTGAAACAAAGGCGAGACCGGCATATTTCCTATTCGATGCATATTCTAACCTCTATTATACTTCCTCAGTAATCTCCATAACAACTTATTTCGATAGTCTATATCTCCATAGAAAATCTTTTAATAGGTCCTAAAATCATCTGTCGTACGCCGTTCTCTATTAGAAATGCCATTTAGACGGTCTATGTAGAAAATTGACATCAGAAGCTGGGTTCACGCCCGCCATCTTTACAATTCTACAATTGTTAACAGCTCAACTAAAGAAATATGGCTTATTTGTTTAACAAGAGATTTAACAGGTGTGTTAAGCTAATTCTGTTGTTGAAATGCAGATTTTGTTATAACAATTGCTAAACATGGCTAACAGCCGTATTAAGTCCTAACATTGTTGGTGATATCGGCATATTTGTATCATAATCTGAGAATAGGCCGATTGTGCCTTCGAGCGAATTCCCCATACTCGGTTTTGTAATAGGTGGCTGTATATTCTCTGGTAAGGCATATACGCATGAACCAAATCTTGGTCCTTTCAAAGCCTTTAATTTCTTCGCTATTTTTACTCTTAAGTCCCCCTGTATCTTTTTTCTTACAGGGTGGAAAGGATAGAAAGGCCCGTCTTTAAACTGAAAGAAAATGATTTTGATAATCGGAAGGTCTTAATTAGGTCTTTCTCCAAACATTTCAATTTGTTACGTTTTTCACATTTCACCAAGCAAAATAATATCTGTGCAATAAAAGTATTTCCACACCATAGCTCCAACGAAATAGTTCCACACTGCCAAAATAGTTCCACACTACCGTTCGTGCCAGGAAGCTTAAACATAAATGAGGTAAACGGCATCGAAGCATCGATCTCGTTCAGGCAGGAGGTAGCGTATACAAAGTTTTAAAATTTAAACGCATAACGCATTATTTAATCACGACTGACGAACGTGTTCTATGACAAACGTATGACGTGTACTAGAACTCTTCACGCAGAAAAAGGAAAAGAATGTGTATAAATATTTCAAATGGAGTTTTGTGTATTCTATTATCTGCGCATATTAGGGTGGTTGTAAAAATGAAGTACCACATTTTACAAATAACGTTTTATCTTCCATTAGTATAATAGGAACTAGCAGTCGTGATGTGGCAGACATTAATGAATCCTTGGGATAGATGCAGATATCCGAGATCTTATTCATTTCCGTATATTAGTCTCTAAGCAACAAAATTTGTTATGCCTTAAGTTTCCATGTGGTAGAGCGGTTAGCATTTCTATGCCTACGTTCAAGAAAATATTTTGATGCACAATTGAAATTGATAAATTTCGGCTAAGCACAACCATTATTTATGCAACCTCAGTCAGAAGTGACGTCATCCAAGGTGATTGGTACGGTACGGTTATATAATAATTAGAGGGACATCGCAACTAAGATAAAACGAAAACAGCTCCAATCACTAGATTTACTCCACATGGGGAAGAAATTCTGATGCCTTTGAAACGGGGTAGCAACGAACTCTATCTAAAAAATAATGGGGGCAGTCGTGCGACCTCATCCTTCATTATCTGATTTAGTTTTCTTCCATTGGGTAGGAATTGATTCATATCTAAGTGTAGTCAATCAGACATTCATGTGTAGTGGGTATATCGCGTGATAGGTGTCGGCTTTACTACTGTGATCACCCTAGATTCGATGTCGGTCTAAGTTTAGACTTTCCTAAGATGACCTTAGATGTCATCTGAGAATTAACCCTGAGGAAACTTCACCGTGGAATTGTGTAAAGGTGTTAATTCCACATAAACATTTTAAACACAATTTATTGAATTTCTTTTGAACTCTTCGTGACCTTAGGCATGCTTTTGTACTAATACACGCCAATGAGGCATGCCATGACAAAATGCTTACACGCGCCAGTTTTAACGGCGAATCTAATGCTCAAAGGAATGGAAAATATTTGTGATATTTCAATGCAAGATAATCAGTAGTTAAGCTATTGGTTTTATGCTCTATTCTGGCATGTATGCAACAGCAAGCAAAGTTAATTACAGAGGGCTAATGCAGAAAGTCAGTCAGTTACAGTGGAATATTCATATTGGCCATATTGATCTGCATGCCAGTTATGGTAGAGAAATATATTGAGCAAAAAATAATGCAGATTTTGCTGCTTATGCAACAATCTGGGAGCTAGGGCTTCGTGTGCAAAACTTGTAGATGTTACTCTTGGCTATCTGAGAGAAATCAGTGGGGTAGTAGTGTCTCTCAGGAACTGACCTGTGCTTGTTTCATAATCAAAACTCGCACTAAAATCTGGACTGTACTACTTTACGGAGGTGATTTGGCACGGAGACCCTAAACTCGGCCTGTGATACCAACACCACCCCCGGGAGGAAGGATTAAGCGAGTGGAGACCGAGGGTGGCCGTCCAAAGGAACCACGGCAGTGCAGAGGGCAGGGTTCCTAAATTTTACTACATGTAAACTCCCCGATAGGCCAGGAAACTCCCACCCTTCTGTGGTTCAGAGACTCCCACCCACGAGACTGGGTTCAGAGATCGGCAACCGTCCTACCAAAGGAATATTTATCATGTACCACTGAGACACTCGCCGACACTTCTACCCTGAATGATACCACAGGATCAGATATGATGTGAAATAATGTAGATGAAATGAAGGGAGAGGAAATTTGGAGATGTAATTAACCTACCCAGCATTTGCCTGGCCACCCAGGAAACCCCCGAAATGAACCCATGGGTCAGTAGGTCAGCCAGGGCAACGAAACCGGACCTCCCGAACGCGGGCCATAGGCGAAACCACCTGAGCTATCCCGCTCGGTAGTATACAGATTAAAGATAATACTGTATTCATAAAATGTCAATTGAGCTTTAAACCAATATTTTAGCTTTATATAATTTCAGCAATTTCATTTATCTACCTATAGACATGTAAACAAACTCCTGTCATATGTAACAAAACTCGAAAGCGATGTTAGTAGGGAAGTGCTGTGGTCATTGCAGGGGGGAAAAATCACTTTATCCGTTTCCAAGACTGGAAAGTGGGCCAAAAACTGCGTGGTTTATCTGACGCAGTCCATTAAAACAAGCGTGAAGCCGGTCCAGAGTTATGTAGTATCGTATTGAACACAAGATACATTGCGCCGTACTGCGGTAAAACCAAACGAGACGCGCGCGTGCAGGGAGGGAGGAGAGAACAGCCGTTCCTGCGCCTGCGCATACAGCTTTCGTCACATTTAGTGTGGGAGATTTTCCACCCCACCGGGTCCACGTTTTGCCACCTTGTCCAAACGGAAGCGAATATGACCGCGACAGAAGAGCCATCTGTTCCCTTCTGTTTGGGTTTTTATGTCCGCATTCTGTGGCCACTTTTCTCTTTTCCTTACAGAATCCAATGCATTTGTCGTTATGCATCCGTACCGTCCTAAACGATTCTTTCATTCTGGGTTGATTCTCGCTAAAATGTTTGTGGTATATAGTAATCATTACATACTAATAAACTAGAACTAGAATGTGTTTGATTCTAATTGTCCTAGTAGCATTATTGACACTTAAATAGAAAAGCGTAATTAATACATGACAGATTTTCTTCTAAATGTGCACAATATTTCTCTTCACCACGCGTTGCTTGAATATTTTTAACATCGGTTAAAAATGAACACGCATTGAGATTCACCGAGTTATAATGAAACTTGAACCCATAAAAGAGCTTATTACTGTTAATTTGAATCAGAATTGTTCCACTTCTAAACCTTCATGTATAAATTAGTACATTGGAGAAGTCTGCACACTGGCAAAGAAAATGTCAATATGGCCATGATCAATAAACATAGTGGAACATTTGATATATTCATTGGTTGTTTCTCTACAATTGAGTAATCCTAATTTTCTTTACTTTTGGCTGCATTTATAGCTTGGTGACGGTAGTTCTTTAACTTAAAAGCAGCAAACAAATACTTAACAAATTTGTATCTTCAAGTGCTTATCTGGATGTATACATAAAAATAAGGAAGGAAACGTTGCACCAGATTGAATATCAACGACAGATCGACAGGGTCCTTGCGGGGATTCTTATCATGAAGTAAAAACTGACCGCACGTACTACTATTACATAACAGACCGAACGAACTTAACTCGGCACCGAATCACCAACTTGGCCTCTTATGCATAAAGCTGAGGGAAGTACATCGAAGATAATACTTGCTGCTATAGCAATTTCAGGAAGACAATAAACGCTGCCGTTCTTGGTCTTACTTTTAGTAAGGATGACTTAGTCGTTCTGCTTATCTTTGGGATTACATTAGAGTTGTATAAAATAGTCGTGTTTTCACTTAGTAATATAATGAGCAGCGCCCGAATTTGTATGCAAAGCAGAATTCTAAAAGGTGCATGCAAATACGCACGAAAGGTCTTTAAAATATGTACCATAATATGCAAAAATGATTAGACAAAAATCAAAGCGGCAGTATTATTTTTGGGGTTGGGTAATATTCCGTTATTCGATGCAATAAATAAGGAAAATTCTCCTGAGGTTTTCTTAAGTGAAGCTCTTTCGTCTGTCGGTGAAGAAGTCCTTTCTAAATCGCGTGATGTCGTAGGTGCATTGAAAAACTCGACAACAGTTCTTCAGTGAGTTCCTCTTCTGTTAGTTTTTTCACTATCATCAGACATTTTGCTGATTTGACAGGATTTTTATGTAATATTTGGATTGGATTACAGTACAGAGGGGATTCGGCACTGCGACCATTCCTGATCTTTATCTATGCCTAAATGGGACATCATTTGGGAGGAAGGATAAGGATAAGGCGAGGATTATTTTGCACCTATATGTGTTATAATTTCAACTAATTTGGAGAACTGGCTAGTCTGTACTGGATACGAGTACTTCAGAAAAACACATTCCTAAACTATAGCGACGCTGGTCGCATCTTAGGCATTTAAAGAATTTATTAGGTATGTTTTCACCTAGTTAAACTGACTCAAGTGGTGAGGTCAGATCTGGAAAAATTAGAGGCTTCACAAACACTTAACACCAGAGAAAATAAACTCACTTCTTTATATTTGGCTCTAATAGCTTCAGCCACACGGCGTAAACTATGGGAAAGGTAAATTAGATGAATTTTGAATAAATAACCATCAACCCAGTTCCACAGTTAGCACATATGGAGCAGGATCAGTGAGAAATAAGGATATATTTACATTACTCCATCTGGCCACAGGGAAGTTAAGCAGCCATTTAAACACATTCACAGTGTTTTTTTTAAAAACCTCCAACGTTATGGCATATAGGAAGATGAATGAAATGGTTCAAATAATACTTAAATAAGCCCAGGGTCCATAGAGGTTAAAGTTGAGATTGAGTTGCTTTTGTGGGCGGCATTACTCAAACCAAAGCACAAGCCCCATTCAAATAATTGACTTCTTCAGTTTGCAATTGCCGAAACGCAACTGAGCTCTGAATCAACTGTCTAGCCAAGAATTTGACATGTGACGGAAAACGGAAGACCTGCCTGATTGTTGGGTTTCCTCCGACTTTGTGGTGCTATGAGGATTACCTTCTTTCGTCCCTAATCTTAATTGCGCAATATTATTTTACAAAACGCCCGAGTGAAACTCTGTCACACGGATGTGTGTTGCGTGTGTGTTTGTGAGTAGTAGTAGTAGTAGTAGTAGTAGTAGTAGTAGTAGTAGTAGTAGTAGTAGTAGTAGTAATAGTAGTAGTAGTAATAGTAGTAGTAGTAGTAATAGTAGTAGTAGTAGTAATAGTAGTAGTAGTAGTAATAGTAGTAGTAGTAGTAATAGTAGTAGTAGTAGTAATAGTAGTAGTAGTAGTAATAGTAGTAGTAGTAGTAATAGTAGTAGTAGTCGTCGTCGTCGTCGTCGTACCCCGGAAGAGAACCTTTTCCAGGTAACTCACCCTAACCGAGAATCGAACTCGGGACCTCTTGAACGTGAGGTAGACACGCTATCATCTACGCTACCGAGGCGGGCTACCCAGTTTTGATCGTGAGTCATGTCATTATTGGTTTCCTTTTTTTGGTTTGCTCCAGACTTTCCGACTTTTTCTAGAGCATACAATCATTTATAAATAAGTAGATAAATTTTCTTTTACTTGTTATTTGCTTGTTTGTTTACAGAGACTTCTTCATTTGTTCCATTTATACCCCGCCTTTAACTGCAAATGTCATATCGGCGGCCGTTCTCCCTTGCAACCTATCGAAGGTGTTAACTCGTATTCTTTGGGTTTTAACTTTTAATCATTAGATCACGCACACATTTGCACTCTCATTCATACTTCTAGACTCTAGCGAAGATAAGGAATTATCTTGGCAGGAGAAAAATCCCCAACCCCACTGTCGGGAATTGAACCCGGTACCCCTAGCACGGAGAGACTTTAAGAACTGATACTATTAATTAAAAGGAAAGGCATAATTTAATGTCACATTCAAGAGAAAAACGTGCCTTTTTAACTTAAAAGTTAACATATCAATTTCCCCTTCGAATATGCATTAAAAAATACTGCTCATACTGTCTAGAAAAGTATGAGAAATATATCTAAGCATAATTTTAAGTATATAAACAGTACATGCATTTTGCACACAAATGCGGTCTCCAATAATGAACGCGTGTAAAGCGTATGTGGTAGATGAAACAAACCCTTATATCTAATGTTGATGTAAGAATGGGAGAGGAAACAGGCATAAAACGAAACTTTCTCATTCTTGAGAATGCATAGGTTTAATATGTGCATGTACAAATATAATTGTACATGCATATATTATCCTGAGCTATTTCTGGCGGGATCGGTTTCGTGCCGAGCGACTGGCGGGCGACAGGTAAACATCGGCTGCGCGAGTGACAGTTCACTATACGATAATATAGCAGGACTGTATGTATCTAAGGTGCAAGCTAAAGCATTGGAAAAAATTACCCACATATGTGTAACTGGCTCTGTCGGTTGAAGCGTTTCTGCAATCTGCTTAATAAATTGGCTTCAGACATTACAGATCCCACTGAAAATGTTAGTATTTTTTTTAAATCGAACATTTAGTCATATCGGACGATGAATGAAATGGGTGAAAAGATGCTCCAATGTGTCCGGAGTCCGTGGAGTTTAGAGATTTTGTTGTAGACATTTATTTTTTAAATTCATATATTGTATGCTTTTTTTTTATCTTCGCTCCATAATTTAACCCCACGCTTGAGCAACGGAAGAATACCGTTTCAGGGCCTTAGTTGATATACGCGAGTAAATCACTTATATTTATCAGTGTTTTAATGTGGTTAGAAATAACTTAGGCAGAAAACCGTACTATAACAATGTAGACTTGTCACGCGCATCGCCTACATGACAGCTAGCCTCTCCGAACAGAGTACGCCACGAAAACTGTTCCTCCGAGGATAGTTCACCCTTTGCAACTATGTTGCTCTAGCCACAATTTTTTAAACAGCATTTACCATTTATTTACCTTTCACTTTTTAAACTTAATATTTGTCTTCTATGATTCTCTTTGTGATGTAGCGTGCTGGATCGATATCCTCTCAATATTTTTATTGAGATAAACACTTCAAAGAAACAGTATTATCTTGAGATACATCTTAATGAATGTGTCTTGAACAAGCCTGTCAAAAACAGAATCCTTTTATGTCTTAATCTTTCCCGATTGTATTCCATATAGGACAGGATATGTTTTCCTCCTTAGAGTGTTTTGGGTACACATTGGAATGTCATTGTATGACATTACACTATACGTTTCATTGGACAAAATCTATTTAGCAATGGAAATCCTGTGCCATCTGATTAAGTAAGATAAAGTTTCAATTGCATTTCAGGCAGTATCCTCTAATTGCTAGTAATAAAACTTTTTAACTTGTTCCGATGTGCAACAGCTAATTAACGGACTTATTCACGCAGCTCTCTGTCACCTCAACATGACCGCTCTTATAAGCTTAACTAGGCACAGGGACCTATTTAAATAAGTTTGGGAATATGACTCGAAAAAAAAAAGTCATTATGCAAGGAAACTTAGTTTCTCGTGGAGAACTCAATTGCAAATAGTGCGACACTAATGAATTAAGAACAAACAATTTTCATAGAAACATTTATCCGCTTTGTTTTAAGCTGCCTATGGTCCCAATGGTATATTTTCATACTTAGAAATGTGTAGTGTAGTGTTTAACGCCCACTTTTACTACATACGGCACCGCAGGCGGTGACACTGAAGATGCATGAGATGAAGATGGAGCACCGGTGGAATGAGATGGCGGGGGAAACCGGAGGTCCCGGAGAAAACCCGCCCCAACGCCGTGTTGTCCACCAAAAATCTCACTTGGCGGTCGCCTGGGATCGAACCCGGGCCGCCTTGGTGAGAGCCAAGCGGTCTAACCACTGGGCCACGGCATGGCCTTCATACTTAGACATTACATACTGGTGGCAATATGTAAGATAGTGCTGGGATGCTTTTTCATCTATCACAAGTTACTTTTCAATACTCTGTATCATCTACATCGTTCTTATTTTTCAGGTGTGCTTATCGATTTCATGGCGTATGTTGCTTTCTAACTGATGTCTGAGCCGTGCAGTCGTCACATGTGCAAACCTGTATGCGCGAAAGTCAGTGTGTTAGAGACAAGTACTGTACGGGACCAAGGTCTGTGTGCTTGCGGGATGCGGAGAAGTAAGGATAAGGGGAAAAGGAATAAGCTGGTGACGTGAATTGATGTTTGACTAAAAATAAATTATCACGTGAGATTGTTATTGTCTTACACGAGCGAAACAAACAATGATTTGGGTGACATCGCAGAGCTTCTCCAGAGCTAGAATAGCCCACCAACGTTACACCTAATACCATTCCCACTTACCTAGATGGAATCGGAATCACAATCGCTTAGCTACCTTAAATGCAGGGACTTTATGAAAGTCGCTCGAAGGAAAGAGTAGATTCTCTTCCTGGACAAAAGAGGGTCTACTTGTCGTTCATCACCCACTCTAGGTTTGCTGTTCGAGTCTGCAAATATTAAAAATGTCCGCGTGAGTTTGTTGTTTGTCTGCCTGCGGGCTGCACTTCATCCAATCCTCATGGGGAGGATAGTTAAGCGTAGAGGTTCTACCCAATCAGTCCAGGACCCGTAGGTCCAAAAACCCTGGCCTCCTTCAACCCGGTAGCCATGGATACTCCGGGGCAATTTTCCAAAGGGCAATACCTGATATCTTAAAAAGCCTTCCCAATGACATCGTCAAGACGGGATGGAAGTGGAAACGCCACTTACGCGCGTCAACCCCGCAGGGAAGACTACCGAAAAACCTCGGTGTGGCCGCCTGGTGATCTAGCACACCTTCTACTAGCTCTGCAGGCTAGTACTCGGGACTTACTAGGCAACCCTCTACCCCCTCGAGGCGGCCGTAACTACCCAATTTCCCGTGGGTGTCGTGAACACACTGCCCCCTCGAGTCCAACCCAATCCGAACAGCTCCCCGACGGGAGGGGCTCGGCAGTTCGGCCCGAGGTTCCTCTAGTAACGTCAGAGGTACCACGAGAGCCTAGGGACCGCAGCGCCCGCACCACGGCAGCTGAAGGGGACCTCATTGGGTGGATAGCCAAAACAGATCTTTGTACTGTCCAGCAACGCAAAGAAGGTCCCTGAAAGGAATGTGCTATGTTACACACTGGGACAAGGACAGCGAATGTGTGTGACAGAACGCATGCTATACAAGGAGCAGAACCGTTAAAAAACATTCGCCCTGGTCACTTTGTACTCTAAAACCGAGAAGATTTATTCACAAATGTAGAAGCCGTCAGAATGTTTCTGAATGGTCGTAACTGTATTGACATGGGATGTCATAAACCTGTCCAGGGAGGGTGTGGGAACCTTTGCAAATCCCTCTGCATCTCAGGCCTCGGAGACTTACTCTCCTGTGGAGGACAGTAGGTCGCAGCGCGCCAGGTGCCCCCCCCCTTAATTATATAACTAAACCTATATATCTATTATTCTAGTTGCTCAAATATTAAAATTATCTAGATTTTTGCGAACATTACTGTTAGTTTTATTGTTTTGGTGGTTTCTATTTCATGTTGTTAATAACCCTAATCTTATACAAAGAACCTGATGAAAATATTTGGCCTAATTAACCTATCAGAGCGTAAAAGTCCTACAGTTCATAAACAACCTTACTGTTGCTTCATATACTCGTATATGATATTAAAAACTAGTAGTTGCCAATAATGTAAGTTAACTTGCATAAATACAACTGCTTTCAAAATTAATTGGAAATTTAATATGTAGGCCATACTGTCATTGATAACTACTGTCGTAATTATTTTCCTGTAATCCAACGAAATGTACTGGGAAATACCGTGCGTAGGTTGAGCATTAATTAGTGGTCCTTCATTAGCTGAAGAGATAGCTTTAAATCGCACATGATTTGTCTGAAATTAACTGAAATGTCCAACCACTACACTAGTACGTGACCTCTCTATGGTCGAATAATCTGCTGACTTCTTATTTCCTGAGGTACCAAGTTTGATTCTCGGCTGGAATCGTGTTATTCATCTTCAATAAAAACCTCTTCTAGTTACTCATTTAGAAGTATGATTATCGCATTCTTCAGAATTAAAGACTTAAATCTTTCCCCGAGAGAATTTATTCATTAGTAATAAGTAATTTATTTCTATTTGTACTAAAGGCTTTCATTCGCTTATCATACAAGTGACCTTAGCTTAGAATCGAACCACAAGATTGAACCAGCACATCCTGGACCCTCAGGTGCACCAGGTAGACAGCGATTGTCCTACATTCTCTGCACCTGCTCTGACTTAAGAGCTAGGGTGTTAAGGGATATCGGCAGTTCGGCAACACATTTAAGCGATAGGAGGAACCCCACGATAAATTCCAAATATGGGAGTGTACATTGTGATGAATTGTAGCCCAAGAAGCTATTATTTACAAACATCTAAGCTTGGTATTTGCGTGCAGTTCGCCACAAGCAAATCTTAATTAAACTTAGCGGTCCAAGCTCTTTAATTAAGGATCACATATAGATATTCTCAAGATTTACAGAGCTTAAACAACGGGCAAATGCTTTATAGAAGTGTTAATTAAGACCTCATAATCACCACTTGGATTCAGAATGAGATGTTGATTTTTAAACCCTTTCATAAATATACCACTTTCTAAGGACCTGTGCACGAACTAAACCTTTTCTTTTTATGTCCCTCTGGAGTACGTCTCACTATCTGTAATAAATTATAAATGCCCTAACGGGCTCTGGAAATATTACTGGCTCTTCGGAATAAGTGACGGAACACTCAAGGACATATTGTTCACAAACGTTATAATTATATACTGCAGAAATATTTCACTGTCAGAAGTTCTAAATTGCCTGGATGCTACTTTATGTAGTAGCAATATATAACCTTGGAGCTGATTGACATCATCAATATTATATACCATGAGTAGTTTGCTGTTTCCTTCTTTCCTTCTTTCTTTTTCACATTGTAACGTTCTTTGGTTATATTTAGGAATAGCTGTAAAAAGTTAAAACAATTTATGAAATTAAATACTGGGGTCGCTACTCGAGAGATACTTGGGAATTTTGGTGCTGAGCATTTTTAAATTAAATGAACTCGCTGCTTGCTCACACGAATCCTCTTTTATTTCATCACAGAGTGTAATCACATCACACAAACAAATCCCTTTAAGAAAACATTGCTATGATCCTGATTTTGTACTACGAGAGGGTCAGCTTACATACATCCGTCTGTCATACCTGCATCTTGCAGAATGACACGCCAGTTATCCTACTCGAATGTTCTATACGCGGTTTTCAATGTTGCAAGCACGACTTACTTGCGGTTCTACTGTTCCGGTACGTAAGTCATTGAGACACTAATTTCAAAAGTAATTATTAAAATATAATAATTAAAATTATATATACATCAACATATTTTATTACTTTCACTAATGCCTATATTGAGAGAACTGTTATATTAAAGGCCCCGTACTTCTGACCCTAGCTTTTAAGAGAGGTGTGTGTGTGGGACGATGGGTGGGTGGGTGGGTGGATGGGTGGGGGTGGGGTGTGTGTCATAATTCAATAACAAAAGTTGGTAAAATAACAAACTTCTGTATTTTTCTGCACCGATCAAGGATGTGATTTAAAAACAAGAAGATTTTAAAACAAAATGTTCCACCTGATCTGTACTTGATGAATGAAGTTTGGTTTTCTCAAAAAAATGCTTCAAGATTTTAATTGAAATCAGATATGTTTAAGATATTTTCATGTAAAGATATGCATTTATTTATTCTGTAGGAATCGTCTCTAAATTTCCTTGATTCTAAACGACCTTTACATAACTAGTAAATCGTAAGGCTTATCTTACATTGTTTCGCCAATTTGAAGCCTTTAAGGCCCTGCTTCACGGTGTTGTGTTGCGTTATACTGCGCCAAGTTTTAGTGGTAATTTCTGTTTCGCTAAACTATCTCAAGTATGCGTGGGTGTATATTATATAAAAAGGATAACATTGGAATCTGACTTTGAAATGTTTAATAAGATGTGTTAACTGCAGAGGTTCTACTCCAATTAGTCCAGTATACGTAGTTCAAAAGACCCTGGCCTCATTCAACCAGGGAGTTACCGAGCTGTCCCAAAAGGGCGACCGGCGCATCTGTGGGGCTTTCCATAGGGCAAGACCTAGAGACTAACAAGCCTCTCCCCCTCATCTAGTCCTGTGTACTCAAGACGGGATGGAAGTGGATACGGCACTTGCGCGCGCCAACTCCAAAATGGGAAGGCTACCGATATGACCTCGGTGGGGCCGCCTGGTGATCTAGCACACTTTCTACTAGCTTAGCAGGCTAGTACGCGGGAATATTAATGGCTTCCCTCAACCCCGTGCGGAGACGTACCCGATCTCCCACTGATATCGGGAACCACTGTCCCGTCGAGTCCAACCCAATCCAAACAACTCCCTATCAGGGAGGGCTCGAATGTTCGGCCCGAGGTTCCTCTAGTAACGTCAGAGGTACCACGAGTTATAGTGGTCCGCAGCGCCCGCACCACGGCAGCTGAAGGGGAATGTTTAATAACAGTATTCACTTCAACGTAGAACTTTCTGACCAATGGAAAATAATATATCTCTCTCCGGAGTTAACGTATTTCAATCGTGTACCACGCGGTTCTATCCTTTAGCCAAGAAGCCTTCTTCCATCGGCGATCCGATCATAAGTGTCAAAGATTACATCCAGAATGTGCTAACCAGCTTCAAAATTATTCTAATAACCCTCCCCCTTTTTGGTAATGACCCTCTCTACTAGCTTCAAATAAGATGTTGTTGCTTCATTTTTACATATCTGAAATTGACTTCTTTCCTATTCGAATAATCATATATTATTCCAAGAATCCCAAGCTAGTGTGTCATACCCATAGTAGCCTTATGCTCTCTAATGTAACCTACCGAGCCATTTCTACGAATTAGCCTGAGAATCAGCCGTAGGTAATTACTGTACTTGGTGTAATCTTATCCTGTGCCAACTATACTCATAATCTATTGCCAAACCTACAACCTCTTAACATTTAACACAAATGCACAAATTACTCATATTTAATGTTATTATAAATATTAATTTATTCAGTGGATCCATAATTGTTGTTTCAGTTACACAAAATGTCATGCCCCAAATAAAAAAAAAAATTGTAAGACCGCTTTAAGGCACATTAATTTCAAATTACATAGAACTGGAGTCAATAAAACTGGAAATTACTTATGGACTGTTGTGCGTGGTCCCCTGGAGATAAAAGTTCCAGATGTAATGCAGCGCAACACAACTTTGTCCTAGAACACTTCGACCGTGCCAGTGAAGTTAATCTCCGCAGCTGTAGACCAAACGTCTCTAATTTGTATCTTCTGCACACCATGGCATAGTAGACCGTAAATGACTTCGTTACAGCTTTTGTCACGTTTGTCGAATGTTTTTTTTCTGCTGGTGGTGTAAAGTGATCGTAATTTATGAGCTATCAAATAGCAAAATCCCACACTTAAGCGCAAATAATTTATTTTATTACCTTTTTAATTTGTTAAACTACTGAATTGAACTTTTGGTATGTTTAGTTTCATTTTATCAACATTTTGTTATTAAATACAATTATATATTCTTCTTTCATCAACTGGGAATTTCTAGTTAAAGAGAGATTCTCTAACCGCCCTGAAGGAATCTCCGCGCTAAGAAACAAAAGCGTTGACAACTTGATCAAGGGGCAGCCTGCTGCTGTAGGTTTTGTTGAATTTGTAATAGTATCTAGTTCAGGTCATACATTTCGAATGTCGTCATCCACTTTCTTTGCTGTATTTGTTCCTAGAACTTGGGGATTTGAGTTTGCTCTTGGTTATACTAAACGTATGTCAGTGAACCTACCTCCATATATGTTTAAACTGGCATGTTTGTAATTTCGACTTAAGTTATATATAAAGGAGTGTGTGTTTACTAGCATTGCTTACTCTATCTTGTATAACCTTATTCTATGAATGTTTATTCTTTTAAATACTTCAAGTTGAGATACATTTGTAGAAACGTTTTATGCCTATACTCTTGTACATACAATGGGAATAGGAGAATAGAGTAAGAGATAGCCGGAATCTTTGAGATGGCCGCTATGAGATGGCTAGGAAATTCCATTCTCCTGGCAGGTCCAATACAGTGAGTGGGGAAAAGGAAATAGCCCATTTCCCATTTGAGAAAATTCAAAATCCATAGCAAGAAATACAATCCATTGGGTAGCTCTTTCACCTTTACTTGCTATCTTTTTATGGGCGTTTTTGAAATATAATTCAGAAAAGCATTACTCAATTTTTCAAACTTGGCATACATACCTGGATGACATTTTATTCTATAGTTCTTGATAGACACATAGATGAAGCTTTAGAGCTTATAAATGTGCAGGATAATGCTATGAAGTTCACATTAGAAATTGAAAATACTGGTTGCCTTCTTTCTCTGGATTTAAAAATAAAAAAGTAAGAATAAATTAAGTTTCCGTATTTAAAGGAAATCATCTCATGCTGATAATTACATAAAAATAAGTTTCAACTCTTTCTCACATAAATTTGCCGTTTTCAATATTTGGTTTACAGGTTAACAAACATACTCCTAAATAAAGGGAAACAGGATACATAATATAAACACATTATTAACACTGTTTTAATTAATGGTTTTAATATAGACTTTTATGCACAAAATTATAAAGAAATAAATATAAACATATATGAAAATTTTATCCTCAAAGTGTAAGATGGTTCTACTTTTAAAATGTTTCTTATCATACTGGGACAAATGAAAAATATCAAAACTTTTTAAGGAATTCGGTATATTGGTTCTTCAAAATAAATGCAGCATAAAAAACTGCTACGATTTTTCTAAAAAAGATATTTCAGATAATAAAGGATCTGGCATTTATCAATTTAACTGTTCAGAGTGCGATAATATTTATATTGGTAAGACAAAACGTAATTTGGCAACCATAGTTAAAGAAAATTTCAGAAATATTAAATATATACAGATTGATAAGCCAGCGGTGTTATCATTTTTGGTCATTAAACCATGAAAAAAACGAGAAGTTAAATGATTAAAACAATTGTATGAGCCAATAGATTTAACGGATTCGAAGAACATATTTATTTTGGAAAATATAAATCGCATGATGAATTTTGAAATGCCGCTAGTAGATGCGGTCAATAAGTTTATTTTGCCCGCGGTAGACGTAAGCACAATAGCTAACTGTGATCTAGTGAAAGTCATGGGAAAAGCTAATTAGTCTATGGCTGAAGCTGTGGCGAAAACATTAGAAAACCGCTAGTGGAGTGTGACAATTTTTTTAAACAGATTTGTGAAGTTAAGTTACCAAGTGTTGTAGTTTATTTATATATAAGCTTCGAGATGCTTAAAAAACTGACGTAAATAAAGCACCTTATGGGATTTAAATTTTTTGTGTAATAAGACGTCGATCCCTAAAAGTTTGTTTTTAGAAGTGGTCCAGAATGGAAAGAAATCACTATCTTGTATATTAATGATATTTTAATCCAAATCATTTGAGCAACTTTCTAGAAAATGAGTGACGTGCTCGCTCTCTCTCTTTCTCTCTCTCTTCCTCTATCACGCCCACAGGTGCGTTATTTTTTTGGTGAAATTCATTACCTTTTGCATATACCATGTACGTGGTAGAGAATGTAAAACTAACACCTAAAAACGCATAACATGTTTAAGGAGCAAAGTACCTAATTTTAGAAATGTAACTGGGAAAGGCAAATGTTCGTTTCTTAAGTTGAAAAAACTGCAATATTTTAATTACATAGAGGTTGCATAGTCGACTAGTAAAGAATTCTGTAGGGGAAATAATAATTTATGGTAAGTTCTGTAAAGCTTAGTTATAAGTATCTTGCTGGAAAATACTTTAAAAAAAATATACGATATGCATGTGGGAATAAACAGAAGCTTCAACGGAAAAATTTGGGTGGAGGAAGAGCAATATTGAATTTTAAGTGCTTAATGTAATTTGTGCTTCAAAAGTCCTCCAGGTTAAGAGCAACTTAAATGTAATGAAACTGCAGTATGGAGCTCCAAGCCCTCCCTTTAGGAACTATTGTGTTTTTCTTATTTCTCTTACTGTGAGACACTGTGGGTGGAAATAATTGTACGTTTTCTTCACATACAATGTTGTATTGCTTAATTCAGAGAAAATTTTCAAATAAGTTACAAAAAATAAACAGCTAAACTACTAGAGGTTGTTTAATTAACTTTATTTGCCTATAACATTTACGTTCTCTTCGATCTTAAATGTCTCGCTCTGTATAATTTAAACTCAACACATTAATATTTGCTTAAATGCAGGGGCATCTAGTTTATCACGTAATAAAACTGAATTCGGGGAAGAAAATTTGTTTCATATAAACATTAGTTTGAAAGCAGACGTTTTCTTTTATTTTCCAAATACCATGCAGACACTGTTTTAAGAGACACTTCTACCCTAAGTTATGAGGTATTAACGTACGTGTCGCTAATCTCCTAGTACTATACCTGAATATCCCAGATATGCACTTACAATGGATGACGTGCTTGAGATCATTAATTATTGTTGTTTTGCTAATGAACAAGATACAGTTGTTTGAGTGTGGGAGCAGGAATGTGGCCGTCTGTTAGCCAAGCAACCAAGGGATCACTAGTCTTCGACCCCCTTGACGTGTAATATTGCGATGTTTATCTTAATTGAGTCTGCCTCACGCCCCGTTGTTCCAAATCCATTACTTTCATCCCCCTCGACACCTTTCCCAGCTCCAGATATAGGAGGAGGGGCTAACAGGACAAGAAAACGAGGGTTTGAAAAAAGACGATGTTGATGAAGGTTGGTAGGAAAACAAAGCACATGGATCAAATGAGTCGCTGTTATTTCCGGCCTACCTGAATACATCATTATCAGTTTATACAAAATGCATAGTAAAATAGAGCTCTGAGCACTATCTAGAAACTGAAAGAAATATTACAGTGTCTTGAATGCTTATAACAAAGCAACTATAAAAGCAGTGGAAGATCTGCAACAGTTTACTACGTAATTGAAGTCTCACATTATCTGATTGTTTTAAATACACAGTTGTTTTTGCTATCAGTGACAGTTTCACACTTAAAATTTAAAGGTATTACTAGAGGAATAAATAAATATTAGCTGTATATATTAATTTTAGTATGACATACTAATGTTATAAATTAACTAATTTTTTATCATCAGAAGTAAGTATTATATTACTATATTCTGGTTTAAGAGACCATTACTTGCATTTCAGTCATCTGATGATTCAGATATGTTTGAAATTAAGTTTAAGAAATCACTAGTAGAAGTTCTTTCGATCACAATTGGTATAAATCTATGATTTGCACCACAAATTTCTGAGCATTTCCCATTAAATTCTCCAGGACGGTTAAACTAGAAAGTTGCTTGATTTAGTCGTCCTGGAGTGGCGTCAGGTTTAACACCAATTCTGGGAATTGTTCACGAATGAATTACATATTCAGATGTAATTAGAATTCGTGTTAAAGTATTTATTGGTAATGTTGTTCGATTATCTATTTCAAGCAGGCGAATATTATAAGTATTTAATTCATTTTGAGGGATTATATAAGAATGAAATTCTACACCTGTAAAATTTGAAAAATATCCAAAATTATAGTAAGCATTAGAATTATATTAAGCGCAGATTTAATAGAATGGACATGATAGAAAATTATTCAAAGCAGTGCCCCTTCATTTGTTCGGATTTGATGCATCGAGTCCCGTTTAAATAGTTCTATTCCAGAGTCTCATGTAAATTTTCGCGATGGATAAATTAAGTTCTTCCTATAATTTTGTAATAAGTAGAATCCCTCAATGAGTAATGTTAGGTGGCAACACTTCTATCACTTTGTGCTCACTCGAAACCACGCAACTATAAAATGATGTCTTGATTGGGGTGCAACAAACATTTTACAAAACATAATGGCCCATAAGAGCAACTTGTAATAATTTTGTAGTAACGCAAAACTTTAAAATAAAAAGTATCTACAAATACAAATCTTAGTGTGTCCTCTGATCCATAAAAGTTTTTTTCCCATTATCTGCACGTCCATTTTCTCCTGCACTTCGTAAATGAACATACACATATGACTGAATGATGACTAGAACTTCGAACAAGTTGTAAATGTTAGACAATGAAGTGTTAAATAAGTCGTTCGGTTTGGTATGTTACATGTAGTTTTTTTATTTTCATGCCTGGTTGTGCAGAATCAGATATATACCACCACCCCTACGTCATATGGGTTTAAACAAGGAAAGCCCAAGCAATTTCTTAAACTTTTTCCTTTTAATGAGTTTGATTTGTATTTCTTTGACAGACCAGGACATTTTATTTTGTGCCACCAAATTTTTTTTTGTCGTAAATGGAAAGTTACAACTGAAGGCGAACAAGCGTTGCGACCTTGTGAATAGCTGCTTCACAGTATATAAAAATCACTCATGGTGAAAATGTTAAGCCAGTATCATACAGTATCTACATGAAAATATATCAGTTGCCTTATTTGGCAGCAGAAAGAATGCGTAAAATCATTTCCAAGAGCATAAGTAGCAAATTATTGTGTATAAAACATGGCTCCATTAAAAGCTGCCTACTCCATGTATAGAACTGTAGGCTTAAACAAGTTTGTTGTAGTTGAAAAATCAATGATAAGAGTTTCAGCATCATTTATTGTTAGGCTTACTGTTCTTGGTGGCTATATTTATTGCAGTATGATAGGTGTTTCTGTCGGACTTTTGGAGAAATTGTGGTGATTTCGAGTGCTTGATTTAGGTTTCATTGTTATTTTTTATATTTTACCATGGAATGCCATTAAGTAACGTGGAAGTACGGAACTGTTGTACATAACCTTTGAGCGGACCGGCTACATTAGTATAAATATTCACTACTATTAGAGTAAAGTACATATTGGACTGCTGAAATATTTAAACAATTTAAGCATTACTTTTTCGCATAACAATTAAATAGAATAAACAAACGTGAGTTTGTGTATTTGTGTTACGTATATAACCTACGAAACATAAGAATCAAAATTTAGAATTAACAACTATTCTACAATATACTCCTAGAATCGAAACAAAAAATCAAGTACTTACAGCAGTAACAGCGAAGAATCACAATTGTTTTGGCTGCGCTCAGATTTCACAACCTACATACGAGATTATATTACACGCTCAGGTAAGGAGTCAATAAGCTGGACCAAAATAAGGCAATACGAATATATACAAAATATTATTATTTATTATCCAATTTTTTTATTCCTATTTTACCCAAAGGTACATTAGGAAAAAATATTAGCTTAGCATGAACTGGGTTCTGGTATTGCCAGTATTGCCGGTATTGGCTCTATGGTCGGGGAACGACCATCTTGGCAATATGTAACAATTACTGGGGGCGGAGAATTAAGGAGGCTTTGGCGATTTCCTCTGAAAGGAGCACGCTTAATCTGATGCTGGATTTCAGTTCAGCTCCTCTTCGAAACCGCCCTTAAAATGGAAATCCGTCGATATAAGAAGCAAAGATCAATACCAAGTAGTTACGTTTCTTTGACACAATTTTCTATACTTACGCCATCTCCTGACCTGGCATTTAATATACTGAAAACAGTATTTTGTTCAGTAATGCGAATTTTGATAGTGTTTTGTCTTTGTTTATAGTTATGTGATATCCAGTGTTTCATTTGTGGTTATACCATTTTATAAATATCCTGATGATGGGAGAGATGCACATTCCCGAAATGTTGATAGCTAATCATCTTTTCACCTGGCTGCCTGCCCGAGAAGAAAGTGAGCTTGAACTTTATGCAGCGGTAGTAGGAACTAACGTGTTGTGCTGGCTGGCTATAAACTACATATTAAGTTGTTAATCTAGTTATATTAAGTGTTGTGTGACGCGTGAGTACCAATATTCAGTGTAGGTGTAGGTGTCGTATCAGTGTATGTCTCTAATAATTTTCAAACATGGGGGAAGAAAGAAGATATCTTGGAGGGTTGTAAACTCCCAAAGCAGAAGGCTTATTCAAAATGATTCAGAATGTTTTCCTGTTCTGCATGAAAGAAAAGCAAATGGTCTAGTCCTTCCTTTGCAAAGATCACTGGATAGAACGAGTAAAGCAGTAGGAAAAAGTGTAGCCACATTAAAAAAAATATTTAAAGAATTTGAAAATGCAAATGTTTCAGGCCTAGGAAATACTTCTCCGATAAGTAATCTTAATCAGAAAAAGAAGCTTCAAATTGATGCTATCCGTAAATGCCGTTCGCAGAGGTTTTTAGAACATTTTGAAGTACGTAAAGAAATTTGAACTGTGAAGAAGTTATTTTATACAATACATAAGAAAATTAATTTCAGTGGTGGACAGAATACATTTTGGCGAATATTAAAGGAAATAGGATTTAGTTTTAAAAAAATGTAAGACTATGCGGCACATTTTAATGTGATGTCAGGATATAGATTACTGCCTGATCTCTGCGATATAAACCCCATTGAACTGATATGGAACATCATGAAGCTAAAAACAGCAGAAAAGATGTTCTACGAATTTATACGCACTTAAACGGCTAATCAGACAGTAACAGTGAAGAAAATTGGGAAAATGCATTCATCAAAATTAAGTCCGTAGAATGCGATATAAGATAGCGTGATGGAAGAAGAAATATAAAGAATAATTATCAATCTGTGTTTGCATAGCAGTGATGAATTAGAAGAGGAAGAAGCACATAATCGGTTTTACGGATCCCAAAGATAACAACAGCGGTTCTACAGACATAACAGCTAATATCCATCTATAATACATTGCCACAAATGTAAGCTGAGCAAGTGGAAGGGATATATAGGAATCGGAATCTTCACATCAGGATTAAATAAGTCAATTTTGTTCTGCTCCTTAGCACATTTTCTGCATTCTGTGACAAGCTATTTGCCTCTTCTCCCCTCTGAGGAGGGGGTAAACAGATAACGGCGCCTCCACTGCCAGTATCTTCCTAAATGTTCCGAGTAATAGCTACGCTCCTGGCGTTAGTCAGGGAAGCCAACCAGAAGTGCAGTAAATTTGGAGTTGATTTGAAGGAAGCTGAAGCAGGTGGCGCCACAATAATGTATGAGACGCGCATTCGGTAGATCCCGTTCGAGCACAGCCATTGTCCTCTCTGACCCATGGGTTTTCCTGGTATCCTAGTATTGGGATGGTTCCTCTTCTAACACAATATTCCTGACCTCCTTTCCTGTCAGTGTAATGTTTGATATCTGCCTCAGGTATATATGGACCAAGCGGGATGGCTCAGGTGGTTTCGTTTGTGGCGCGCATTCTGGAGTCACGGGTTTTATTCCTGTGGCCGACCTACCTGATCCATGGGTTTTTCTGTGGTTTTTACGGGTCGCTAGGCGAAGGCTTGGTAGGTTAATTACATACCCCGAATTTCCTGTCCATCCATTTCATCTCCATTTTAATTTCATATCATCTCTCATCTGCTAGTCTCTTTCAGGGTAGAAGTGTCGACGGGTGTCTCGGTGGTGCATGGCGGGATGATATGCTCTGAAGAAAACTACTTCCTCCAGTAGGTGGGTTGCCGGTCTCCGCTCCTCTGCTGGGACCATTTCAGGAACACCCGTCAGGGACCTTTGGGGCTCAGTTCGCCTCCCTGGGACCATTAGGGCTCAGCTGCTTGGCTCGTTGCCGTCCTGCTATAGAGGAGCTAGTTCGATGTCCTGGCATGTCGGATGAAGCCTCTATCCAAGTAAACTGAAGGGACCCTGCCCTCTGTACTGTCGTGGTTCCTTGGGTCGGCCGCCCACTGTCTCCTTCGCCTCGTCCTTCCTCCCGGAGTTGCCCCCCCACTTGGGGGCATAGAAACAATTGGCCCAGCATTGTGGCCTACGTACCGATTCTCGTCCGTAATGAAATCCCAATCCCAGGTTTATATGAGGGAATGACCAGTCAGGACTGGTTGTTGGATATGCGATATTTAGAGAGTTTTGTACTTGGTATCGATCAGACATTGCGATGGATACGCTTCCAACTGGAAGCATTAAGGATCCCGCGTTGGTTATCATCCAGATTTGGTCTTCAGGCCTGTCATCTCATACTTCCCTTTCAAGGGTCACGGTAGTGGTAAAAGGGGTCATTTGGCCTTTTTGCAGTGCTCTGCCAAATTACGGGAGTTCCTTCTGCTTGTCCACACCTTTACTATTAGCTGAAGCTTTTGATCCTAACGAATTGATTGTGTTTGGGACATCTTATAATGGTTGTATGACTTTAACTATCGGCCCTGATAAAAGTTAAACCTATAAACTGCGAGAAGCCACTCGTATTTCAATACAAAAATATGTACTATATTGGAAGGAATACAGTAACTCAAATGGGTTTGTTTCTTGATTCGAGATCAGAAAATTAATCAAGAGGTCTGATGTTGCCATCAAATAGTTACAGTAGTTTCTCTGTTCTTGGTCTTCTGTGGAGACAAGTCTGCATATTGATAAAGCGCTTCCTGCAAACAGAAGGAAAACATAATTACCTCTTCGTCAGCTGGAATAGCTTCTAACTTTTTGTGTTTGAAGAAGATGGCAGTTTGCACATAGTGTGGGCTTGTTTTACCTCCAGAGAATGATGAAAACAGTGATTTATCGCAAGTCGTAAATGGTGCCTCAAAATCGTCTCCATCGCTAGCAAAGAGACATAAATGTACACTGCTCCTAAGGCATACTACCATATGTGGTATGAGAAATACAACGTGTACTCATTGTTGCTAACTAAAGATGTTATCCATCTTAAATACCAGTGATCCCGAATCGCCATCTTTATTGTAACAAGCAGACAAAAAACACATAGTAATAATGATAATGATGATCATAATGATGATCATGATGATGATATGCACAGTAATATGCAAATGAGATTTATCTGAATTTGGCATGGGAAAGTTGTGCGAGTAACTGTCAAGAGTTTTTTTAATGTTTGGATTCAATGTACATTTATTTGCATTATGAAATGCAGTTTACTAATTGCCGCAAGTCATCCGTTGAAAATGTAACGGTGACGTCATACCAGTTACTCGCTCCATTTTCGCTATGCATTTTTGCAAACATTATAGCAAGAGAGGTAATTTTGGTTAACCATGCTGATTTGTTAGTTTGTAGTCCTCTCAGAATGGAGTAAGGATGAAGTTCAATGTCGATATGAGGCATAACTTCCTTACGTGTTTTCACCAAAGTTGCAGTCGTAGTGAGTTATTAGCAGTAAACACAAACGAGGAAGTTCTAATGCAACAAGTTTTCTGTTCCATAATATTAATAATGAACATTCCCTTAAGGAAAAATAGTTGTATATATGTATATGTAATGTGTACATATATATCATTTTTCCTAGTGCACTACATTGATATATTGCGAAATAATTGAATATTCTCTTTTAAAACAGCCATGAAGTATATAAACATGTGAAGATCTGTAGTCTTTACATGAAGCTCATATCTGTATAAGAAGTTGTCTGAGATGTAGTTTATCTATTGAGATATTAATTTTGTCTGGTAAAGAAATCGTATAAGGCTTCGAGAGTCCATAAACCGAAAAATAGTCACCCGAAGCTGGCTGCTTTAGAACTTAGATGTATGTGATGCTTAAAACCTTAATGGAAAAGTTTTAGCGGTCTATTGACTGTAGTTTAATATTCTGGTATGTCAATGATTCCTAATCATTTACTTAAACATGCTTTTTAATACAAAACGTTGCAAAGTCATGAAATTTAATCCTTTCTTAAAGTTACACAGCATATAGCTGCAGTGAACAAAATGTGTGCTTTCCATTCTGTAATACAACGTCCATAAAATATTAAAATTGTTTGTTATGAAGCAAGTGTCTGGTAGATGTTTCGTATTCGTTATGAAGTACTATCTGTTTATTTTATGAACATCTGTGCTAATGTAACATCTGGTCTTGCAGTTACTGAAATAGAAGTGTGTCATAGCAAAATATGTATAAATTATTGTCGTATAATATATGCGTATGTGCAATAGAATTGTATCAGAAACTTTATTTGGATTTGTGGTAATTTGAATGATATTTCCAATCTTTGTATCATGTTGTTTAATAAAAAAATAGTATATTCGATTGTTTTAAAATTGGGTTGTCAAAATGCATCACTTCCTACTTAAAGAATAAATTATAACATTTGGCTGACTTTCAAAGGAAAAGGGCGGTCCACAGATAAAACATTCGCTAATTATTTTGTGTTATAAATCACGTTATACAGGAAATTTTATAGGCATCACGTTTCTGACAATTTATTACTGCCAACATTTTCTTAGTATATATATTTAATAAATTAGGCAATTTTTTCGGTATTATTTTACGTTAACCACCTTCCGATCGGACACCGTACAGTTAGTTACATTAATATAACAACTAATAAGGATTAGACACAAGTTTTTATCTATATGCTGTGCTCTGACATATGTTTTAATTTACTTGGAATTCTCCAAAAAGAATAGAGGAGTATAAGTTGATGAACAGGTGACAGCAGAACCGTGATCGGAGAATGAGAAAGAGGGCAAATAGAGGGAGAGGGAGAGAGAGAGAGAGAGAGAGAGAGAGAGAGAGAGAGAGAGAGAGAGAGAGAGAGAGAGAGAGAGAGAGAGAGAGAGAGAGAGAGAGAGAGAGAGAGAGAGAGAGAGAGAGAGAGAGAGAGAGAGAGAGAGAGAGAGAGAGAGTGTACCACTGCAGCAACAATACTGCTCTACAGCTAGTAGATTTAATATTGAATAAAGGATTTCTTTAATCATCACTGTTCTTATTTCTTAGTGGTCAGTAAATCGCCCAATTCTTTGGCAGTTGAAACTACATGGGATCAAAACTTAAGATATTTTATGAAAAGTTAAATTAATGCAAAATAATTTTCTACGCACAACAAAATAAGATACTGGGAACTATTTTAAACATTGTAAAAGTAATATAAGGAAAACACGCTTAAATCCTGGCTTGTTATGCTTGTTCTATTCTCAAATTAAAAGTCGGAACTTATCTCGGTTAATTTGGTTGCTAGGAATGTTAAAATCTAGGATAAATTTATTCTAGTGCATATTACATTTCTAAACGTTTAATGCCCTGTTATAAGGTATCTAAGCATTTAAGTAATATTTTAATGCAGCTTCTAATAGTAATGTAGTAATTTTATGTTAATATTGTAAACTTTTCTTGTAGTACAGCAGGAAGTAATTTGTAATAATTAGAAGAAATATTCATTATATTGTATTTTAATTTGAACATTCTACTCCAGACGGATTTTAATAAACAGAAATTGGTTAAAATGGTTTGTAATGAATGTTTTATTACTGTTACTTCATTACTGTTATCCAGAACAAAACCGCATGATTATCTAAGTAATTCTTTGTTTTTTGCAATTCTTTCTTGTGTTTGCACTGCCTTCTAGTAGGATATATATGATACACATTCCGTACAAAACGCAGATATTCCAAAATGGAATCGTCACGATCTTAGGATCATCTTCTTCTAATTACATTTGAGTGTTTGGAACATTTTATCTAGGGTTAGAGAAATGTTTCTTGATGATGAGAGCACTCTTGTTTGACACGACCTCTCACCTGAGAGGGCGGAGAGATACAAGTAGTTGGTGTGCCTGCTGAGTAGAGCATCTTCGGCTACCTGGTTACCTCCCTCAGATGCCTAATTTGGGCGTGTGCTTGTATTGCTTCCAATACACTGACACTGATGAATGCAGAGCCAGAGGTAATAGCTACAAAATGATGAGGCCTCACTCTACCCGTTTTTATACATTTGCCTCTCTTTCCCTCTCAAATAAAGATTCCGGTCACGAATAATGGGTGAAACTATTAATAAATCAGCCGGCTGATGTTTGTATCCCTTTTTTATTTTAATTTCTAAGAAGAGAAAATCGGCAGCAACACTTTGTTGGAGCTCGCGTGTATCCGGTGGCAATTCGATGCCTTGTTTCTTTTGGAATAAATGATTGGGTTTGATAGAAATAAAGCCTTCACTTAAGTCATAATGGTGGTGCCCCATTCTCCCTTGTGGCATTCAACGTTAAACATTATAACTTACATTTAAAGAGTCCATTTTCGTCTTCCGACTCCAAAGTTGTCTAACAAACTGTGCGGGAATAACTACCTCCTTATAAAAGGAGCCAACATTGTATTACTTGCCATCTCTAAGTGTTAAAAGTGATTATAGGATAAAAGGATAAAAAGAAAGTCATTGATCTAACTATAAAGTCGTTAACGAGACGTTGGTTCGATGACGCTTGCAAGCGATTGCTGCCAGGTTGGAATGGGAACAGTAACCTGATGAAAACAGTAGTAGTAAATAATTAAAATAGAAAAACTGCTTTGGTTCATCATTTTCTGATTAATCAAGATCTTTCTTGCTCAAAATAGTCGATCGGACTTCTGTATCGATGTTGCAACAGATTTACTATCATACATGCATTCTGAATTTTCCTTAAAATTTCATAAAACCGTACCTTTACGGTATACCTACTGCTTAACGATAATGTGGCCTTCGCTCGATTCTTTGTGTAGCTTCTGTCTGCCATTAGGAGTATATGAGGATTCTCCTGAACATAGAAAGAGGATTGCACCCAGTAACATATCACGGCCGAGAAACATAACTATCATGCTCTAGCATGTTGACATATAAAGCAATTCGATACTAATATTTCACAGTCAGTTCAGAGATACTAAAAATCTAAACACGCATTTTCAAAAGTTGGGGTGTGGGTGTGGATGTGAATAAAAAGCGATTGAAGAGGATGGTAAAGGCTTTTAAACTAAACCCTGAATGTAAGAGGAAGAAGAATTTCGTTAAATACCAAATTTCTTGATTATGTTTAGCGAACTTCCAGGAATATCTCGTTAAGATTTTAAGAAAATACACCAATTCCAAACTATATTTGACGTTCTAAAAATTGTAAACCTTTTTTATCAAGTGAATCTATAACGATTTGATTATGCTAACATACATTAAGAATAAAGTGAGAGATGAAATGTGCATTTTGAACTTTCTGAGAATGCCCTTGAAATGCTCTTTATTCTAAACGACGATTTTATAACTTTCAAACAGTAACAGAAGACAAAGCCTTACTGTGCAGATATGTATTTATCCTTAAATAAAACAATTCATGTAACTTTTTGGGGTCATTAAACGTATCATAGATATTCTTTGTTATAGACTTGAAATGGCAAATCATTTTTCGTTGCCACGCAAAGGGAACGCCATTTTATTACGACTTATTCTTGAAGATTTGACTATTGTTTAAGTCAACCTTTCTATCTAGACGAGTTTGTTATTGCATTAGCGTGAAGCATACAGAGTAAATGATATGCTTTGTAAAATAGTGTGTTCAAGTTATTGAAAAATTATAAATGGGAAGGAAACATATCAAATTTTTGTTTTATTTCCGCAAAAATATCTTGAAGGGTTTTGCCCTTTTGTACGTTTAAATACTCAAGAGCGCAAGCATAATTTTTCATTTTCTCCCGTTCATTTACTTCACGTTTAACATGTTACACTTTAGAACAGTTGTTCAGTTTACTGCTATTACATTGGTCTTTGTTTTAAGTTGCTTTTAAATTGACGCAATCGCACATATTCACCCTATCTTTAACGTGTCCTTATGTTAAGGAGCATTTAGAACAATACTCTGCAGTCGAAGATTACATCTGGGACCTTTGCACCTGAAAGGCAGTCTCTCTGGTAGTTTTTTATTTTTTTTATTTTGTTACTTGTTCCATTTATACCCTGCCTTTAACTACTATGGTCATATCGGCGGCCGTTCTCCTTTGGAACATACTGAAGCTGTTAACTCGTTATCTTTGAATTTATTTATCATTACATCACGCACACATTCACACTCTCATTCATACTTCCAGACTCTGGGGAAGATCGGGAATTATCTTGGTCGGAGAAAAATCCCCACCCCACCGCCGGGAATCGAACCTGGGACCCCTAGCACGGTAGGCAGGTGCTCTACCGACTGAGCTACGGGACCAGCCTCTGGTAATCTTGTTTTCCTGAAAATTTGGTATTTTAAAATGATACTCGCGATGCAATACTTGCTTATTATCTTTGATATTTTCAGTCGACGTTTTTTTGAAGGTGGATAAACAGATTGAGAGAACTTTTTCTTTATATTCAACTTACTTTCGTATTTATGTGCATTAACACACTTGATGTGTGTTAGGAAATTTGAAACGTTAATTTTGGGGGAGGGGGGTAAGGAAACACCTTTGTTAATAAATCGCTAGTCTTTTATAGTAATGTACTAATTTGAGAAATAATACATAAGCTAAACAGCTAAAACATTTGAAACTTTCCACATGTGGGCCTGTTTATATTAATCATTTTAGGCCCTGTTTTTAAGATTGACCAGGAAGAAAAGCTGCTTACTCAAGAAGAACGTGAATATTTGGAAATAGTTATCAGCCAAACAGATAAGGAGGCATTGGTAGAAAAAAAAAAACCCTCATAAACCTAAACAAATACGTATTACACCCTCAGTAATGGCATATTTGATAAGAAAGATATAAATAGGTTGGAGTCTTTCTTTATATTTCAGTTTTTGAACCCGTACTATTAAATGGTAATACTGAGAACTGGACAGCGGCAAATAATGTCGGGTAAATGAAGTGTCAGTGGAGAATATATGGGAAAACAAACAGAGACAGATCCAGAATGAGAGGAAATACAACGCATGCCAGTAAATAAGGGGATAGATAACAGACAACTAACTGTGGTCAAGTACACCAATTCGTAGTGATAGAGCCACAGGGAGAAAGCCTGTGTAAGATAACTTCAGAGGGTGTTGTAAAACTGGCTACTGAAAGAAGGGATAAACCTTCGTAATATAGCCAGGTATAGACACATTATAAAATGGATACGTAAAACTGTCCTAATTGTACATTAAGTGGCATAATAAAGTAGTTCATAACAAAATGTGTAAGTTGGAGAAAACTATCAAGTATGTGATAAAATACAAATTGATATGAATAAAATATGTAAGACATGGAAATATTTAAACACTTGGGTTACAGTTTTAGATTTTTCTTATTATAGATGCTATCTCATAAGCAATGTCGGTTTTTCAAGAAAATTATTTGAAATGTGTTCTGAAAAGGAATTAACTCATTTTCAAAGCATGGACCATTAGATACTGTGGTCCGGTGCCATAGTTCAGCGAGGTTTATTATTCTCTGGTTTCTGATGCGAAGAATTCGGTGATATTCATTTGCACTGCTTCAATATTGTCAATTTTTCCCACGTAGAAAATGGGCCATGGACCAAAAAGAAATGATAGATGGTGCGAGATCAGGACTGTGTGCTGAGTGTTGAAGCAGTTCCACTCGCTCCAATTCCTGAATTTTTTCGTAGGTTGTTCGTACAGTATGAAGTGTTGCATTGTCCTGTTGCAATTGAACTATTTCGATTAACACAAGAAGGACTGTACCCGTCATTTTGGCGGATGCGCTGCTTTAGAACACTTATTTCTTGCTTATGTCTTTTACTACACTTCCCATGTTCTACAAATTTTAATAAATACTTATGACAAACACGTCCACAAAGAATTAACCATTTTGGACCTTTCTAAAAACTGGTACAAACAACACAACCTAGAAGGACCGCCATCCGTCATTTTGGCGGATACGGAAGCCTTCGGATCTGTCGACATCTGTTGTTGATTTCCTTTCTTATTGGTTTATGGCACTCTGCAGAACCTTTGTCGATGAGTAAGAAAGCTTTATTGCCCAAGTAGCGCAATTCGTGCTACCACTTATGTATTTACGAGGTGTTGCAGCAAAATAACTTTCCGTCGAAGTTATGGTCGAATAGCTGGGGACCACCACAGTGAGCAGAAACAAATTCGCTTAAATTTGGTGGTTTATGCGATTTGATGACAAGGACACACGTTCTCCAAAATTAAGTACAGATCACTTTGCAGCTGCTACTCCTGCTACTCCTTTTATTGCCAATTCCTTGCAGTGTAACATTCCAAGGGAAAATACCACTGTGGATGAGCAACTGTTTCCTTGCAAGGCTAGATGCACTGTCATTCAATATATGAGCAATAAACCGCACAATTTTGGAATAAAAGATCTGCTTCTTTTGAGTTCAATGCGCGATACATTACTATAAATAAACAACATTCTAAAAAGCTACCAGAATCGGTGGCGCACTAAAATATCACCAAGTACGGCGTTGACGTCATCGATCAAATGGCTCGACTGTACATAGTGAAATGTGGATGTAGAAGGTAGCCCATGTATGTTTTTTCAATGTTTTGGCCTTGGCAGCTATTAATGCATGGGTGCTCTATAAGGAAGTAACAAGTGAAAAAGTAAGCAGACGTCAGTACCTTCAGCATATAAATCCATAAGGGTACAAAATGCACTTCCTAACACAGTACCTCAGCAGAGCAACATTTGGAAAACTTGCCAAATTGGCGGATGCAGAGGGAAGAATAGGAGCAAGCATTAATGTAACAAGTGCAAGTATGTTAATGGACCATGTTTAGCAAACGCTGAATACACATGTGTTAGGTGCTATGATGCTGCAGGGGGCTTTGAATTAGTGAAATCAGGTTTATAAGCGTTTTTTCTACTACATACTATGGTATACAAAATTTTATGTTGCAACACATGTGTTTGTTAAGGGAGGTTTTTCATTTCACATTTGGTTATCTTATATATTTGAATTAATTTTTAGGCTTAAAATGTTCATTTTACCATGTAATTCTTCACACAAAAGTAATTTATATACTGGTAAACTGTACAAATAATATTAAATAAACTAGTATGCCTTCAATTTGTTTACTATTTTAAAAATGGTAAATAAAACTGCACCCGTTAAATTGACGGATTGGTTCTTCTTGGTAGACCTTACTTGCCGGTCCTTCTAGTGCAAAACTAAGCTATCTCCGCCTCAAAATTTCATGAATTCATTATAGTTGTTGACTGTCCACGAAGTACTCATTCGTACCGCATGGCGCGTGCGCTGTGATATAAAAATTGTTCCAGACCTTTCTAGAACTAGTCTACGAACTTCCGCGCACGGGCCACCACCGCTATATCGCTAAGTAAAAACCTTCACAAAGAAATCAATGAATTTAGAATGACCAGAATCCTACATGTGACAATATTGTTTTCTTGTATGTTCAAAGTAAAACAAAAAAACACGTTTAGAAAAATATTTGTACCCAAAAGCAAATCAGTTATCCCATATATACTATATAATACTTATTAATATTTCATTATAATTTTCTTATCCATTTTGTTATCAGGATGAAGTAAATTACAAATACTTACAATTTCGCCAGTATGGGTCTACTCTACAAGACGCCGAACCATCCTTGAACTTTACACCTTAAAGTTTCCGTGCGAGTAGGTATATTCTTCTTTAATCGCCTCTTACACCATAACGTCGTATCAGGGTATTCTTGTTCCTCTTAACCCTTATGCGGGTTGAGGAAAGGAATCTGGATCACTAAGAAGATCCAAGAAGGGTGATCAGTCAAATGCCTGGTAAGAGTGTGACGGCGAGATTAAATGATAGCAAAGACGATGGAGCAGTTGGTGGAATGCTTGGCGGGGAAAATCGGAGCACCCGGAGAAAACTTGCCCCAGCGCCGCGTTTTCCACAACAAATCTCACTTTCCGGTCGCCTGGGATCGAACCCGGGCCACCTTGGTGAGCGCCAAGTGGTGTAACCACTCGACCACGGCGCGGCTGTGAATAAGTTCAAGCGATAAAAGATGAGGACTAGAAGCGCTTCGTATTCGAAAGAACCTGATGTGTAGCATGCACATGTCTCTTCCCTACTCTCGTAGAAATTATACCTAAAAACACTTACTCCTTTACTTCATCTTAACCAATAGTCAATTTATTTTAAATGTTAGTCTAGTCTCTACAATGCCTTTGAAATTACGTTCCCTTTGCAAGATCAAAGGATTAAAAACATGAGTACTTCCTAACTGAGAAAAGTATAAGAATTGGAAAATTCTCACAAATAACAAGGCATATCTCCGGTATGTTTCACTCCACGTGACAAAATGTGTGTTTTAACGATTTAAATTTGTGTAGTAAGGTTTAGGCTATATGGGTTGTGAGTTAAGTGTCACCCATAATGAATACAACTTTGGAGAACATTAGATAACTTTTTTTATTATGAAAATATCTTTCACATAGAATTACGAGCTCATTCGATAAACATAACTGTCAGCACATAGTTCTATTAATCTGTAATATTAACGCTCTAAGCAGCTAAGCTACTATGACAACATACCACCCAATATGAGATTTCCCAATTGACTCGCACTAGCACTAGCTTAAAACTTCGTAATTACTTTTAAATCACTGCTTTGAGTATTGCTCTGAAAGAAAAATTAAAATTTTATATGGTACTGAAAAATGTGTGCATTCTAAAAAGTACACTGAATGTAAATAGATGGAACAGGAAACAGAACTGTGTTTTACACTTTCTCTACCTCGCACACAGATGTATAGATTGAATGTATAGCAGGTATTGCATTCCCAATAAAAGTTTTCTGCTAGTATACGTCTTCAGGTACGCTAAATGGGGGGGGGGCGGATTTTTAGAACAAATGGGCTCTCTGTGTGGGTGAGCGTAACCCAGATACGAGAAACCCCACTTAATATATCGCCTTAACTTAAAGGAATGAACACAATTTTTCTAGAAAGTACCCAATATTCGAGATTTTTTTCAAAGGTAACTTTAAACGATTTTAGCACCAAAGAAACTTTAATGCAGGCTTCAGAAATGAAATTCTTGAGAAGTGTGAAAGGATACACCAAGAGGGACTTAATAAGAAATGAAAATATAAGAGAAGAGCTGGACATTTTTAGTATGAATAATAGGTTAAAAGATCTCAAACAAAAATGGAAGGAACATATTGAAAGAATGCCGATAATAGACTTACAAAACAAATATTACAGTATCATCCTAAAGGTAGGAGATCGGTGGGCAGACCCAGGAAGCGATGGCTGGAGGACTTGGAATGCGGAACAGGCACTTGATTGCCCATGCCATGAAGTGAAGAAGAAGAAGAAGAATAAGAAGAAGAAGAAGAAACTTTAATGATAAAATGAAAACACATTGCATTGCATTGCAGTTCACTTGATTCTGTGTGACTTATGTACTACTGGTAGAGCGTAAGAGATGACCTAACCCTATTACAGAGTGGGGGAGGGGGAGAAAACGATGAAGATAAAGACAGCATAGCGTTAAAGCACATAATTTATGTTGCATGAAATATTTTTAGATAAACATTTTTGAGATCTTTGGTATTAGTTTGAATTTTCAAATACTTAAGTTTCTCGATAAGGATGTCATTCATTTTTGTGGGTCCTGGTTGTACACACTGACCCACCTCTCCAGCGCAGGTGCTGGCACTCCTACCTTAAGTTTACAAGGTTTCGAATTCGTATCCCGGTCAGGTTGAATATTCTAGGTAAGATTTTGTTAGTGTTTTTCCTTATCCTGAAAGACGATTGTCGGGTACTTCTATGCACTGAGGACTCCGAACACTTCGAACAGCATTTCACCCATTTCACCCATTTCACACACACACACACACACACACACACACACACACACACACACACACACACACACACACACACACACACACACACACACACACACACACACTACATAGTGTTCATATCATATAATAACGCAATGTCAAGGCCATCACATTTCGACCTACTTTACCTATAAGCAAATGTGCATTAACATTTCTACAAAGTTATATTATATATATAATGAAATATCGAAATATGTATGTTTTAAAAATTTACAGGACCTTCAAACTTAGCAAAATATATAAATAAATAAACCATATAATGATAAAAATATTTGTATCTTTTTCTATAATGATTGCTTTGTAATAATACATAAACATATTTTCTTCTGTCGTTATTACTCGGCAAAACGTTTTCAAATGCAAGCTATTTCTGTGTACATCATGTTTATATCAGTGCCAGGAGTAAATAATTAACTCATGTAATCCGTTAAATAGTCAACTGTTAGCTGGAATTACTTCCGATCTGTTTTGACGTTTACCGCAGGAGGCTATGATATTCTATTTAGTAGTTAAATAAAATATGATGCTCTCTGAATGTCAGACGTATTTCATGCATTGCAGAGGCAAAAGCCCATTGCTACTGACACTGTAAAAAAATAACTGATGAAACCTCGATGCAAATAACTCAGGAAGGTGGGCTGCCACGCACATACAGTAGCGGTGAGTGCGTTGAATTAACGCTCGGCGTTTGTTCCGATCATTCAGCATGGCCGCCGCTTTTTCCATACCACATTCGGAAAAAGCGAAAATCGTTCACTGTGCGCTCATTGGACCGCAACCACCTAAAAGCATCAGCAGACAGAAGGAAAGCGTGGAAACGCACTCTGTGGCGACGGGCATTTTCGATATCGATAGAACCATTTCGTTTGTGTCTAAAGTTGACCCAGGTAACAGCAAATCGCAAATGCTTCTTCCTGAGCAATGATGACCGCAGTAGTATTGAAATACATATTCCATTTGGTTGATTTAATATTTCTTAATGATAATTTGCTTTATATACCTACAGTGCCACGGAAACGTGCGTTACTCGCGTTCTAAAGTTCGGTTTTAGCCTGACCAAATGCTTATACGCCATTTTGTTCGTCACTAGGCAAATGTAAGTTGGAAATTTGATCCGGAACTTCACTATCATTTAATTTGTTGCTTCTTCACGTTGCCAGGTATTGGTGTAATCAGCCATCAGTTTTTCTGTGACCCAATATTTAATTTCTCTTTCATAAGCTACTGTGGCCTAAGGCATGATTGACTTGTAACTTATTTAAAGAAAAAGTAACTCGAAATAGTAGTTCAAAGCTATTAGTATTGTCGCGTATGCTTTGGTGAAGCGAAGGAACTTGATTTATTTTAGGAATTTATTTGAAATTTTAATAGTACGAGGCTTCATTATACAATTGAAAGTATTAATTTGTGGAAGTAAAGATGTAGAAACCTCATAGCGGAGTATTAGACGACAAACCGGTAATTTGCATATTTTCGGAGAGTTAACCAAGTAAGAATGCCAAACGCAGCAACTCTCGACGTTGATCCCGGTAGTTAGTAATGGTTGATCAGCATGTCGTTGGACTTAAACCAACATGGCGGATGAAATGCTCCAGAAGCTTTTCTGCTGATCAAAGGGGAAAAAGTTGCTAGGTTCAACGTGTGTTGGTCCCCTCTTTTTGGGCTTGGCCGTGGATACTTATAGCGGTGATTATCGTGGCGCGCGGGAGTCTAAAGTGTATTGTTGCGGCCGGAGGCTACGCCAAATCTTCACTTCACCACGCACCAACATCGCCTCGAAGGTAAGCCCGACTGGGTCTTAATGTACTAATGTTGCTATCAATACCAATCCACCCAAAGTCTCTTCAAGACCTCGGGGTTGACTTCTATTGTAGGAAATTATGATGTTATAGTAAACTGGAATTTCGTAGAAATTTGCACTATTTCTATCTGTAACCGGACTACAAATTCCGTACACCATTTATCTCTACCATCTGATCCCCTATCCCTTCAGCTACGCTCCCAGTTGCAAAGCAGATTGTAAACCCTTACCCCCTTTAAGTATACACAACCCTATCCACAACTTGTAGTCTAAAATCATCCCGGTTTACAATCTATTATGCGACAGTATCGCTAAGTGAAAATGAACTTGGAAATCATACAGGTCACCAGATTTTCATTTTTAATGTATAACGAAGAATTTAACGGCAATCAACCATTTCGTAAGCCATTAGTGAAAATTGCATTTAGATTTCTAGCACTGTAAATGATTTTATTAAGATAAAAGGCCAATTCGAATGACTCAAATGCGTACTGCAGACTGGAAGGGAGAGCTTTTCCCAGTAGTATCGAGCAATACATGTCATACGGTTCGATAGACGTACACTGTAAAATCATGAAGAAAGTTATCTTCCTTTCCTGAATTTTCAAGAGATTTATCAATGAGCTGGAAGTACCATATGTATGCTGCCCCTTTGTTATTCAACATTTGAATTCTCCCGCAATTTTTTCAGGAAGTACGTAAATGTCTTTGTCTTTCGAAGGGCAGATAGTCTTCTGTTGTAATGTAACTTGTGGCTGCAGTGTTTTCGTCAAATATGTGTTTCAGAATGGATGAAACTTCATCAGCTACAGGAACAGTCCACACCGTGAGACGCAAGATAACAAAGTGGACGTAGAAAATGCCACATGTTTAGTACTTAGACGAAAGGCTAGAAAACAGCACCAAGAACTCGGACCTCATGTTAGTCGACTCCAAGACCATCACCACCACCAGAAAGACCAAACGAGCATTGTTACAAAGATCATTTGCATTCGGAATAGGACACATAGCCTAGAATGTAAATATTATACATGTACGAATGTCTATAATGGTAGATACAACTGCATATTATTATGAAAGTGTAAGTAAATAACACGCTTAAAATGTGAGCATCTTGCAACGTAAATGATAACCGGATATAAGTAAGCAGGCAAAATAACAGCGTTTCCTATACAGTGCCTCTCTCGAATTCCGTAAGTAAAAATGCAAATCCATCGCATTAAGAAGCAAAGATCAATACAACTTGATAACCAAGTTAAGTAGTTACATTTCTTTGACACAATTTTCTATACTCACGCCATTTCCTGACCTGGCAATTAATTTACTGAAAAGCCTTTTGTTCAGTAATGCAAATTTTGATAGTGTTTTATCTTTGTTTATAGTTGTGCTATATCTAGTATTTCATTTGTGGTATAACGTTTTATAAATATCCTGATGATGGGAGAGATGTACACTCCCGAAACGTTGATATATAATCATCTTTTCACTTGACTGGCTGCCCGAGAAGAAAGTGATCGTAAGTTCTTGTATGCTACATTGATATGTATAGGCACAGATTATTACTTGCAACATAGGAACTATATATCCGTACTCTTATGTTCTGTCTGAATAGGCTGTTGGAGGCATCCAGAGTGTATGAACTTTGAAAAGACTGACCTTTAAATCTCAGGACAGATGCAGTACCCATTTAAAATGCAGTACATACCGGAGATGCGGCTCTGGGAGAAGGTTTAACCTCCCACGCTCCATAGTTGCTTGTTGGATTTTCATCATAACGCTGTATTGTTCCTCCAGGTCATTTCCTTACAAAATTGCACAGAAATGTGATAGCACAATAAACGCATAAATGGTCAATGCGCATACGTAATGTTTATAAGGTAACAATCTTTCAATAAATTAAGCTTTTAAAACGACTTTCAGAAAATATTTCATTGTCATTTTTGCGAGTTTTATTAACATTCTAGTTATAGATACCACTTATTAACAACAGGTGGAGGAATTATTGTACTCGTCCAAAAATACTATGGCACAGTTGTCCTGGAAAATACAATTTAGATTCCCCAATCCTCCTCCAAGGCATGCTTTAAAAAAAAAATTGTCTGTGTGTGTGTCTGTGTGTGTGTCTGTGTGTGTGTGTCTGTGTGTGTCTGTGTGTGTGTCTGTGTGTGTCTGTGTGTGTGTCTGTCTGTGTGTCTTTGTTATTTTTTAAATTTATTTATTACACTGCATGCTCCGTTACATAGTAGCACTACATGCATCCTTAAACTTATTACAACGAGTTGTAGTAATTACAATTTTTACATGTGTTACAAGTTCTCATTATATGATAAAATTTTTTGGTTATTCTTTTAAATTTTTTCAAAGTCTATTTTGTTTATGAATTTTAAAAATTGTTTTTGGTAGTGCTTAATTAGATCACTGTTTGTTGCCGGCCACTGTCCACCCTTCAGTCTAATGGTTTTGTTTGAGTTCTAGTCTCACTGTTCAGAAGAGGACAGTTGTAAATTAAATGATCCACTGTTTGGTTTTGTAGTTCACATTTGCACATTGCACTTTCCGATATTTTGAATCTGTTGTAGTAGTCCCTTGTCCCTTGTGTGTCTGTCTGTGTGTGTCTGTCTGTGTGTGTGTGTCTGTGTGTGTGTGTGTGTCTGTCTGTGTGTCTGTCTGTGTGTGTGTGTGTGTGTGTGTGTGTGTCTGTCTGTGTGTGTGTGTCTGTCTGTGTGTGTGTGTCTGTGTGTGTGTCTGTGTGTGTGTGTGTGTGTGTGTGTGTGTGTGTGTGTGTGTGTGTGTGTCTGTGTGTGAGGGGAGCGGGAGAATATTTTTTCCAGATTTTCAAGAAAATTCTTCCATCCCAAACCAGTCTTTAGGCAGGAGATACAATCTCAGTCAAAACATTCTTTCCATATCCGAGATTTGAAACGGAATTCTACCAACTGAACTAACGTAGCAACATGCTGGAAACACATTAAAATCCATAGTTAATTTCGTACTTTCTCTGGTAAACTAATATAGAAGTCATGTCATTTCTTGGCATTTTGCCGCTATAGCTCCAATCATATGAGAAACAGTACGGAAAGCTAAAATTTCATGATTCGAATTTCGGCTATGGCAAGAAACTTTTCCGTCTAATTCTGTCTTTCTAATACCCGACTTGTACGAAGGAGTAGCTCATTAACACCCCTTATGTAAAACAGTTTCAGCTTTTATTTTCTCAGAATTGGCTTTGAGCATTTTATTAAAATGTTAATGTGGGAAACATATCTCTAACTTTCTTTAACTAGACCGCGAAATACCCTTTAATTTCAATGTTCACAGGTTTAATACTGCAATATCATAGGAGATGTACAAACTTATGATACAAAAATCTATATTGCATCCACTGATTTTTTTTTTCTGTCCTCGTCCTCCTGTCCCCACGTACTTCATTTTAATTGAAGATATACCTTTAGAAAATTACACTACACGTTTCTTCATACATAACAAGAGAATAGCGACAGTCAAGTGTTTTAGAACTGAGCCTGCATATCAGCCTTAAAAGTCTAGTGTTTTCACAAAATCACTATGCCCACACTTGTACACACTTGAGTCTGATATCTCTGCTCTATGTGGTTCCAGTGTACCAAAATTGTGTGCGCACTGTAACTGGAAGTACACCCGAAAATGAGTACAGAATACGTAGAAACATATAGGCGTGGCGTTGTACAGTAGGTATTATTTGACCCCAACGGCAGCGGTCGGGTTCCTTATACATGGCATACGTAAGCAGCACCGTGACCCACACAGGGCACAGTGCTGAGTCCAGAGGGAGTCCAGCAGCTATTTGCAAGTGGTCGTATGCGGCATTTTCCAAGCTTCAGTTTTAGGCTTTGCGGTTCGCAGCAGAGTTTTGGTACACGGTTTATATACAGCAGGCATTATAACAAAGTTCTCAGGTGCGTAGCAGTGTTGAGTACGGCGATAGTTCTTGTAAGGTCTCCGCTACCACTTACCACCATAAGCAAAGTTCCTTGTCTCTCTACTGAGATGAGCCTACCGAGGGTAAAAACTATATACAGAAAGAGAATCTACCGAGACAGCCATCCTAACCAGAAGATACGTGTGAAAGGGCTTCGAACCTGTGGCATGAACGCAGAGTCAGCCTGCAAGTAATATCAGCTGCAAGTAATATCAGCTGCAATCCCATGGTAATCCTCGAGGTGCACCAACTAACCGCCCTGTCTCAAGTGTAAAGTGGGCCGCTAACTTTACACTTAATACACTGTTGCACACACTCAGAATAACAACTGATCAATCGAATCTTATCAGTACCAAGCAATCATCGGACTCGCCACTATATACTGTCACTGTGTACTGAAGCCTTCGTAACTGTCCCACCCGCTGGAATCACCACTGAGTGTCTGAGCCACACAGGAAGTTTTGGTAGGCTGAGGACAGTGCTAGGTGTGCTTTTAGTGCATCAGCTATGGCGTAGGGTTAGGGTTAGGATTTCACTACTCAAGGGATTCGGTACGTAGGTCACCATGCTGGGCCCATTGTGCCTATAGCCCCAGTTGGGGCATCCCAAGGAGGAAGGATGAGGTGAAAGGAGACAGAGGGCAGCCTTCCCAAGGAGCCACGACAGTGCATAGGGCAGAGTCCATGCAGTTTACTTAGACTTCCTCCGACAGGCCTGGGACTACGGACACGCTCCCCTACTGCGGGACTGCAACGAGCCCGGCAGCTGGGCCTGATATATCGCTGGCTGGCGGTCCCGAAATGTCCCAGCAAAGGCGCCAACCGACGTACCGGAGGAGGAAGCAGTTCACCTCGGAGCATATCATCCTGCCATGCACCGCCGAAACACCCGCTGATACTTCTACCCTGAAAGAAACCATCAGATGGGAGATGATGTGAAATGATATTGGAGATGAAATGGAGGGACAGGAAATTCGGTGGATATAAGTAACCTACCCAGCATTCGCCTAGTGACCCAGAAAAACCCCATGGGTCAGGTAGGACAGACACGGTAACTGAACCCGGGCCTCCCGAGTGCGGGCCACAGACGAAACCACCTGAACCAACCCGCTCGGTTTTTAAGGCGTAACCACGTATTTATGGGGTGTGGGGGTTTTCAGTGTTTTCAGTGTTCGAATTAAATAGGGGAACAAAGGGAGGTAGGAAAATTGCTGCTCAATGACTGCTGTTAAAGTTGTATCCACCCTATTGCACTTATGATAGATTTAATGTTTTAAAATATTCGCTGGATAGTTTGGACTTAGCTTTCACTGCGTTGCTTATGTGCCGAGGTAATCCGATGTTTCCGCAAGCCTTGCGGGGAAGTCGGTGGCGCCTGATGTGGCGTTCTGTGGGATTATAGTCCTTAAGAGACTGAATCAGGAGCTCTGATTGTATGGCTGTCGACCGCTCGCTTCTCTAGGGCTCAAATCCCTACGCACAATTCTCGAAAGCGATTTTGAGACGCACTCAAAAGGAATCCTCTAGAGATGGCATTAAAGCAGTGGCTACTAAATTTACTGCATTTCGGTGGCTACTTTAACAACACATATCAATAGGATATTCATCATAAAATAAATTTGTTTGTACTACATCAAGAAACTCTACCATTATAGCTTCCATACTAAATATTATGCGATATATAATTTGTTTACTGTCTTAACACAAAAGAGTAAATCTTATTCTACCAACATTGTCAATATGTCACGTGTAAGCAATACTTAACTATTGTTTGCTAAACATAAATATTAAATGACAATAAAACATTATTGCAAATTATATTAACATGTTAAACATTCGTTTAAGCTGATATGATTTGCAAATATTATAACACATTAAAGACACCGACACAGTGATTCGAACCACTTTACGAACAGGACTTTATGACTATAATTTTCATCGAATTGAGTTATCTAGGAGTTTGAGTTAACTTTGGTTAGCTTAATATAAAGCATGTTACAGTAAAATTTTCAATAATGGTTTCACCTATGTATTAAAATAGATTAAAGGCGATGCTAAAGCACCTGCCGTGTTAGTTATCTCGTTAAACTGTGAAACCAAACATATCGGTTATGCAGGATTTCCTTGGATACTTCTGGGGCCCGATGTTTTCATGTTAAAAACAAATTGCTGTTAGCACAAAACTGGTTCGCTAGGGGCGTATGACTCGCAAGGTATATTCCTTTCATGATGAAAACCTTTGGGGATCTCATCTTCTCGTTAATTTATTTATTATTTTAAATGTTTTCTTTGAAAGGTTATAATATAAAATGTTCTTTTATTCATTCCACATGTACTCGTATAACAACATTGCGGTCTAACATGTTCTTTTTTGGTTTGTTTTCTGTTCAGGTTTTTCCTTCTCTTGACTGTGTAACAGTCTTCTTCTATTTTATTGCCAGGAAAGGGAATGGACCCCCTAAAATAAAAATGAATGCAGGAAAATGTGTAAAAATAGCGGAAGCGAAGACATCTAAATTTATACCCCTTTTATTTTATATTTCACTTTTTTTTTGAAATGAAAAATGAAAAATGAAAAATATACGTACATAATGTACTTATAATCAGGAAATACTTTTAAAGAAGATGAATTGTTCGATTTTATAACAATTTTAATCTTTCCATTTTACATTTGCGTTTCCATTGAATTTCAAGATGATGAATGTAAATTTTGAAGCCTAAAGTAGGTGTTTACTTTTCAAACTCCTGTTAACACAAATTTCGAAACAGAAAATGTTAAACTTTCTTTCAATTCTATCAAAATTTTTGTTTAAAGGTATATATTCTTTTGGAAATTAATTATCCTTTGACACTGGCCGTGTGTAGGCTAAATTGTGGAAACGTAGAGTCAGACTGAAAAATTCAATGCCATAGCCGGGATTTGAACCACGGATCTTCTGGTTTCCGTCCAGCCGCACTACCATTGTGCTACTATGGCCAACGTGCCGATATGACATTAAATTCTCCAACTGACGTTTCCATATATTCTTTTGCTACCCGAACTTGAATTTGCCATTGTTCGAAAAAGCTAGGTGGAGCTTTACAGAATTTTTTTCCCGTAAACTCATTTGCTAATATAACTTATCATTGGTACCGATCTAAACATTTGTTTATGATACAGGAATTAAAATCAAGAATTTATTCTACGAGAGTAAAAATGCATTCAACGGGCATACTTATTCACTACTTTTAAATATGTTTGTATATATTTATAGAGAAATTAAATATTACTAAGTACATTGTTTTCCTATTTCGTATAGTAGCCGCGTTCATTCCATCCGTAGCGACGTCAAGGTTTTCCCTTCTGACCATATATCACATGTAAGGAATTAAAGGGTCTTCTACCCTTAAACATATGGGGTGGTCCTTCGTATTACGTTCACCAAGTTAAAGCGCTTTTGCAATACTTTTCTTGAGTCCTCAGAACTGCGGTACCTTCTATTAGCTTAGACTGTGCAAACGTGATTCTTATGTGTGTTAATTAAGCTTATATTTATAGAATTTACGTAGTGTTTTACACAGTGTAGTTAGTGTAGTTTTATACATTTATTAGTGTTTAATAGTTATTAGCGTTTTGCACTTGCGTAATTTAATTCTTAATTTGGAGACCGTGGGTATCGTACCTAACATGGATTTCCATTCATACTTGTAATATATACCTAACAGTATTTCTAACCTTTTTCGAGTTCTAAAGTTATGACATTTAATTATTATACGCAATATACGTGATTATTTATTTAAATTGTGTTTAACAGAAGGCCCCCTACCTCCAAAAATTACACTGCTTAGCTTTATTAAAACTTGTAAAATTAGCAGACATCCTTGCAAAAATGTTCCAGCATTTAAAATAAATAATTGAGTATTCTTAATACTTTTTCTTTAATTTCTTAGTTAGATCTTTTTTTACTTTTGAAGTATTTACTGCTTTATTAAATCAACTGAAAATCACCACCTCTAGCTGCCATAGAATATAGGAAAATGCTTTATTATAAATCGGCTCACGGTTGCAATAACAAAAGCTCTAATTTGCAATATTTGCTTATAAATTATTACTAAGTACCAGAATATCCAAAGTGCTTCTTTAATTTGCAAGTAAATATTCCTGCACATTGATGCAATTTAACCGTTTTTTAAATTGTAATGATGTATTACTAAGCTTTCGTGGGATATTATCTTAATAATACACATTTAGCTCTTGCGGGTACTATTAGTACTATACCACAACAGCGTAGGTAATATATCTCTTTTCAGTCATGTTATAAAGCGTTGTAACATTATGTATTACTATAGGATACATTAATTATTTAAAATGTATTTGAAAATATCAATAAGTAAACCAAATGACTAGTTCTACAGTGAATTTGTTCTTCTAAATGTTATTTTAAATGTTATTTTAGACCCTCGGTACTTTCAGCTATAAACACGAGTCTAACATTCTTCACCCCTCCTCCCCGGTAAGTGTAACCTAAGGTGTTTGACATTGTGGTTAGGGGTGAGAACAGTTTTTCCGTACAAAGGCAACCGCGTGGGGATGCTTTAAGCGCGGACACGATATCTGTGATACTCAACACGATAGTAGCCGCTTATTTCCTTTTAGCATAAGTTCTGACATGACCAGTTGGATAAAAACCACTGTAATTAAAAATGGAAATTATTAAGCTTAGGATTTACAGACATCCGATTCAAGAATGCTATTATGGTTTACTATTTACTGATAAACTTATTTGTTTACCTTGACACTGAGGCACAGTTTGAATACAGAGCAATTTGCCCAAAATGTTTAAAACATTCATGCTTTTAACTTCATCTTCTTATTATAGTAACAACACATTTTCACTATAATTAGTTTGTCCTTGAAATATTGAATAAACCAGTGATAAGCTAACATGTATTATTTCCTTGACTTCCTGGAGCATTTCTATTATTACGCTCTCCGAAATCTGCAAAATTTAGCTGGTTCTTCGTATCCATACTTAATGTATTTAATTTATCCCCAATTGCATCAGCACCACTTACATTTAAACCACTTGGTGATATAAATTCTCTTTCTTATTCCTTAACATCCAGGCTTACTGGTTAGTTCTCATTCAGATCGAAATTAAACCTCATTTTCCTAGCTCTACTTGTACTTCTGTAACCTTTCGGATTCTACTGTAATATTTAAATACTGGACAAATCAAAATATATCAAAACCAAAATGGAAGAAGTATTTAACACGCAACTACTACACGAAGAGACTGTCAAAGATCCAGTCCAGTGTAGGATGACACAATATTTTGCTTTGAAGAACACGGAAAATGAATCAGAAGAAAATATTAAACAATACAAAATATGATATGGAAAGTGGCAAAAGAAGTGCATGAAAGCAAACAAGAAAAAACACAGGGCCCTAGGTATTGGAATAAAGATAAATAATAAGATGCATATCTAAAATACGTACAAATAAATAATAATGAAAATTGGAAGTATTATAAATTATGAAGAAACGTTGAAAAAGCAAAGATTAAAGGAAATCCATCTACAGCCGAGGTATGGATTTATGACAATAATTGAGCATGATATTTATGGAAGGCAAAATATAGCATGGAAAGTAATGACACTTAATTCAACAGAGAGAGATAAAGGTTTATTATCATGTATTACAGAAGAGGAATAAATAAGTTGTTATAAGGATTTGCTATGGGATAATACCAAGGAGAATTTACAGAGCGAAGAAGGGGGAAAAGGTACAGTAGATTTAATAGTAACTTTAGATGAACTGCAAGATACCATAAAAATGAACAATGGAGAGGCCCTGACACAGAAAAACGCATAATAAGAGTACTTAATTATGGTTTATTAGTACTACAATTACGATTACTTTATTTACTGAATGCATGTTGGAGCAGAAAATAAATACCAGAGGAGGCTGGCCCCGTAGCTCAGTCGGTAGAGCACCTGCCTGCCGTGCTAGGGGTCCCGGGTTCGATTCCAGGCGGTGGGGATGGGGATTTTTCTCCTGCCAAGATAATTCACCATCTTCCTCAGAGTCTGAAAGTATGAATGAGAGTGTGAATGTGTGTGATGTAATGATTAAACCCTAACGAATACGAGTTAACAGTTTCGATATGTTCCAAAGGAGAACGGCCGCCGATACGACCATTGTAGTTAAAGTCTTACCGGAGGAAGTGTTTACCAACAGCATATCATCCTGCCATGCAGCGCCGAGACTATGAAAAGGATCACCAGATGAGAGATGATGTGAAATAATATTGGAGATGCTTTGAAGGGACAGGAAATTCGTGAAATGTAATTAACCTCCCCAGTATTCGCCTAGCGACCCAGGAGAACCTCCCGTCAAAACCCATAGGTCAGGTAGGTCGGCCACGGAAGTCAAATCCGGACCTCCCGAATGCGAGCCACAGACGAAAACACCTGAGTCATGATATTACAACTAATTGTGGTTTAAAACACCTTTCCAAAATGTTTTTAACATATATTTAGACGAATGGAAACAAGTAGAAATGGAACCAAACAAAACATTGAACGTATTATGTTTTGCAGATTAAATTTTATTAATTTTGACAAGAAGACAGGCTACAAAAAGAAATTTATCAGTTAAATAAATCGTGTAAGTGGAGTATAATTTTATAAAAATCAAAAACTAAAGATACATTACATGGAAGATACCCAGTCAAAACAGTACTTCGACAACTTGTGCTGTGATATAGCGCAGGAAGAAGATATAAATAAAAAGTTCAAAAAATTGAACGTATTTCTATAACATTTAGACGACTACTGAGGAACAGTTATAAGGATACGAAGCTAAGATTTTATTCAATGATGGCACTACTAGGCAAAGTATGAGAACAAGATCTGGGTCTTAAAAGAAAAAAGGAAAGAAATCAAAGTTCCAACAGCAGAAATGTACTTCATACGGGCTGTGAAAGGTTGTAAAATATAAGAACACATTAGAAATGAGATTATTAGGGCAACATTGTAGCACCTCAAGAACGTAGGAACAACTGGATAGAGCCTAAGCAAAAAATGCCATAGCCACGAATAGCAAAGATGGAACTGATGTATCAGTCTAGAGGTAGATCGGCAGGAGATCAAGAAAGCACTGTGCTGAACGGATGTGAGACTGGAACAGACAAGACCTAATCCGTGGGGGGAAGAGGAGGAGATGGTGGTTCCATTCTCATTACATGGTCCGTCCTCCAATTATTTAAATATATATTTATAATTTGTATTAAAGTTCCTATGTTCTACTTGTTCTCCATCATCATTTCTTTGAAGGTCTAACTATAAGATGCCGCTAGCCGTCTTTCCTTTTAATTAATATAAACCTAACATTAATATTCCTTCTTTTTCCTTCTACGGTGAAAGTTTTTAATGAAACTGATGCCATTCGTTAAATAACAGATCAACCTTAACATATACATTGGAGATATTTACGAATACTTTTGTGCTATCTTTCCGGAAAAACTGGTTGCGCTACAGAGACGTACGTCTTTCTCTTGCAGTTGTGCGGGAAGATTAACTTGAACATTGTGATGTTCACCGCAGAATAGAATATGCGGTTATTTCTCCGATGCTGCTGCGAATTGATTACTGCATAGAGAAACAAAACAAAAAAGTACAGTCGGCAGAACGAGTCGGTTAGGAAACAGTGACTGTACGAGGGGCACCCAAAAGAAACCGGATTGTTGTCATAAAAACTTTATTGATGAACCTTTTTACAAAATTACTTCAGTCACCTTCAAAATACTCTCCATTACGTGCGATGCACTTGTCAAGTCTCTTTTCCCACTGTAGGAAGCATGTTTGGAACTCTTCAAGTTTGATATTGTCCAGTGCCTTTTGCGAAGCTGTTTTCACCGCCTCCACATCGTCATAACACTCCCCCTTTAGCGTTTTTTTTTTGTTTTTTTTTTTTTTTTTGTTCTTGGAAATAGGACAAAGTCGCTCTGGGCTATGTCCGGCGAATACGGAGCGTGGGGAACGACAGACCACCTCTGAGATGCCAAATAGGTCACTCGTAAGGCCCTGTGTGATGGAGCGTTGTCGTGATGCAGAAACCAGTCACCTGATCGCCAATGTTCCGGGCGCATCCTCCTCAAATCCTCTCGCAGACGCCTTAAAACATCCAAGTAAAAGTGCTGGTTAACAGTCTGGCTAGGGGGTACGAAGTCCCGATGCACAATTCCACTTACATTTAAATAGACAATGATCATCGTCTTCACATTTGACCTCACTTGCCTTGCTTTTTTTGTTTGGGAGAGTTGGGAGTCCTCCACTGGCTTGACGCTTGCTTGGTTTCTGGGTCATACCCGTAACACCAACTCTCATCCCCTGTAATGACTTTTTACAAGAAGTTTGGATCACGTGCAATTTCTGTTTTCAAGTCCTGACACTCATTCATGCGGATGGTTTTATGCTCCTGTGTGAGAAGGCGGAATAAATTTAACAACACGTCTCATGTGCAAATCCTCCCTCAAAATCCGCTGGCACGAGCTCCAGCTGATGCCTGTCGCTGCTGAAATTTGGTCGATTGTTTGGCGACGATCCTCGTTGATCTTTTGGCGGACCTTTTCAATGTCTCCGCAGTTCGCGATGTTGAATGGCTTCCAGAACGAGCTTGGTCTTCAACACACATCTCACCACCTTTAAAGCGCTCAAACCACTTGAAAACCTGTGTCCGGCTCATAGCGTCCTCCTGTAAAGCATCCTGAAGCATTTGGTGTGTCTCCGTTGCAGTTTTTTAAGCAGGAAACAAATTTCACACACACTCTTTGTTCTTTTAAAGTTGCCATAACGACTTCGCAGAGGTAACCCGCCAACAGTCAAAGAAACACAATACCACACTTGCACGTTCAGCTCTACACTGACGCCGTCTGCACAGCTGTTTCATGAAGGTCTCTACTAACACCATCTAGCGTGAGAACCCTGCACTACGTCTACGAGTGGCAGCACCCTCGGAGTCCTGTTTCTTTTGGGTCCCCCTCGTAATGAATTACGAGTCATTTGTTTAGTTGTTGTTCCATCTACATTATTTTTCCGCAGTTGTTGCATATTTAAATATAAGGCGACAAAGAGCAAGGAAAAAAGGGAAAAGAAACGGAACTTTTCGTTGCTGAAATATGTTATTTCGTATAACGGCATATTAAGATTTTACTAATCGCATAAATATTTTGTAACTAGTCTGTCCATCTAATTATCTCACAATAGTATAGATTCCTTTAATTAACTTCTTTCCATTCGATGGCCATATGCGCTTCTCCTAAAGGGGGAAAGAAACCTTCTCAATATTGTTTCAACCTCTTATGCCTAAAAAGGCTATGTGGAAAGCAGTAGAGCAACTGAAATCATGTAGAACAGAAAAGATCCAGTGACGTTCCCTAGCCGTATTTTTATTAAATTCTGTTCTAACGTTTTTCTAAGTACTTACTTTATTACTTCATTAAATAGAGGATACAGATCTTATGGAGTTCTTAATTCAGGGGAAGACTAGTGGCGGTGTGACGTTGGCTCCGTCAGCTCTAACCACCAAATATGCCCCCGCACAAAAAGGCAGCTTAGTGTGTTACGTCACCGCGCTGATTTGTGCTGCCCAAGAGGAAGGAAACAGCTTGGTGTGCTGGGGTTCCGACAGCGTAGGAAAGACAGGAAACGTATTAGGTATTGTCGCGGCGACGTGCACAAAAGGTTCGGTGCAGAGAGATAAGCGTGGCTTGTGTACAGAAAGAGCCTGCAGATAAAGACAGCAGACGAATAGTGTATCACTGAGATAAAAGGTATACAAAACAGATAGAACATTCTGGTATCATCTTGATTGATGGAGAGCGTTCGGGTTCTTGATTGTTCTGGAACAATCTGGAATTATTAGTGGGGGTATTTAAGGAAGCGAAGACTCGCCAAGAGCAACCGTAAACAGAGTTGTAAAGGAGTAAACAGTGGTTAAGTGATGTAATCAGAACGCTGTTTGTGTGGTCATTGACCTTGGTAGATTGTGATTTTGTATGTGATGTAATGCTTCTACAGAAGGATTGAACAGTGTATTTCTACGGAAATAAAGAACATTTTGAATTCCTGCAAGTTGGACTTTTAAGTTTACGAACCCACAAAGTCACAGTATTAATAATATTTACAACTTACATCTTGGGTGTTGTAATATTAATGCTGATTGCTTTAATTTCACAATTCGTCACAGTTAATAAACAATTACATTTTAGCTCTGTGCTATAGAAAACTTCAACTTGTTTATCTGAAGGTCAGGCATGTTATAAGGTAAATAAAATAAAGTATAAAGTAATTTTCTATGCAAATTAGAGGAAACCCATTCAGAACAACATTACGTGGACATTTTCCGAAACTTTCTGTTTCGTTTTTCTTTACTAGTTTATCAATATCAGGACGTAATATCTGGAAAATGTGTAATCGAAGGCTGCATGTTAGATTGTGATACGACAAGGTACTTCGGGGTTTGGACTTAGCTAATTTCATAACAGAAATAAAAACTGTTCGCACACTTACGTAGAGCCAAACATACACATTGTCCATGCGGCAAGTGAGTACAACTCTGGAAATCTTGTTGAGGGGACATTCTTGTAAAAGTCAGCCAAGTCTTTCTTGTGTGTATATTTGTCCTTCAATAAATCGTCACATTGTAAATTTAACAGTTCCATTTGGTGGTAGGTATACTGTTGACATCGAGTGCACTACACCTGACTGAACCCTCAGAATCTATACTCACAGCGCCATTTATATAGGCAACTTGGTGGTACACGACTCTTGCCTGACGTCACACGCACTGCAGGCCTCGCTTCCGGCTGAAACACGTCACGGCTCTCCAAACTGTCTTCCTCTGCCCTAAATCCAGAAAAAGTCATTTAAAAAGTTTGTTATTTTGCGTATGTATATATTGCGTATGTGTGTGTGAAGAGCATAAGTAAAACACGAACTTGTGGTTCAATAAAAGAACCGTTATACTGATCTTCTAAAGGCTCGACAAGAGCAGTTTGAAGAAAATTCCCTTACCTTAAAATATCCTTTATATAGAAGCATTTTCCCAATTGTTATATTTATTTGGCTTTATTAAGATCCAGTATGTTTAAAATATCTGCTTAGCAAATGTGTTTTTATTATTGTGAGAATAGTCTCAAAAGTTTGCTTCATTTTGAATAATTTTTTTATAACTGGTACAGGATGAGACAAAAAGCAAATTTAGCTAAAGCGCAGCATTTTATTTTCTGCGGAGTTAACCTTTCTCAGCGATGTAAAGAAAATGGAATATAAAAGTTAGCACATAGCGAGAAAGTCTTAGAATTGTCTGTTGTTTAAAACCATCTAATCCTCTTTACCTGTGAGGGAATGTAAACAAAAATACATAGAAAATTCTTAGCATAATTAACCTAGAGTTGGAAGTTTATAACTTTGTAGGAGGGGTTTGCAAAAGAATGGGCTGTGAGTGCAACGTATTGCACTTCTTCCCCATTTAGTCGTGCGAATTTCAAAGGCACCACAAGCTGTCCACTTTCTAAAAATCGATTACATTAACTTACTCTATTTTTTCATATGTACAACGGATTTGTAAATCTGTAATGGGAATTTATCTCTATTAACCAGAGGTAGACAGTATAAGCTTTTGAAAGAACAGTTTAAAGTGAATGAAGGAAGTCATGAATGTCGCATACGGTATTAAGAGCCAAAGCGAGATATTCCTACGCCTGTTAGAGGAAGCTAAAGAGGGGATGAAGGTCAAACTGCGACCTACATACTACCTTGAGGGTAAGGCGATATGCGAAACATTTGCTACACACTTCAGCACCCTGACGCAAAAGCAGGTAGCCAAGAGTGACGCTTTTGTCTTCTCCCTTCCAGTAGGGTATTTATAGAAACATAACGTTTTGTAATTACAAGCTTGCTTCTGCTGTAAACAAAGGGATCAAACAAGTCCGGCCAACCACTTCTTTAACTTTTTCTCTTGTTTCTAAGTTACGGAGTTTGCCCTTCAGTTGTTTCACTGAGTTGTCTTCGTGGTAAAATTCCTGCCATTTAGAGAAATCAAGAAACACATGCTTGCTAACAGATAGGTCTTATGTGCGTCTGGACTAACACAAGCCTAATAGGTAGAGAATTACATTTTTTTCAAACTCTAGATATCGGGATTTCACTGGTTTTAAGGCACCTTGTATCCAAGTAAGCGAGTGGGTGGGGGTGGCGTGGGGTGGGGTACTTGTAAGGAAGCGATTTATCAGATAAAATGCGCACCCGAATTTTGATAAATAGATTCCTAAAAGTTAGGTAGCAAATAATCTGGAAGTCCATCCCAAGTCAAATGCCATCTCTTAAGAAAACGTTAATTATTGTTTCTTTCGTAAAATGGATGCAATGCTATTGATTATGCGTTTCTTATAACTAGAAACAGCCGGAGGTGAGTATTTTAAACTTTGTGTCAAGGGCACGTAATACCCTAGGAAAGTTTCATATTACATATGCGGAAGACAGAAAACTCATTATTAGGAAAGATACAGGATTTTAATGAACTACACTAAAAGTATTTCAGCAATGCATGGTCTGGGGCTACACTTAGCTCCGTTAATTCTGTTAAAATTGGCATCAGATGCTGATAAGTTAGTATTTGTAGCAGTTATTTTAGATATTTCATGCTTTTTGTTAAGAATAGTCAAAGAGATTAGTATTTGTAATAAAATACAGAAGTAATGTAAAGTAGGTAATGGTGGAACCATGGCAACGCAATGCTTATGAATGTCTTTGGAGTGAGACGTATTTTTTTCTCTGAGTGTATGCAGAAACAATTTTGTGTGTGCATAAAAGATGCATAAGCAGCGTGTGCACAAGAAAAGAAATAATTAATCGGTGCATCTACTGCTGGTTTTAAAAATACTACATTAATAATATTTGGAATTATATCAAAGAGTTTAAAAATGTTTGAGGAATTAAATTTGAACAAGAAAAATATTATTCGTTCTTCAAAAGATGAAATACCTTCTCAGCCTCGTTACCACGACCCTGAGAAAGAACAAGAACTCATCCCTCGAAAATTACAGAAGCGCCTAGTTATCCACAGTTGCAGGAGAAACTTCTAGATTTCTTCAAGATGGTCACTAAAGGTGAGAAATTAATCTGCATCCACCTTCATGCCAAATAAACCTGCTTCAAGTTGGTGCCACAACGTGGTGTATCATCATAGCATCTTCAAACACCATCATTTGTATAAAATATTGCTTCCAGATGACTTCCCAAACTTGGGTTTCAAGATAATCCACTCGGAGAACATCTCATCATCATCCGAGTAAAATATCGCTTCATATTTTAACAAGGTGGGCGAAATTATTGGATTAGAATGTCTTTAAAGCTGAGTATATAAATATGAATTCTTATTAGCTCGTTACTGGCGTTCTCAAGATTTAATGCCTCAAAGATCTCTCAAATCTCGAACTAATCACCTGCCAGTGCGACACTGCACAGCGATTACCTACCTTCATGCATCATGTAGGCTAATTTAGTGGTGTTTTTTTTTTAATATTATGGTAGCCAAATGCGTAACGTTGAAAATTACTCTTCTAAAAGTTATTAGTTCGGTTCCTATCATGTCTTTGACTTTTTCTTCATCTTTTCAAATCGTAAATTCTAATAGGAACAAATTGCGTGATTCATAACTAAGAACATGCATCTTATTGGCTAGTGCAATAACAGTACTATGATTTCCTTGACTTGAGTTCCTATAAAACCGACGTAAAGATTTGCATTTGCCTTTTATTTTATGTAAGTTCACGCTTTAAATCATCTACCATTTAGACATACAACATGTGAACGTATTAAGCAGGATTCAGCCTTTGTTAATTGCTCTGACAAGGTAAATGCATACAATTACATATGAATTAAAATCTTAGACAAAACATATAAAAAAAGACAAAATTGAAGAAGACTTCAACTCGTTTTCCTGTTACCTGAAAGTTAACGTCATAATATCTGCACCAGGGTGAATGCTCTTCATTTTAGTGTTGTACGCGCGAATCAATAGCAGTAAGATATTGACACTTTAGAAACTCAATAGTCTTAACTTCCACATTTGAAACAACAGGTCATAAGTCTCCTATCTTAAATTACTTGTTTAAGAAACCTCCACTTGCTCTAAAAATATTTCGGTGTAGTTCATTAACATCCGAAGAAATTGGGCCTCCTAAGTGTCCCACACACTTTTTCTATCATAAATTTGCTGGAGAGTTTTTTGAAGTTTTTAACTGATGCTCACGCATGAAGTATTAATACCGAAAAAAATATATTTTTCTGACTGGTGGAGAAAGATGGAGCGAGAGAGACAGAGAGCTATAGGGAAACATTGAATCCATAGTGCATCTTGAATTGTCAAATTTACCATACTTTAATTTGTCTTCGCTTATATAATAAAACATACTGTCAAATTAGAATGATCCTGTTGTAAACATGTGGGAGGGGAGAAAGGGATAGATGGATATACCTTCTAGTTTGAGACAGATTATAAGATAGGATCATCTCTATCATCAGGGCATTCTTCTGTTTCTGAAATAAAGCTTACTTTTGAGTCATTAAAACACACACACACACACACACACACACACACACACACACACACACACGCGCGCGCACGCACACGCACGCACGCGCACGCGCACGCACACGCACGCACACGCACGCACGCACACACACCAGAAACACTACGAAAGCATGCCTAGGAAGCGGCTAAAAGTGAAATATCTGATGAAAGAAATGTTTTAGCGTTGTGTGCACAGGAATTTGGAATTAACTTAATTTTAAAATATACCTTATGAGCTATGTTATATTAATATTTTTTTCTTTCAGATAGTAGCGAGTTGAAGGTTGTTTATACTCAAGGTATTCTTTCAAACAAACATAATTGAAAGAATGTAATAGTTTTTTTAAGATCGCGCGTTTTAATGTCAACTATCTCTTTATACGTTATATAATTGTTAATTAGCGTCTAAAATTTGTTGTAAATGTATATTGCATATATCTTCGTTTCTTTTTTCGTGACCCTTTTTCCCCGCTATATTTAAAATCGTCTGTTCCTGAACGTGTCTGTTGGAGGCTTCTCCTGCAGCTGACGCTATTGCCCCTACCTACCTAACAATTCTTCGTAACCTGTCTATGATGGATTATGACTGTTACAGAAATAATCAAGAGCGTACGTATTATGTATGTGCTACTGGTTTTAAAAGTACTTAAAATAATGTTGGTACTATCGTTATCCTGCAAGTAAATATATTTACCAACACTGTTTAGCGTTTATAGCTGTTTTATTAACGAAGCAGTGTAGGCTTCTAATAACGAGTTCTTATAATTTATCAATAAAATATCCGATGTGTCACTTGCATGATTTCCTCTATAAATTCTTGCAAAATATTTTATAAACGCTTATTTATCTGTATACTTCCATGTTAGTCTAGAGAGATATTTCTAGAAATTGCTTCATTTCCTTGTAGCTAGAGTGAGATTAGACAAATACCGTCTAAACTTAAAAGCTGGTAGCTATGTGTCGGTTTTAACATTGCTTTCTTTGCTTGACTAGCAGAAAAACAGAAGCAGAAGAAAGAAATAATAAAATATTGAAATTAAAAAACGATCTCATAAATAAGTAACTAAAATATGTGTTTGACAAAATGTTTTTATATAGCAAAAATTTCTATATATCTTAGTTTATCAGCTGTGCAGAAGATTGAAGAGCAGTTCAGAGCAATTTAATCTAAGTCATTGATTTGAGTAAATCAACATTTTCGACAAAAATTCCTCAATAATATTCTGGGATGACGATTTGCTTTTGAAAACCTTCGTGTCGTATTCTTGATAGACTGTGAAATTATATACCAAGTGTAGTATTTAACTTACTTTTCAGTTTTGGATTATGCTGTCAGCAATAAACAGGTAGCTTTCAAATTGCAGTATAAAGGAAGTAACAGTTGTTATAATATAAGGCTTACTAATAGGTTTTGCTATACATATATTTCTGTATCTATAGAAATAATTGTTGTTCTGACGTTTTGAGTGTTTTATTACATATGCGTCTGAAGCATTTGAAAAAGCAAATAAGAAATATCACATAGAATCGATTGTTGCACTTCAATGCCTGATGGAGTGGAGGATTCAGTGCAATAAAATGTAAATTTCATTTGTTTTACATTCAGCGAAGTTTACCAACTACATAATTATATCCAGTAACAAAGACCATATTTTCTACTCCATGGCAATCTCAGCTTTGAAGTCGAGGTCTGCTTTCTAAGACTCCATTGTTTTCTTTTATTAAAGTACTAGGTCTTTGTCTATCTTTCGTAATATTTTGGTCATTTTATGAAACTACAAGGATCCTTATACAGTCCATGTTTCTGAGAAGGAATTGGAGTTTAAATGGTGAGAATTATCAAAATGGGTTGAGTGTTCCTTTCTGAGATACCTCTGCCCCCCAACCCCCACACCCAAGATGTTCCTGTTCATAACAGTAATGAGTAATGACGTTTGAGAGAGATCAAGAATAAGGTGGAAATGAAAGCTATTTTCAGGCTTGAGTGAGGATATTTTTGCATTTGTTACGAAAGAGATCTAAATAAGTAGGTGTCTTTAATTTCTTTTCGAAGACTTCAAAAATTGTAATGCGAATCAATATTAAAAAATTGTTGTATCTGCATATAAGAAAAGGATGAAACTATACAAACCTAAAAGACTACTATATATTTCGCTTCATCATAGAATGATTTATATTTTATGTCAAACAAAGGCATGGTAAAAAATCACCAGAATATGCAGCATTCTTCCTTTACCGATGATAGAGATGGGGTAGCGAAACACGAAACAAAAAAGCAAACTGAAATGAATACGGAAGATACAATGACGCAGCAAGTTTTATGAATGCCCAAAAGAATTGCTAGTTGGGATGACATGTGATAAACTCTACGTTCTGAATTCGTAACATCCAGCAGTTCTTTTCAGCAAGTATTGGTTTCTTTCCCTTTTTTAGTTTCATCTTTTTTATGTAGTCTTACGTTCATGTGTTTATTTGCATGAAAGGTTTAAGAGAATACTTTGTACTGCAGCTAGTTCCATGGTCTTGTTTCCTAAGGAAAAACAAAAAAGGAAATATTTTCCTTCCTGCACTTTCTCTAGGTCTATTGTTTGTTCTTTTTAGTTTAAATATCCAGCAAGAACTTGTAACTGTAATACTAGCCATTTTCAAAACGATTTGTATGAAATCAGACCAAATATCTTATGTGCGAGGTTGAGTAGTTCAGAAGAAATATTGATTGCCTGAAGTCATGGCCCCAAAAAGGTGTTCATTTTGGAGCATTCTATGACAAGATAGTTTTCATAGATTCTTCTTTGCGCTTTCCTACATTTTTCTCAAATACTCTTGTGGCAATTAGAGAAGTTATTGCATTCCACCGAAAAATTCGATAACATCTCACTGAATATGTTTCCAAATTCCCTGAATTAAAACAAAAACATTTTAAACGGTTCTGCTTGTCAATTATCAATATCATATCAGCATCGCCGAAGTGCCGGAATGCTGTCGAACAAGAGTTCTTTTACACACCAATATCTGCTGATATTGGGTTATCTCTTCTTACTTCATCCAATAATTTCCGGGTTTGAAACCGCGACCTTGGGATCAGCAAGCCAGCGTCCAAACTAAGTGAAGCACACCAACACACGCGCTGAGTGTGGGTGGTTGGGTGGTAAAACAGTGAGGTGCTAAATTGATTACAGCATCTTCCAAGAATGTGGCATGATTATTTGCAAGGAAATTTCTCACCCCAGGTTTTTGTGTAATTTACGTCCTCCAACGTTGTCATATCGGACGGTGAATGAATTGGGTGAAATGATGCTCAAATGAGCCCAGGGTCCATGGAGCTTAGAGTTACCCGACAATCGCCTTTCAGGATAAGGGAAAACCCCGGAAAAAGCCTTATCCAGGTAACTCACCCTGACTGAGATTCGAACTCGCAATCTCTTGAACGTGAGGCAGACACGCTACCATCTACGCTATCGAGGCGGGCGTCACCCTAGGTTACCTTTATATATGTACATTTTTTAATAATTTTTATTTTCACGCAAATGGCTAACGATTTGGTTTAGAATACCGTTCATTTAAGGTATTTTATGAAAATTAAATGTATATATCAGTTTTTCTGTGAATAACTTTACCTATTACAAAAATGTACGGCTCTTTACAAAACACAATTAGTAATTTATATTTACTGAACTACATATTTCGGAGATATTTATTGTTATTTGTTTATTTCTTTTTATCCTGAAATCATGCAAAGGGAATGGAATTTCATATCCATCGTAAAGCTATCAACTCTTTAAGATTTTATCTGTCCCTTAAAATCTATTTCCATGTGCTCCTGAACTTACTAGAAAATCAATAAAATATTTATCTGTATTAATAAAAATAAAGGAATAAGCATCTTTAACAGTAGTTTATATAAGAGTGAAGAAAGTCATGCGAGTAAAATTTCAAATATACTCTTATGGGGTTTCTAGAGATTCTATTTTCAAAACGTGATTATTTTTTCCTGATTATCAAATGAGCTTTAAGAATTCCAGTTTTGTACCTTGGTTATATGAATCCTTTTCTCCATACTAGATCCATATATTACACTGGTGTGCAAAGTGTATGAGAAGATGGTAGTCTGAAAGGGCAAAGCTTTTATTAAAGAAATGACTGACATTTGACTGATGGGTTCCCTCGAGAACTTACTTGAGTAAGAGTATCATGGATGTACATTGCTCTTGTCTACCTCCCACTCATCTTTATTCTCATGTCTTCGCAAAGAGCGCGGCAGAAGAGGGTTAAATGGACGAACAATCAATCATCTGCAATCTTTCTGGCCACCCACCTCCCACCTTGTAGTGCTTTACAAAATTCTAAACAGACGGGGTTATTGTAGTTTGAACAAGCCCGACTGGTTTCTTTGGGGCTTTGTTTAGCTCCAAGTACGTCGCGAAACTCCCATTAGTTGGTGCAGCGTCATCGTGAACTGTAAAATCAGGTGATCTTTCTTACTGTTAAGGCAATCCAATCCTGTTCCTTAGCAAACATAAGCTTGAAAAGGTACTTTGAGATTGTATCTGCATGCTCTATATATTAAAGTTATGTGCGCAAAAGTTTTATTTCTGAAATATTAACGTGATAGAATCGCACACGATAGAATCGAGAGAAGAGACTTGCCCTTTCATGGCATCAAACTTTGGTGAACATTTCAATACTAGCCTGGTTTATTATGACCTCCTTTTGCAGTTGCAAAATTAGAAATAGTGTTTGTTGCTCCACACATAAACCGTATAGACTAAAGTTGGGAAGGTAGAATCAAGACTGAAAAATTCTTGTCATAGCCAGGTTTCTTACTATGGTTCTTCAGCCTACTATGCCACAGCCCTAACCAGTAAACACAGCCTTAACAATACTTAGGTTATATGCAAGTCGCCAGTAGGATATATTATCCCAAAACGAACTTAAGAATGTCTTACGGTTTATCGATGAATGTGAATCAGTATGATTTTTATCTTCCCAAGTAGCTAGTACCATTACTAACAATATGATGACATTTTGCATGCTATCACCCTTGCTGAGCGCTCGCTTGGGTGTACCAGTAGATATCAGCTAGCTAGAGGGTGAGGAAATACAGCCTGAAGTGAGCTATTATAGCGGAGTCACCAGTATGATGTCATTATCTTGCTATTCCTTACTTTAACATTTTCAGTAATCTAAGGGTATGAACCTGAAGGCTGTAGACGCCTCTTGAGTAAAATTAAGCGATTCCATAATAAAAATATACAAATGGGAGTAATCCATTATAATTCATATTCTGAGTTATCGAGTAATGGCTGCAAATCTGAAAGATATTAGTCATTTAGCCCAAAAAGAAGCTATCAAGTCAAAAAGCCATTATGTCTCAAACACCCAGTGCAACTGTCCAATGTGGGTTCCCGTAGGGGAAGGGATCCGTCCCTTTCAGCTGCCAAAGTGCGGGCGCTGCGGACCCTTAGCACTCGTGGTACCTCTGACGTTACTAGAGGAACCTCGGGCCGAACAGCCGAGTCCCTCCTTCGGGAGTTGTTCGGATTGGGATGGACTCGAGGGGGCAGTGTGTTCCCGAAAGCCGTGGGAATCGGGTACGTCTTCGGACGGGGTTGAGGGAAGCCATTAATTCTCCCGGATACTAGCCTGCAAAGCTAGTAGGTGTGCTAGATCACCAGGCGGCCCCACCTTGAGTGTTGACGCGCGTAAGTGGCGTATCCACTTCCATCCCGTCTTGAGTCCATAAGACCAGATGGGGGGCTTGTTAGTCTCTAGGTCTTGCCCTATGGAAAGCCCCACGGAGGACGCCGAGCGCCCTTTGGAACAGCTCGGATACTCCCTGGTTGAAGGAGGCCCGGGTCCAGTTCCTACGGGTTCAGGACTAATGGGAGTAGTACCTCTGGCTCAACAACTGTCCAATGTGGGGTTCCAGTAGGGGAGGGGATCCGTCCCCTTCAGCTGCCGTGGTGCGGGCGCTGTGGAACCTTAGCACTCGTGGTACCTCTGATGTTACTAGAGGAACCTCAGGCCGAACATCTGAGCCCCTCCTTCGGTAGTTGTTCGGATTGGGATGGTCTCGAGGGGGCAGTGGTTCCCGATACCCGTGGGAATCGGGTACGTCTTAGGACGGGGTTGAGGGAAGCCATTAATTATTTCGGGTACTAGCCTGCAAAGGTAGTAGAAGGTGTGCTAGATCGCCTGGCGGCCCCACCAAGGTCATATCGGTAGCCTTCACCTTTGGTGTTGGCGCGCGTAATTGGCGTATCCACTTCCATCCCGTCTTGTTTCCTTGGACCAGATGGGGGGGGCCCTTGTTTGTAACCCATGTCTTGTCCTATGGAAAGCCCCAGAGAGGACGCCGACCGCCCTTTGGGACAGCTCGGATAACTCCCTGGTTGAAAGAGGCCCGGGTCTTGTTCCTACGGGTTCAAGACTAATAGGAGTAGAACCTCTGGACTCAACTGTCCAATGTGGGGTACAAAAGGAATATTCGAGACCATTTTCTTTAAAATTCCTGAAAAAGTTATGAGCGTTCTGGCTTTTAAATCCGAGACTTACGATTCTCGAGAAGGTCAGTTTTATGAGACAGTAAATTTTTGTCTAATTATAATCCGCGTGCCTTAGGAGAAAACTTTTCTTTTGCTCTTGACCTTTTCTTTAAGGAGAAAGCACGCTAAATGTTGATCTGCAAATTGTATTATTACTCCAAGAATGTGTACTATCTGAAGATAACATGCTCTGACCTTAACCACTTTTCCGGCACATCAGTGGCAGGGCATGACACAAATCAACATTACCTAAAGGTAAATAAAGTAAAATAAAGTTCCCATTTAATTTCATTTTTATTTCATTTTTCATTTTATACTTTATATTCATATAGTCAACTTGATATTTATCATTCTGGTATTTACCTTGTTTTCGTTAACACTTTTACTTTGTAACCACTTTGAAATGGTGCTGACACATTTTATGAACCAATTTTTGTTTACGCAAACAAAGTGCAGGAAACGGTTATCGATGTTATTACAATCTACAAATCAAAATATTCAAAATAAGTTGTTCAGAAATTTTCAAAATGAGATAGCATATGCTTTCATTTCTGATTCGCTATGACTGGAAGTTATTTCCGGGCTATTATGAGGTGGTCAGCTGGAGTTTGAATTTCCAGACGTTGTCTAGGCGTAGTCCCCTCGGAGTAGTTCGCTCCGCGCCACTGAAGATGTCGCCGCAGTTGTGCACGAAACGTCTGGAAATTCAAACTCCAGCAGACTACAGCATAACAGCCGGGAAATAGCTTCAAGTCATACTGTCCTTTTTACGTTTCACATTTTATAGTGATTACTCATAATTATCAATATTATCCATACCTAATAAATAATAAGCAAGTGACTCTAAAAGCAACAAAACTGCCAAATGCAAGCCTCCCTTTTTAGCGTGGATGGTAGCTGGCTGCCTAATGTTCAAATCCTGGTCCCGTTGGATAAGATGTTTTCCGAATTTTTCCTTTATTCTGCAAGATGAATGTCCAATAACTCTTAAGCTCTATGGATTCTGGACTCGTTTGAGCGCATCGTTTCACCCATTTCATTCATCGTCTAATATGACTTAACGTTGGAGATGGTTAATTACAAAATATAACAGGAATAATAAGAATAGGAATAATCATGAGTAATAAGAATGAGAATAATATAATCATGAATAAGAAGAATGGGAATAGAAATAATCATGAGTAAGAATAAAAATAAAGATGATAATCATGATGATTATGGATGATGATAATGCCAACTGTATAGTTAGTAATATAAAATGTTGCACACGCATATCTCCATTCGTGAAGTCGTTATTAACTATATATGTATTTTACACACACGCATATATAAAATAAAATTTATGCTTTTTAGAAACATTGTTAACACTATTTCTGACAAAATCCAACGCAATATTTTTTAACCTCGACTTGAATATCAAAGAGATGCGTGTCTTCGCGGTTTTCACACCTTATTCATACACTCGGAATTATTTATACTTACTTTTAATTCAGAAGACATCAAAACATATTTATTGCAAACACTCCATTCGAAATTGTTGGACAGAATTTGTAATTCTTCGATATTAACTACCAAGTACAGAGAAAGTACATGCAATGACTAACAATTGTCGAAACCACAACTTGAAAAAGTATGTATGCTACATCCTGCATCTTAGCTATTTCAGTATTATAATTATGTAATATATTTTGCCAATAGCAGCAGAAAAGCTGTTTTCCATGGTTTCGGATGCTGGATATGCTTGTTTACTGGTTATGCTAACTCGTTATTTCCATTCGTGCAAAGGAAACCCTTTGGCTGGCAATGTTTGATGCCTCGGTAAACGTCAGAGGAGCGTGTTGGCTCATTCGCGCCTGCTGATATCTCAGTGTTCCATTTAGGGGCTGTCAAACGCCGCGAGCATTAATTGTAACGGCTGGGGCCTCCCTTTTGTGTCAGCTGATAGCGAGAAGGGAAGGCGCCTTTTCCTTCATCCTGACACCTCGCACTGCAGCTTGGGTATCCTCTCATGCGCAAGCATCATAAAACATTGGGGTAATGGCGCATATCACCAGCACTTTCTTTTTTCTCTCATTCCCTCTATATCTCTATCTGGGTAACATTTTGGCATCTCTGTGCAAAATAGAGATCGAAAGGATCCATGTGGCTGGCTGTCAAAAACAGAACTGTTGGACATCGTATGAGAGGTGGATGGGGGGGGGGGGCGTAACATAACATTTCCTTCCAAAATACAATTTTTGTTTGACGAATAATAAACTTCACATTTAGGTACAGCATCGTTCAGCAAATATTGATATAAATAATAAAATGTGTACCTATCTTAAATGTTGTACCGGAAAACAGTAAAAACGAATCTATTTCAGTAAAAATTCATGCTTAAAGTACAGACGTATAGACGTTTAGCATATGAAAATAATTTTTGAGATATTAAATCCTAATAGTTTGATACTTCCAGTAATGAAATTACATGGAAAGTTGTCTGAGAACACCTTTAACCTAAGGCGATTAGCAATAACAGTTGGTAGCTTAAAACGAGGAAGATTGACTGCTTGCTTTATTAAGTTCATTAGTTATTCTTAATGAACCTGTCGAAAAACTAAAGACAAGCTTGTCCTTGAAGGATGCGAGGAGCTCCAATAGTGTTGTATCCCTGTAACGAAAAACAAAAGGCACCAGGAAGATGGACTGTTATGTTCGTGACATTATGAAACTGTTACCTCGGTCAAAGTAACCTGTGACACTGTCAAATTCTGTATACTCTCTACGCAGTGGTGCATCATTTGAATTTTATATGAGTAATTCTTGCTAACAATCAGTTTCCCAGTCCTTAACTTCTTAAATATTACCGATACCAAACCAGCACAATATCAAAGCCATCATATATCGACTGTTTTTTAAACATTTGAATAGTTATCTACTCAACTTCCTATAATTTCCTTTCTTACAAAAAAATCTCCTCTGAATGGCCCATATTAGTTTCCAGGGTAAGTCTGTGGCGTTTATAGTGGACAAAACGGTACCTGGATTGGTTTTCTGGGCATCTCCAGTTTTCCCCAACTTCACTGACCAATTGCTCCGTAATCTCCTTTTTTTCATCCATTTTGCCTTCATTTAAACATCATCACCTTCATCACTCTCGTACCAGGTCGGGCAAATCAGCCATTCCGGCATTCTTCCGATTCAGAATTCATCCCATCCTCGACAAGCTATCTGACCCAGATAGTCACTTGTAAGTCTTGGGTTGAGTAATTACTTTATACGGGACGGTAACCAGAGAAAATATAACATGCCTAAACAACCTGTTTCTGCAATACTGAACTTGATTGATCTAAAGGAGATGGAGAAGACTATGAATAATGAATAGACCATACCAAAACAAATTGCAATTGGAGAAACTCTTAAATGCAAAACGTGGATGTCTCGTATGATGTAAGCTTTAGTTCACTATCTTCGCTATAGATAGCGTCATCTTTCTCAAAATATTTTTAAAACTGGCATTTTGTATACAAGGTGAGCTACAAGATTCAAATAATACATGCTTAAAACTTACTTTAAATGGTAATTGTATTTAGAATACACTAAGTCCTTTCAAATGATTTTGGCTTTCCTTATAATAAGTCTTTATCAAAATATCCAATGATTGGGATTAATTGCAAGTAATAAAAAGGATCAAACTTTGCTTTTTAAATAGTACACTATCCAAAATGGTTGGTGAGAACTTTCATATTTATTTCCAGGTTCGTTTCTTATATCCTCTTTATCTCTACTTGTTTGATATTTTTAATAAATTTGAATGCAAGGTTGTTGCGTTTCTGTGCGGTAGTATTAATAAAATGTAAGATTTTAGTGTGAATTTAAACTGTCCAGAAAACAGTAATATATTCTAAGAAAGTTCAATTGGTGATTTATTACTGATGGTAACTCCAAATACAAACATTTAGTTTTATATTACATGTTGGTATCACAGCCTGTTAGAAGTACTATGAAACATTAATGATACGTTTATCTCTTTTCAGGTACGTGTGAAAATTGCTGGCAATTTCCTGGAGTGATATAAGTGTAAGTAATTTTTAGGTAGGGTAGAACATTAATACATTAAGACATTCAGATTTGTGAAGAGCACAAGTTAATACTGTCACTTCTAAAGATAGAGTTCTAAGAAGGTCATAAAAATTAATATTTGAGTGCGATAGGAAATATCATCTTTCTCTCAATTTTGTGTGCATTTAACAAATAAATGTTATTTTGAGGTTAGCCTTAATTATAGATTTTGTTTATTTCATATTTTTCTTTATAATTTTATTTTGTCAATTTGGCCTACTACATACTAAACACATACGCTCTTAGCAGCACTGTGCATATCAGTTTCAATTCGTTATTTAAGTGAACACTATTTAGCAGATAGGTATTAGTTCTCGTACATGTACATAGGAATCATTTGGTTTTTTTAATTGTTTTTCGAAAACAATGTACCAAACAAAACTTGGGATCCTAACTTAGGGATAAGCTAAATCAAATATTGTTAAAACTATAACCACTTTTCCATATACTATGATGATAAAATTTGCACAATTCTACAAGAAATTTAATGGAAAATTGCTCATTCGCATGTTTCATCTGGAAATATATCTTGTTTCACCACTTATTGAAAACTTTACATGTCTGAGTATGCTATGTAGCATAGAACCCAGCTATTCCATAATCTGCTTTTTAACATTTTCCTCTGCTATAAATATTTTTCTTCTGATAATATTTATGCAGATTAATTGCACTTTACCAATACTTCAAAACCTCCTGGAATACGTAGCTTCGCAACGATTTTGTTGTGTTAAAAATATAATTTTAAAATGACTGTTTTATTGCCCACTGTATTGCTTATTGCCCACGCCTCTGCCTTGGGAGTGTGTTGGAAGAACCAAGCTCTAATCTCGGTTGTAATAAGATCCTCGCGTAAAACTTTCTGCAGGGTTTTCTAATTGCTCGTAAGAAATATGTTCGCAATTCATCATATGTCGACTATGAGAATTTAAGCACACTTCCCCGTTTTCGTGCACAGTTTATGTACAGTTAAGTGCGTAAAATATTCGGCAAACTCTTAAAAACACTGAAGTGGTGATTTACAACCCAGTATTTAGCTGTGCTGGAAAATGATAACCTGATACACCATATTTCCTTTCTCCGTTTAAAACAAATTGCTAAATGCATATACACTGTATAAACGTATAATTACGAATAACAATGAAACTTAATCGCTCTCCACATACGAAACGATAACCAAAAGCTTTCAAAATAATCAAAATGGATGAGATGAACGATGTTGCAATATCACTAAAGTTTTAGGTATAAGCATCCATAGGTTATACAACGAAGATAGGCACCCATAAACAACCTATAACGCATCCATTAGTAAGATGCTGATAAAATGGCCCCTATGTTCTGGAGTTCAAACTCAGTCTAGACCTATAGCTTTTAGTGGTAGTGGTAGTTTATTCGGGAGGGGATTGGGCACGTCGACCAGACTAGATCTATTGTACCTATGCCCCAAGTTGGCATCCCTGGGAGGGAGAATGAGGTGAGTGTCGACAGAGGGCAACCGACCCCCAGGAATCACTACAGCGACTGCAGTACAGAGGGCGAGGTTTCTACATTTTACCAGACAGAAATTCCCCGGCGGTGGGCGTAGGACAATCGTCATCCCACCTACCATGACCCCGAAACAACCAGGAGGTCGGTTTGAAGACCGGAGGCCGCGTCCCCAGAGTAGAATACTTCAGGCAGTCTTGCAACACTGGCATCTCGTCTGTCGCGTTGCTGGATCGGCCCACTAGGCCGGTTCGGATACCGAAGTCCGTCCCGCCGAGAGGAAAGCGTTTTCCTCAGAGCATATCATCCCGCCATGCACCGCCGATACTCCCGCCGACACTTCTACCCTGTAAGAAACCACCAGATAAGAGATGACCTGCCTTATAATGGAGGTGAAATGAAGGTATAGGGCATTCGGGGGATGTAATTAATCTACCCAACATTCGCCTAGCGACCCGGGAAAACCTCCGGAAAAAGCCATGGGTCACAATAGTCAGCCACGGGAATCGAATACGGGCCTCCCGAATGCGGTCTAGAGATGAAACCGCCTGTGCTCAGTAGGTAAGTTCTTAAGTGGTTTAAATGTGTCAGTTCCAGATAGTAGACTTATTGAAAATAAAATAATTTTCTAATATAGCACACCCCACGTACTTTGATTTGCACAGATCCGTTGTGACTTCTACCCCAAGAGGACGAAATTGAAGTGAGGGAACCACAGAATGTTACAGGCTGCAAGTAAATGGAGTACAGGGTACCGAGAACTGCCTAGCAGTTTCAAGTTCGAAGTCTTATTCCTCTTGCTGGAACTGCCTAGAGAGGGGATAAACAACATTCGAACAAGTAGCCCTTTCGTATCCATGGAGAGTTGTTTCTTCCCCACCCCCACCGCCGGGAATCGAACCCGGGACCCCTAGTACGGTAGGCAGGTGCTCTACCGACTGAGCTACGGGGCCAGCCCGAATATGTTTTGTATAACAAACGGAATAACAGTTCTGTAGGAATATCAAACAGTTTTGCAGCATAATGGTAACCTACAAATAGTTTCTAATCCGTAGTTACAGGTTACATTCTAGGATTCAAAAGTTGCCAAGCCCAGAAGCCTGGCTTATCAACCAAGACATAGTCCTCAACGTCCTTTGTAAAGAGAAAGAAATCCTATTTTTTCCCAAGAGCATTTTAAATTCACTCTCGCATTTAAACACAGTTCTCTCAGAAACTGAGATCAAAGTACTTTCCAGGCGATTCTGACGAAGGACAAAGAGCTGGTGGTCTTAACAAAAAGCGCATTTCATCTAAGAGCACGGCTCAAGTATTTTGAGACAAAAACATTATAATGCAAGTAAAATACAAATTTTCATGCCACGGCTCTGCTTAGAGTGATAAATGCTAGAATTCAGGATATATTTGTTTAATAAGAGAAGGCAAAACATTACTTTATGTAATTCATAACTTCCCGAATCATATAGAGCCTGAAAAAACAAAATAAAACAGCACCTTTAGGAAACCACGTGCATGTGCACGCGTCTATTTGTGTACAAGTAAGAAGTACAATTCGTAAACGAAAAGTCGATTAAATACGAAATTAAGTATAAGTTTATAAAGTATTACGAGGATACGCACGAAGATGTTGATTTCTTTATCCAAGCCAACCTTTGTATAAAAGACGCTTTAAATTTCAGATTTTCTCAAACAGCTCTGAACAACCTTTGTTAAATTAACATTGTTTTAGGATCTTTGAATGACGAAATACAAACGTTATATTACACATCTTCAATTTTCTGCAAAAAGCCTACGAATTCCTTTAATTCAGGAGTTTTGTTTAAACGGTACGAGATGGAAAAAATCTTAACACAACATTCATTCCATAAAAACACACAATTTATAATACATGTATTTTAAATGGAATTAATCATTTCCGAAATATTTCTTATTTTTTAATTTTCCAGTGCGTATACTTTCCCAATGGGAAGTCATTGCTCATTTATTTCTGTGTTTGTTCTCCTAGTAATGCAAAGAGAATGGATTTTTTGTGTAATTTACGTCCTCCAACGTTAAGTCATATCGGACGATGAATGAAATGGATGAAATGATGCTAAAATGAGTCCGGGGTCCATAGAGCTTAGAGTTACCCGACATTCGTTTTGAAGGATAGGGGAAAACTCCGGAAAATGCCTTATCCAGTTAACTCACCCTGACCGAGATTCGAACTCGGGACCTCTTGAACGTGAGGTAGACATGCTACCATCTACGCTACCGAGGTGGGCGAGAATGGAATATATTGAGGACCTTAAGTCTGCTACCCTTCCTGTTCCCATGGTATCTGCTGAGACTATGCAATGAAACCATTTTTACATAAGTTTATCTCATTCATATGTTGAACATACATTTTTAACTTTATATGTAAGGTGAATTAACCTTTTAACTTCATTTAACTCTAGCGGTTCATCAGTCACAAGCTTGGGTAAAAGTGATTTGGATGAGGAGTATTACTGAGTAGATATATTCACAGAAAATTCAAGGTATGAGTTCTAATTTGTTGTCCAAATGTCTTAAACTCATCTTATTTTAGTTACAAGAAAGTTTAAAATTACCGTAACATGCCATGTGACAAGATATTGAATGTCTTGGAGTGGCCTCGTTGGAAGATTTTGAATATAAATACAATATAGTATTATCAGATTTTTTATTTTTAAGTTGTAATGTACACACAGAGACACACCCAAACACTTAGATATTACAAGGTTAGTTTTACTGAAACTATTTTCACCGTTGGGTTTCTGCAACTTCAATACCTATTTATGATATAGGATTTTTTAAACGAATGCAATACAGCTTCTTCATTCTAAAATTAATTATAATGTGATTTCTGAAATGGAATAACATTTTCTCCTGCCCTTTGCAACTCGTTCTTACAAACATTACATTTGCCATTATAATTATATCGTATTAAATGGAATAAACATTTGTAGAAAATAAATAGTATATTCCATATTTACTTGTAGGTAAAATGGAGCTAAAGGGAAAACAGCATTTAGACGGTAGTCACATATACAAGGTAGAATGAAGACGTATTTTATAGGCTGTTCAATTTCAAAACAAACATTCCATTTGGCATAGTAATAGCTTAAAAATACGACATTTTAATCATAACTGTTACCACCACTTTTTAGATAGTTTAAAATTTTAGAAAAATGGTCAAAATAAAGGGTAGATTAGTCTACTTCCAATTTACGTAAACGAATTTTTTTAAAATTCTGAACTTGAGCACTGAGGTTAGTATTTAACCCTTTAGTGTGGGTGGTAGGCGTTAACCTCACGTTCAAGAGATCCCAAGCACTCCAAACTTCTTCTAAAGATATGATTTTTATGCAGTAGTATCAAAACCTGCATTTTCGTTGGTCATCTATTTTCTCAGGTTATCCTCTTATGGTGGACCTCCCCCCCCCCCCCCCCCCCGCCATTCCCAACGACTTACAAGTGAATGCCTGGAGTCAGATGTCTGTTGAGGAGCAGACAATCTCTGAATCGGAGAGTACACAAGATCAGCTTGAAGCCGGGTACGAGAGTGAGCAAAGTGGTAGAAAGGAAGGTGATAACAGAGCAATTGGTGGAAATTGACGGGGGAAATGGAGAAATCGCCTCCAAGACATCACATTGTCTACTGCAAGTCCCCAAATAGGATCCTCTTGGGATCAAACCCAAGACGCCGTGGTGAGCGTACAATTGAATTTCTGATGGTTAATTTTTTGGGGGTGGAATAGATTAGTGCCCCCTTCTTACCACATATATGACAGCAAGTACTAAATAAATTAATTTGAATTCCTGTGGCTATACTAATACACTGACAAAACTCTTGTGTTAAATTATTAAGTACTAAACTGATTCTTTGTAAATAAAATATCTGTTGCGATTTCTAAGGCGATGTTAACCCATTGGAATACACAATTTAAAATATACAGCTCCGTAAGCGGAGTATCGGGTTAAAAATTATTGAACTGGATTCCAAAGGTAGGTGTGCATGGAGTATCTGCATACGTTATACAGAACATACTTTGGATGAAAACTAAAATAAATAGGTTTATTTTATCTGCCGTTGACTTGCCACATACAGAGGGAAATATGATTACCTAAACATTTAAGGATAAAATGTGACCGGAAATTCTCTTTTTGAAGTCAGTATTGTCACCCAATTAGCGGAAGGTATGACGGCACAGCTGTGAGGAAACCAAAGGGAGCGGAGCCACGCCTCCCATTAGTCTCTGTCACTAACTGAGGGGTGGTTAAAGGAATGTCACCCGTCCCTGGACGTTTCTCTCCCCTTCTCCCATCATCGGGAATATTCGCCTGAAAACTAGAAAAGCCGAGAATACGACGAGATGCCTATAAAAAGGGTTTCAGAGAGACAGACAGTCAGTGTTAGTGCTGGACGTGCTAGTAAAGTAGCGCCGTGCAACGGAAGCAACTACGTAATTGTGTACGTGCATCGGAACGATAACGGACGAACTGGTGAATCGTAATTGTGTGCATTACGTAATTTTGTGTAATTGGCAAGTGTTTAACTGTAAGTAAGTGGAAATAAAGAACCCTTTTGAGTGGTGAAATTGGACTTTTCATTTCACGAACCCACAAAGTCACACTGGTGTCAGGAAGCGGGAAGACAACATTACAGCCGTGGAATCGGCATTGGAAATGCTTTTGGCGAAGATGAACGAGTTAACAGAGAAAACGGAAGCGGCAAATAACTACCTGGCCGCGGAACTGAAACAAATGAAGACGGCCAACGACAACATCACCGCCGAATTGAAACAAATGAAGACGGCCAACGACAACATCACCGGGAAGATGGAAGAAATGAAGGCCGAATTGACCACAGAAATGAGGGCAGCGAACGACAGTCTGGCCACGGAAATGAAGGAGGTGAACGAGGTCCTCGCCGCCAAATTTGACGAACAGTTGGCCGGCGTGAGGGATGGCGTCACGAAGCTGGGCAAGCGGATGGGCCAAGTAGACGACCGCCTTAATGATTTAGAGGAAAAGGCCGACAATAACGCCAAGACCCTGAACGCCGTGGTGGAAGACGTCGAAGACCTTGCGAACCGCATAAACAACTTGGAAGGGAAGGCCGACAGCAGCCTCAAGTCCCTGAACGCAATGGTGGAGGACGTCGTCGGCAGGAGATTGAAGGATTTGAAGCCCGACGCGCCGGGACGCGACACAACATCTGCGCGCGTCAAACCTCCCAAGTATGACGGCGCGTCAACGTTTGAAGTCTTCCGCCGCCAGTTCGACACAGTGGCCAGGCAGAACAGGTGGTCACCGGAGGAGGAGGCCACACAGTTAATAGCCAGCCTCCAGGGACGGGCCGCGGAAGTGCTAAACGCGGTGTAGACCATGGCGGCGCCCAAGTACATCTGGGAGGCCCTGGAGAATCGCTTCGGGAACCACCGCTTAGCCGCAGCATACCGAAGCCAGCTAAAGGCAAGGTCGCAGCAGCCGGGGGAGACGCTGCAGGAGTTCGCCATAGCCATCGAGCAGCTGGCTAGCAAGGCCTTGGTTGACCTGCCACTGGAGTTCGTATCCCGGGAAGCCGCCTACATTTTGTCGACGGGGTACGGGACACGGAGCTTCGTCAGCGCCTAATGCTCGGGGAATATAAAACCATCCACGAGGCGCTGACAGCGGCATTAAGGATGGAGGCGGCCAAAATAACATCCATCCCGACGTCGAGAACGAGGAGTGTCCGCTACGCCGGAGACAGAAGACCAGCTGAGGGACGCCGGCGAACACCTAGTGGCCTGTGTTAGGGGTGTGGACAGCCCGGACACCTGCAGAGAGACTGCCCACACCAGGAAGAGCAGCCGGAAAACGAGTAAGGGCCGTCGTGGAGAGGGGCACGTTGGATAAGAGGAAAGCCGTGCCGCGTGCTGGTGGACACCGGGGCGGCCGTGACCATCATCAGACCTGCCGTGGCGAAGGGTTTGCCGACAAGGAAGCCAAGCCGGCCATACCAGCTTGTCACGGCATCGGGCGACACCTTGCCTGTGGAGAGGGAGGCCCTGCTGGAGCTGAACTTGGGACGGAGTGCCGTGCGTCTGTGGGTGTTCGTCGCGAAGGTGGCTGAGGAGGTGATTCTGGGACTGGATGCCCTCAGGAGCCATGAGGCGACGGTCGACGTCGGCAAGAAGGTCCTGCGGCTTAACGGAGAAGAGGTTATACTCCGTCAACCCGAAGAGTGCCTTGGAATTTGCAGGGTCGTCTTGGACGAAGACGTGGTTGTTCCCGCGAGGAGCAAGGTGGTGGTGACGGCGCGACTGGAGGGCCAGAGAACCAGGAACATGATGCTGGACCAGAAGACGCCTGTAAACGGACTGTGTGTAGCCAGGGCATTGCTGCCGTGCCGAGAGGAGGTGCCCGTGAGACTGCTAAATCCTACGGACGCCGATCACGACGTCCAGGCCGGGACGGAGTTGGGAATGTGCGAGCCCGTGGTGAGCGTAACAGCTATCGACGAGACACTAGAGCCGGAGCCGAAGCAACACCTGGGGCCCCGGCTAGAAGGCTTGGTGGAGAGGGCGGCCGACCACCTGACCACAGAGCAGCTGGAGAAGGTTCGACAACTGCTAAGGCGGTATCAGCGCGTCTTCAGCCAAGGTGATAGTGACTACGGCCGCACGGACAAAGTGCTTCACCGCATCGACACCGGGGACGCCCGGCCTATTCGGCAACCACATAGACGCGTTCCGCTGGCGAAGCAAGGGGCAGTGCGAGACATGCTGGAGGACATGAGATCCAGGGGAGTGATTGAAGAGTCTGACAGCCCTTGGTGTTCCCCTGTAGTCTTGGTGACAAAGAAGAACAGCGAGCTGCGCTTCTGCGTAGACTACAGAAAATTGAACGCCGTCACCCGGAAGGACTGTTTTCCCTTACCCCAGATTGACGACACCCTGGACACGCTAGCTGGTGCACAGTGGTTCTCGACCCTGGACCTGAAGTCGGGCTACTGGCAGGTAGCTCTAGACCCGAGAGACAAGGAGAAGACTGCATTCTCGACGGGCCAAGGGCTCTGGCAGTTCACGGTTATGCCCTTTGGCCTCTGCAACGCACCAGCTACCTTCCAGCGCCTTATGGAGTCAGTGATGAGAGGGCTGACTTACGATGCCTGCCTGCTATACCTGGACGACATCATCATCGTCGGGAAGACTTTTGAAGATCACCTCGAGAATCTGAGTAAGGTGCTACAGAGACTGCAAGCGACCAACTTGAAGCTGAACGCGAAGAAGTGCCAGCTCTTCCGCAAGGAAGTTAACTACTTGGGCCACATAGTCTCGGCAACCGGAGTGGCCACAGACCCGGAGAAGACACAGGCTGTGAGAGATTGGCCGCGCCCAAAGGATAGGAAAGAGTTGCGCAGTTTCCTGGGGCTGTGCAGTTATTACCGCCGCTTCATAAAGGGGTTCTCCAACACCGCAAAACCCCTCACCCGCCTGACGGAGGAACACCGGCCTTATGTGTGGACAGAGGACGCCGAAAACGCTTTCCAGCACCTAAAGGAGACCCTGTGCAGTGCTCCAATTTTGGGTTTCCCACAACCCGGTGGCGCCTTCATTGTGGACACCGACGCCAGCGACCATTGCATTGGAGGTGTCCTGTCGCAGATCCAGGACGGCCATGAGCGGGTGATAGCCTATTACAGCAAGACGCTATCCAAGGCAGAGAAGAACTACTGCGTCACCCGACGGGAGTTACTGGCGGTAGTAAAGACATTGGAGCACTTCCACAAGTACCTGTACGGTCAGCCATTCCACCTGAGGACTGACCATTCCGCCCTAACCTGGCTATTGACCTTTAAGAACCTGGAAGGCCAGACAGCACGTTGTGTCCAGAGGCTGCAGGAGTACGACTTCACCTCGGAACATCGTAGAGGGAAGAGCCACGGTAACGCAGACGCCATGTCCCGTAGACCCTGTCCAGAAGAGTGCGGCCAGTGCACAAGAGTGGAAGAGAAGGAGCGTGCCGCAGCAGTCCGAGTAGTTGTGGCAGTGCCTGCTGAAGGCTGGGATAGCGCAGGCCTGAGGAGGGAGCAGCTGGCGGACGCAGACTTGGGGCCACTCTTGAGGGAAGTGGAGGCAGGGATGAGACCAACCTGGGAGGACATCGCACCGAGGAGCGCCACCTACAAGTCGTACTGGGCCCAATGGGACTCGTTGAAGACCAGAGAGGGCGTGCTGTTCCGGGTATGGGAATCACCCGATGGGAAGACGCAGAGAGAGCAGTTGGTACTTCCCCGGAGTAAGGTCCCGGAAGTCCTGGTGGAAGTGCACGCCGGGACTTCGGGAGGACACCTGGGAGCGAACCGAACGATTGACAAACTACGGCAGCGCTACTACTGGCTGAGGCTCCGAGCAGATGCTGAGAGATGGTGCCGTCAGTGTCACGTGTGCGCGGCGAGTCGTGGCCCCCAGACGAGGAGCCGGGGTCGCATGCAGCAGTACAACGTCGGAGCGCCATTCGAACGGATCGCCGTTGACATTGCTGGACCGTTCCCAGTGTCCGACCGAGGCAACAAGTACCTGATGGTGGTCGTGGACTACTTCACCAAGTGGCCGGAGGTGTATGCCATCCCAAACCAACAGGCAAAGACAATCACAGACTGCCCCGTGGAGCAAGTGTTCTGTCGATTTGGGGTGCCGTTAGAGCTACACAGTGACCAGGGTACCAACTTTGAGTCCAACCTAATGAAGGAGGCACTACAAAAGCTTGGGGTGAACAAGACTCGCACTACGCCTCTACATCCCCAATCGGATGGCATGGTCGAAAGGTACATCAAGACCTTAGAGGAACACCTGAGGAAAGTTGTGGCCAGCCATCAGCGAGACTGGGACGTCAAGGTGCCACTGTTCTTACTGGCCTATCGCTCGTCTACACACGACACAACTGGGATGACGCCAGCCAGCTTATTGTTCGGCCGAGAGTTACGCCTCCCTTGTGACCTGGCTTTTGGAAGCCCTCCGGAAGCGAAACAGCCAGCGACCGAGTATGTGGAGAACTTGGTGGACCATCTCCACGACATGCACGAGATGGCTCGCCAGAACATCCAGAAGGCGAGCGACCGCATGAAGACCAGGTATGACAGGCAAGCCAACAGCCAAGGTTTCCAGCAAGGTGACCTGGTCTGGTTGTACCGTCCTACCCGGATCAAGGGACGCTGCCCGAAGCTCCAGCAGCCATGGCAAGGACCGTACCGGGTGGTGAAGAGGATTAACGACGTGGTGTACCGCATCCAGAAGGTTCCCCGAGGAAAGATGTTGGTGGTACACCTGGATCGACTAGCCCGCTACGATGGTGCTGTTCGGGACGACCAGCTTTGAGGAGGGAGCAGTGTCACCCAATTAGCGGAAGGTATGACGGCACAGCTGTGAGGAAACCAAAGGGAGCGGAGCCACGCCTCCCATTAGTCTCTGTCACTAACTGAGGGGTGGTTAAAGGAATGTCACCCGTCCCTGGACGTTTCTCTCCCCTTCTCCCATCATCGGGAATATTCGCCTGAAAACTAGAAAAGCCGAGAATACGACGAGATGCCTATAAAAAGGGTTTCAGAGAGACAGACAGCCAGTGTTAGTGCTGGACGTGCTAGTAAAGTAGCGCCGTGCAACGGAAGCAACTACGTAATTGTGTACGTGCATCGGAACGATAACGGACGAACTGGTGAATCGTAATTGTGTGCATTACGTAATTTTGTGTAATTGGCAAGTGTTTAACTGTAAGTCGGTCGAAATAAAGAACCCTTTTGAGTGGTGAAATTGGACTTTTCATTTCACGAACCCACAAAGTCACAGTATGTTAAAAATGAAGTGTGCATATGACAATAAATGTGAAGGAGAGTAGTAAGATAATATGAAACCAATAAAGAAAGGAAGAGGAAAAGGAAATGGGGATAAAAAAGTTTTAAAGTTACGTTACAAGCCGTTCGAACATGCTAAGTAAAAATATGTAAGTAAATCTTAATTCCCAAAAATACAAAGAAAAATTTTTTAACTTTCTTTTTCTCGAAAAAACTTCTAATTTTCATTAACATACATTGTATTTAAGATATTAAACTCAAATTTAAAATTTGAATTTAAATTTATGGAAATAACATGCGAGGGCACATTCATTCAAAGTGGTACATCGTATTATACAAAGCTGCCACTTAAAGTTGTGTGGAATTATTACCCAGAATATTTGCTTTCGTTTCCGCTGTTTTCATGCAAAAATTGTTAAGGCCGCCATCTAGGAGCCTCAAATGGTTCCGCGGTCCATAGAGCTTAGAGCTACCCGACATTCGTCTTTAAGGATAAGGGAAATCCCCGGAAAAATCCTTATCCAGGTAACTCACCTGACCGAGATTCGAACTCGGGACCTCTTGAACGTGAGGTAGACACGCTACCATCCACGCTATCGAGGCGGGCTAAGGTAGATGTGAAAGCAAATGTTAAATACACGCTGAAGAACTTATGCCTGTAATCGGAGCATTCGATAGAGCTTGGAAAATAATTTATTTACGTTTTTAGTTAATTTAGGCACTTTGCTAGTAATTTGCACCGAGTAGAAACCATTTTACGTATTTTTTAGGTCCAAATGTCCAGCAAAACTCATAAAAGCGAAAATTTGGAAGAACGACGAAACTTCGCAAGAAGTCCAGTACCTTTTCAAGGATGCAATATATAGGTCTTTACAAACTCTCAGTGATGGCATTCATAAGGACAAACCACTTAAGATGTAAAATATTAATAGTTAATAAACCCGGTAAATAATTTTAACTGTCTGGATTTAACATATGCTACTGCCAAAGGAATGCTATTAACATAAACAGAAGCAGATTCTGTAGCATGTTTGGAAAAAGTGACTTTGTGGGTTCATGAAATTAAAAGTCCAGGCTGCAAACACTAAAACTTGCTCTTTATTTCCGTAGAAACACAATTTGTCAACTTTTGCAGTAGCAGAATTACGTCACAAACACATTCAACATGCAAGGTCATCGACCACAACAGTTCACTTTTACAGCTTTTCACGAACACTCGTCCAATTATCGACTGTCCGCTTGACTAGCTGAGCTTCCTTATTTATAGCTTACTCACTATCCGGAATGTTCTCAAACAATCAAGACGGCGCTAGAAGAAAGACGAACTCTCCAGAAATTCGTCTCCTTCCCCCCCACAGTTTCGGCAAGCTTTTATCTGGCACTGCTCTGCTCGTCTCTTTCAACTCGTCCCTCGCGCCGCCTCGCCTCAACAATGCGATCGCGACAATAAGAACGTAGAGAAGTAATATATTAAAAGCAACTCGATTAAAATATTATAATACTATTTCAGTACATGTTAACTTAGATCTGTGAAAATTGGACACTTATAAGATCAGAGAGAAGAAAGATAGAATCAGCCGAAATTAAATTCTTACGTTCTGTAACGGATGTATACGTTAGATAAAAATGTAAGGATGATGTTAGAATAAAATTAAACATATTCAACTTAAACCACAGAATAAATAAAATTATAAATAACTGGTTAGGACACATAGCAACGATGCTACAAAATAATTACCACAGTTATTACTTAAATACCAACCTAAAGGTAGAAAAAGAGTTTGACGCTCCTGCGCCAGATGGATAAACTTGATTTTGATGTGGAAACAGGTCAAAAGCCTAAATCCGTTAAGTGGAAGAGCTTATCCCAGCACAAATTACGCTTCACTTTAAAACTTCTTTGTGGGGTTGGTTCTTAAAGACTGTTGTCATCACGTTTTCAAATAATTGGTTTAAAAGGTAAACGCTGCAATTACTTTTTGCATTAAGTTTAACTTTATAGCAATGAAAAATCGTAACTTATCTTAAAACTTACTGCAATGAACATGCACACTTTAGTCCAATGAAAAATCTTTAGCTCCTTTTCGTGTTAAGTATTTACACTTTTGCAATAATTGTGTATGTGATCTAATGGAAAAGTGTTTGGTATTCCTACACATGAGATACCAATATCTAAAATAAACATATGAATGTAGTTTCTGCTCCAACTTTGAAAACTTATTTCTAGGCAAAGACGTGTCACAAGTAGCATAGCATGAGCATAACAATTGCATTTATATGAACGGAAGTTATGAGAAATATGCGAATTCATAATGGATACAGAAAGTTAGTTGATAGTGAAAAAATATGATAGCTATACTAGAATGCGTTACCATTATGTATATTCCCTTAGTCACATTACCGTACATCATTTATATACTTTTTTTCATTTGAGCACAATATACTGAAACTGTTTTTTGTATTGTATGGAGGTTAGGGCGATTTTTATAACATTGAGACATGGTAACTAGCAAACAAGTATATAAATTCGGCCTTGGGATTTCATGTAACACTCTGCCGGGTATTTCCATGAATAAAGAGTCAAGAGAATAAAATATTTTTATTTTCTTTGAATATTTCTTGGTAAAACATTATTCTCTTTATATTTAGTCTTGTAGTTCAGATTTCTATGTGGGAATTTTACGCATTTTTGAACGCGATACATTGCAGATCTATCTAAGTTTAGAAATATTCATATTCAACTTCATATTTATTGCCCCTTAATACAGTGTTTGAACAGAATTAAGTCATGTCATTTGTAATAAAAGACATACTCTCTCTTAAAAGTAAACGATTGGAAAAGTCAAAAAAATTGTCATTCATCTTCTCTCTCTCCCTCTCTCTCTCTCGCTCTCTGTCTCACACACACACACACACACACACACACACACACACACACACACATACACACATAACATAATTATTCAAAATAATCGAAGTTGTCATCAAAATATTCATCTATACTGTAATAGGCTCTGCTTAGCAAGGATTTAGTCAGTTTAGATTTAAACTTGGCAGCTGACACAGTATTTTTTAGGCTTTCCGGAAGCTTATTAAGTAGTTTTGGACCAAAGTATTGGGGCTTATGTTCAAAAAGTTTTAGCCTGTGACCTTTAACTATATAGTTATTCTTTACCCTTGTTTCATATGTGTGGACATCGGAATTTGTGGAGGTTATATTTATGTTATGTACAAAAAGTATTGTTCGCAGAATAAATATGCAGGGAAGAGTAAGTATGTTTGATGTTTTAAAATACGGCCTGCATGATCTCGTACGGATTACTTTTGCCAGGTATCTGATAGCTCTTTCCTGTAGGAGAAAAATTCTATTAAAGTTTAATTTGGAAGTGTGTCCCCACAGCTCGATGCCATAAGAAATGTGTGCATATATTAATGCAAAATACACTAACTTACTAGTCTATACTAAGAGAAAATGGCTAAATATTGCAACACAAAAAGTCCTGAGCTTAATTTACTTTCTAGTTTTTCAATGTGGTTGTTCCAAGTTAACTTGTAATCAAGGATTAAATCTAAAATATTTACACTTTTTACACACTGGATTAGACTATCAAATATAATTAACTCGTTTTTATGCATTAGTACACAGCCTGATATCATTTAAATACTGTGCCACGATACTGGAGGTCAAATTTGCATCGATTTCTAGATTTAGGAAGTTGCTGTTGCTGAAACCCAGTGTGGCATTTCTGAATACAATGAAGATAAACTTATGACTCACGCAATGTATTTGTTCCCATAGCACTGAATTTTAATCTCTGAAAGATGGAAACGGTTAAAATATCATAGCTGAAAAACATGAACACCATAAACTGTAATTGCCTTGCACCTAAGTAATTCCACACTTCTAAGAATGCGTAAATTTGCAGATGACGCACTATAGTATGCCTATGCCTTCCTTGACCGCGAAACCTCAGAGTAAAATAATGCAATTCTCTACTTCTAAAGAGCATTTTTCCTGTATGGAAGTGGCGCAAACGTCAGAAGTTATAAGGTTCATACAGAGGCTATCATCACACGTTCTACCCGCGGAAAAGCCTAGTGCTTCTTATCGTAGCGAATCTTCATTTATTCTGAAAGGTGGTTCAGTCATCAACCTTGACACTTGCTTCCTTTGTTTGGCTTACGTTAAATATGCATAGCATTGGCAGGATTGAAATCTGGATGGACAAAAGGACTCATTTGCATGTAGTCCCGAAATTAAATTCTTAGAATAGCGTCACACCTCCCGAACCGGGTCAAAGGAAACTCCTATCCTTTTGATCTAAGGTTTCCGCGTAAATAGCGATCCTTTCCTCAATGGGTTGAATACGCTTGGCTTATTGCGGAAGCGAAGACGATGACGTCGGGAGTCCCTCGTCAGGCCAACACTTGGCTAGTGTTTGATCGTACACCTGCAGCATGGTGATTGATGGTGTTTGTGCTTTATCTGTTACGAAGTTAATATTAACGTGTTTATAAATGAACCACATTGGATAATCTAAATAATACTAAAAATTACATGAAGATTGCTCTATAAATTAAACCACAAGACGTACAAGCGGTGTACAAGAAACTGATCGCATTTCGTATTTCGACGTAATTTAAGTAACTAGGATCAGTCTATTATGAGGTACAAATACTTTAAATTTATAGAAATAATAGATATAGAAACATTTGTACTTTGGTTCTTAATTCATACTAAGCTAAAATATATTTAACAATCGCATAACACTTATTAGTAATCAAAATAATGCAAAATTAATAAAAACTCTTTCAAAGTTTTGCATCGGCTGCCTTTATGGCTCAGTTGGTAGACCACTGTGCACCTTGGCCTTCGGGATAACCTCGCCCCACCACGTGATATCCGGACACCATTTCTCAGGTGGAGGCACCCAGAGGTGTCCATTACTTCCAATGATAGGACAATAGTGAAGATGACGGTGAAGCAAGAGGACCTACAGCTTGCATGGTGTACTCCGAACCACGGAGAGACAGAGGTGCTAGAAAGAGGTGAAGGCGTGGATAGAACCGAACTAAAATCGCCAACCCAAGCCAGGAATCGAACTCGGGACCCTTAGCACGGGAGCCGCGAACGAGATCACTGAACTACCCCGGCGCTCGAGCACTGATTACACTGGGCAACAAGAAATAATTTTTGAATGTTTCGAGTACTTCACGAGGCGATTCCTACTAGTTTTGGTTTTAAAAAAAATGAAAATGCAAAATTTTTATTAGCTCTAGTTTCTATGATATACGCGATGGTGGAAGTATTACATATTAACGGATTGAGAGAAAAAGATACATTTTAACTACATACATGCTAACAACAATGAAAGTGAATTTTATTTTTTTTACTGGTAATTACATGCTAAGAGTTCTAAATTGTTGGAAAAATACTTCGCAGATAGCCGTGTCTGAAGAGAATCACGTGGTGTCCTATTGACTTCGTAGGCTTTTAGCTTGCCTCTTGTGATGGAGCTACGCAGAAACCCTATACAAAGACCAACAGTAATTCGCAAGCATTACTCCATTCTAACGGACCTGATATCTTTGTTCTATAAAAGAAATGTCGTGATGGACTCTCTCCCCATGTTCATCACTAACAGCCCCAGAACTAGGAGGGGAAAAAGTCTTGGTGGGAGTGGAGAAAATGCGTGTTAAGGGACATGTTGCTTCCAAGGTTACGGTATTTTTGCAGGAGCACTGACCAAATGCTTGTAGTTGTCATATCTTTTGCTGCCTAAAAATCCATGAACAACACTCTTGACGGCTTCCCAAGCTTCCTTTCCTTTCCCCTCCAAAATTTGGTCAAATGCAGGATCCTTTACAAGTTGTCTTATTTGTGGTCCTACAAAAATGCCTTCTTTAACTTTTGCATTACTTAATTTCTAAAATTTCTCTCTGATTGTGTTTTGTTATTTGTCAGGTGTGCCAACTCTCCCTAAAATATTCTCCCAAATTTAAAATCTTCACCCTAAAAAATGAAATGTGACACTATCTTCAAAACAAGAACTAATCTATCATATTTATGGTGATTTTTGAATTCAGCAGATGGAAATATATGTAAATTCACTATTTTTATCCCTATTTCAGGGATTTTGATTCTTTGACAACAAAAATAACCAGATATCTAACGGTATCGTAAACCTTTGACTTTCTTGATGTTTACTTGCTCTTAAGAAAGAAGTATTTAGAAATTTGATCTAACAGTCGTGAGACTTTTTAGCTATAATGTGTGTTGGACCAGAGAAGTGTTTATAAATAAATTCCGCTATATATGAACATGATATTTAAATAGCCTGCGTGCGTGTTCTGGTTATTTACTTACCAGTTAACCTACACCATTATTGTTGCTGGGCAGCAGCTGAAATTATCGGTCATTATGACACATTTATCATAATAAACACCACTATGCCACTATGCTGCAAATAGGAATAAAAATAGTGAACAATGTTAGTCTCATGAACTGGTAGTGGTGCACACACAGTATTTATGAATGTTGTTACAGAGGAAGTGTAATGCATTTATTCTTATCTTAGCAACCGAAATTGCAACAATAAGTATTCAATACCAGAGGTATCGCCGCTTGTATGTTGCTGGACTGTATGAAATATCTAGCAATTCTGGAAGCATCTGTCTCATGCGAATGCAATTAGTCCTTTTTAGATACAGTCTTACGGGTGTCCTCATTAGTAACATACGTTGGATTGCATAAAAACAGACGTGGCTGGTTAGGAAGAGCTTAATATTTAAATGTTGGTTTCAATATTACATATAATCTTCATTAGTGCCAGTGTAGACAAACTGCTCCGATTAATTGGATTGGTGTTAATTGTCTACCAGCTTTTTTAAGAATTTATTTTTAATTATGGTAACACAAAAGGGCGTGTGCATTTAAATTTGCACTAGATACGAGATGTCTAAATCCTAGTGAATCCTTAATTTATCTTAATTCTGCTCTGATCCATTATGTGGTAGTTCAGCATAAACCGTTCGAATATGGATCTTTTAATGGAACTTAAGAGGCAAAAGTTGTTTCAGGTCCAGTTGGAAGTTCTGCAGGTTATTTCTGTGCAAACCACCTCATTTTTGTTTGGACTATTTTGGTGTATTCTGGCACTCATTCAAATTTATATCGAACTTTTACTTCAATACAATTTGTAGCCATTTTCAGATCAATTTAGATTTGATTTGGTATTTTATAACTGCTGTAATAGCCCCGTGAGAGTATCAAGATATCTATTAAATGTAAAAAGAATTGGAAAATACTCTTTGACGTCCACTTGACACCATTTTATTGACCTAAAATAAAAAATCTATATAAGCATACAAGAACATAACATTATTTTGTAGAACATAAAATTTGCTACCCAGGTACATAATACGTTTTGGTATAGCATTTTATTTTGCACACAGAAGTTTTCACTAAAGTACCAGGATTTAGGTGCCATAGATATATTCAATTATATGCAAAGCTACTTAGAACATTTTAGTTGGTAGTGGCAGTCTTACTGTTGGAAAGTTAAAGGTGGCAGTTCATCTCATTCTATGAATTCTACGAAACTTCGTACTTTGGTTTTCACAATGTATAGAGTAAATAATGTGAAACACGTTATTACTTGTTTCACTGTCGAAAGTTGCTCAAAACTCTAACTAGGCTATCATACAAGTGAGTAACGCTTTCAAGAACGAGTGATCAAAATGTTGGTTTCTTTACTGTGTTTGCGGGTCTTCATACTACGAGGGCTGTACAATAAAGAATGATCATACTTTTTCACTCTGAAATTCAGTTTTATTATATTCTGTTAGTTTAATGTGAAATATCCCGTATTAGTTCCATTGTTCGTTCTCCTGGTTCCCGCCTGTGAGAACCAGGCTAGTTTAGACGTGTTCACTATCGCATACCGCTGCAATGGAGGTAACACGCGAGGAACAATATGCGGCTTTGAAATTCTGCATTCGTCTCAACAAATCTTAAGTTGAGGCCTACAGAATGCTACAGGAGGCCTATGGAGAGTCTGTTCTTCCCTACAACACAGCTCGAATATGGTTTAAAGGTTTAAAGAGGGGAGACAATTAATTTCAAAGGAAGATGGACCTGGTGCTACAATCACTGCTCTTGCGGAAGAAAACATCAACATTCCTGCTGCCATTGTTAGAGAGGATCGACGAATTACCTTAAGATCACTTTCTGAAATACTGAACATTTCATTGGGTGCCACCCACACACGTTGTTGACAGAAACATTACACATGAGACGTGTTTGTGCGCAATGGGTTCCAAGACTGTTGATTCCCGAACAAAAGGACATTCGCATGAAGTTCTGCATGCAGTTAAAGTTGATGTTAGAGGAAGATCCGGAGTTTCTTTCAAACGTAAATGCTGCTGATGAAACTTGGCTACATAATTTTGATCAGTAGCAAACAACAAAGCTCAGTGTGGAAATCTCCCTCACCAACCCCCCAAAAAGCAAAAGATATTCATGGAATGGCTTATTAGCATGTTGTGCCTATATACACATCAGTAACTGGACAATACTACAGGGATGTCCTGAAAACACTGCAAGTCCACATCAGGCGCAAAAGACCACATTTCCGTGAAGCAGGCCGGATGCTGCACCACGATAATGAGCAGCCGCATATTGACAAAGTTGTTGCTGAATATCTTGCACCCCTCACCCTTACTATAGTACGGATTTAGCCCCGTCACTTTTTTCTATTCCCTAACTTGAAGAAACGACTTAGTGGGAGGTATTATCCATCATTAAAAACAGTGGTGAAGGCTGTGGAGGCGATTTTGAAGGATCTCTCAATAAATGTTTTCCAGCATGTCTTTGAATACTGGCGAAAACGCTGGGAAAAGTGCATCGCATCCAGGTGAGGCTATTTTGAGAAGGACAATCAAAATTATGCGGATGAGTAAAGGTACATTGTCAAAAAAAAAGTCATAATTCTTTACTGAACAACCTTCGTAGAATAGGACCGCTCACATACGTACGTACATACATACATACATACATGCATACATACATGCATACATACATGCATACATACATGCATACATACATGCATACATACATGCATACATACATGCATACATACATGCATACATACATGCATACATACATGCATACATACATGCATACATACATGCATACATGCATACATACATGCATACATACATACGTACATAGATTCGAATATACTCGACATCCTCGTAACAAACTGCGCAAATGAGAGTTCTTTGGGAGATATTTGTATAAAATGAAGACAACTGCTTTATCTTTGGAAGGACGTCTTTTATGTCGACTTCATTTATGACTATCGATGTCATCTGTCAATATCGATGATATGGAAAATATGCAGATCTCGAATAGAGGTTAAAAACATTGAAATCTGATGTGTAATTTATTGATTAGGTCTTCTAATATTTTAGGTACATGGTTATATTTTTAATTGGACGAATTACTGGAGACAACGATAAAAATGTGGGAATTCTTGTAAATATCTTCACTAAAATTAAACATCAACTTCAATAAGCACAATTACGACCGAACTTCATTACTACACTAACATATGCTCCATTGTGTCGGTTCGTGTTTTATGGTGATGTGCTGCCGTTTACTCGGAACTGGCTGTTACTTCACAAACGCTGCAGCTATCCACCATATACTGTCAGATCAATTCTCCAGCTGACTCCGTGTTAAACTGGTTATCAAAGGATGATATAGAAATTGTTTATCGGTTTCCATGTGAAAAATAAATGCTGGTATATAACTGTTATAACGTTAAAAGGAGAGTCTAGAACTGTCTCAATTGCTGCTCTTGGATTTGCTTCTAGTATCGTCGGAACTGTTTGTACTTTTTCTTATCTATTTAATATAAATGATCCTAAAATAATAAAGCATTTAACGTAAGTGTTAAACATTCCATTTGGAAATAGATGCATAATGATGGCTTCAAAAGACCTATTAACTTGTACTGACTAGCCTGGAATTTTCAAGTTCAGATAAAGTTGCCCCAGGTATGGAATGCTTGACATTTATTAAGAGCAGGATGTCAATAGACAAGATTCCAAAGGCATAGGCGCCACTTCCTACGCAACGGCCTTGGCGACTGCGTAGTAGAAGCACGTGAGTAAAGTTGAAAACAACCCACGTCTTGCTTTTATCTCTTCCGGAGTAAAGTTCTTCACAAAGGAAACTGAAGTGCTTATCACTCGTCAGCTGCTGGACAGGTCCAAGCAATTAGAAATCCTTCCAGCAATTTCTCCAACTTCTGAAATCTCCAATGCTTCTCCAAGTGTTTTTGAACCAGAGATTCTTAGTTTTGTTTTTGCTAGCTGAAATTCTTCGGGATTGCTAATTGCACTCATCAGAGTAAAGATTTCCCACTTTTCTTTTCTCCTTTTATGTACATATAATGTACCACTAAAACTTGTTTTTATCGAACATTTAGAACTTTCACAAACTATGTAGCAGATGTGGTTATATTGTACGCATGAGCCCAAATAAGTACCAGCCTACCTCTCGAGTTTGAATATGGGCCTGGTCGACATTTGGAAAACGTTTCTTTTGATTTTCTCTTATCCTACAAGTTAAATGTCGGTAATTCTGAGCTCTATGAGCCCTTGGTTCATCTGAACATCATTTCGCCTCTTCCATTCATCGGATGATATGATTTACTTTGCAGAACATGTAATAATGAAATGTCACTGTATAATGAACCCTCTAGTATTTTATTTTTTGTTTCATTTATACGCCGCCTTTAACTACTATGGTCATATCGGCGGCCGTTCTCCTTTGGAACATAAAGGTGTTAACTCGTTATCTTTTTGGTTTTTAATCATTACCTCACGCACACATTCACACTCTCATTCATACTTCCAGACTCTGGGGAAGATGGGGAATTATCTAGGCCGGAGAAAAATCCCCACCTCCTCCGCCGGGAATCGAACCCGGGACCCCTAGCATGGTAGGCAGGTGCTCTGCCGACTGTCTAGTATATTACTGTTGTCCAGTAGGGAACATATTCTGACGATGCTGATTGGTTCGAGTTAGATATTAATAGACTTTTGCTGGATGGAAGTGGGATAACATCGAACTGCGTGTTGTGCTCCGTCGATTAGGTATAACATGCTAGCCTTCAGTTCCCGAGGTTGCTGGTTCAAACCCAGCGGAGAGGTGTAACTTTTTTCGGGCACAAAAATACTTAGCATCGCTCCTTTAAAAGGGAGTTAAAGCCGATGTTTCGTAGATTTACGACACGTAAAAGAACTTCAAGTCTAGTAGAGAAGTCTGAGCAAAATTAAATGGTCTCTACCCCAAAATACAGTGAGATCTGAGAGGCACAGCAGTTAAAGAACGACCATAAAATTAAAAAATGGAGCTCTAGCCAATTGCCAATTATTCGCCTTTACTCCCGAGCTATTAGGCCAACCAAAATATTTGAATCCAGACTATTGATAGAAATAAAATGAGGAATTAACCAGGAGTTGGTGTAGATCGTCGTGCAGATTCCAGCCACTTTAGATGAAGCGTTTCCACACTTCTCTCTTTGTATCACCCATCTAGCCCTGACGTTCGTCTATTAAGATTTACATTTTTTTTTCCTTTTTGTTGTTGCGCTGTTTCAGAAGACACGTCACTATCTCGATCTTTCAGTATACATACTACAAGGAAAGCTGATAACTTCAGGAGTACATTAAAGCGATTGTTTATTGCAATGAATGTTACCTGTGTCCAACCCTTGAGTGTAAGCATGCTATGCACCAAATGCAGAGTTGCAAAGTTAAACAAAGGACCTGTGAGAATTATGGTTCTTGCTTGTGCTCTTGTGATAGTGTGCGCATAATGCAATACAGTTTAAGAGTCCAGTGTTTGTATAGTTTATGGATGGTAATTCATGTTATCTAAGACCCCAATTTCCGCAAATACCGCAGAGGGAAGCCAACTTGCAGAATTTACAACTGTTTATCTCCTATTTTTCAACAAAGATATGATTAAGCAATTGGGAACGCAGTTAAGCCATGTTAATATGGCTTTGTTTGAAAATAATCACAATTTAAGCCTATCAGGATAAATGACAGTAGACAGAGCTGTGAACTTTTAATACATAGACGGAATGTCGGGCTTCAAATCCTGTCATAGACCAAATAAATATATATTCTTTGTGTAATGTACGTCCTTCAACGTTGTCATATCGGACGATGAAAGGAATGGGTGAAATGATGCTCAGATGAGCCCAGGGTCCGTAGAGCTTAGAGTTACCCGACATTTGCCTTTGAGGATAAGGGAATATCCCGGAAAGAACCTTATCCAGATAACTCGCCCTGACCGAGAACGTGAGGCAGACAAGCTACCATCTGCGCTACCGAGTCGGGACCAAATAAATAATAAGTCCATTTTTAAAATTGATTATTCGATAATCAAGCTTCTACTGGACCTTGTTTAGTTTTATTTATCTTGATCTCGGAAGTTATCTCGGAGTTGATCTCGGTAGTCCAGCTTTGTCTTGAGAGTATTGAAATGAATTATGTGCTTTTACTTGCTCTACAGCGTTTAGAGTAAGTAAGGTAGGAAGTTCTGCATTTCACGAAAAACACCATATCGATATTTTACGGAAATACGTACTTTGGTACCCATTGAATCTAAGAGGAAAAAAGAATGTCAGGTTGACAATAAGGTGTATTTGTTATACTTGTTTGTTCGTTTGTATGAACAACGTAACTGAAAGACAAAAAGTCAGTTAAACACCAATAAGTTTAACATCCTCCGAGAATGCAAGACAAGAGTTTCAGGAATTTCGCTGTCTCAAGACTATAATGTTCATTGAACAATTGTCAAAAATGATTTACTCAAATGGCTCGAACGATATTGATGCGAATTAATGGCACCTTCATATTTTAGCCATTTGTCAGGGAAAATATTGCAAATTTACAACTAGTTTTAAAATCAATGAAAACATCGTTCCATGCTTTGAATACTTACCATTTGTGCTTCTATAGAACTTGAAAATTTCAGAAATCAATTTACTCTTAAATATTTATGCGAATGATGTCATATGCCATAAAGTCTTCGATTAATATAATGATTTAAATTTAAAACATTAGCATTACAAACAAGGGCATTTCATTTGCTGGCTTTAAAGCTTGCTATTGATATAGTAGAGATCACTATAAAGCATATCAAATTGTTTGTTACATAATTACAGTGAGAAACTGCAAAAGAATCAAAATATATGATAGTCATGTGTATCATCTGAATCTGAGCACATAATGGTATATAAGATGAAAATGCAAGAACAGTAAAGCCCGTCTCGGTAGCGTAGATGAGAGCATGTCTGCCGCACGTTCAACAGGTTCCGAGTTCGAATCTCGGTCAGGGTGAGTTACCTGGATAGGGCTTTTTCCGGGGTTTTCCCTTATCCTGAAAGACGAATGTCGGGTAGCTCTAAGCTCCATGGACCCTGCACACATTTGTTCATCATTTCACCCATTCACCGTTCGATTTGACGTGGAGGACGTAAAATTAAAAAAAAAGCGGCAAACTTTAAAGGTATAGTATACAAATTAACAAAATAACGTTTGCACCTTGATCTGTGTAAAATTTTAAAATTGTTGAATGAAAATAAAAATATAGAATGCTTGGTCCTAACAAAGCAAATTGGTCACTGTTTAATCTTCAGTTCCCATTCCGTCCATAAGCTTTAATAACGCATCTCCCCCTCAGTGGATCCCACAGTATAGTTATTATAATCACTTCTAATACGTAGTTTTTTTATTCTTACCCTTATACTATCCAGGTCACCAACATATTTGAGCACGATGGAAAAAAGCACATTCATTATTTAATAGCAACCGTTTAGCGAGATAATTCTGCACGTCTGGACCTAGATTGAGATAAGTGGTTGGTTATGGCAACAATGTAGTGAGATAAAATTAAGGCAATTTTCTGCAACGACTGTCCCCTAATTGTACCATTTAAATGAAACGATGGAATTAGCAAACGCAAAGTGACTAATATTAATCTAAACCTTTAGCAAAACTGCTTAACTAGGGATGACCAAACACTAATACAACGGTTGTTTTGTTATAGTAATGAAATTACTTAGTTACTAAACTCAACGTTCAAACACTTTAATGCTATGTAACCTCCTGTCATTAAAATTAATTGCTATATTACTATAGTCTGGTTTAAGATACCACTGCCGCATTTTAGAGAATAAATAATAACGTTAAAGCTCCTCACGTTAAAGCGTGAATCTCACATTGGGAGAGTTTCTGGGTTCAACGCTCACTTCACTTCCCTAATCGGTAGAGAAGTGCAGAAAGATTTCAGTCGTTCCGCTTTCTCCTCATATTTATGACGGTGCCCAACAGATAGCTTGGATGAAGACTCAAAGGAGTGTTAGCTGTAGACAACGGAGAGCTGCTTGTCGAACGGGTCGTTCAGTGCCCTCTCTAGGCAGCTGAAGCGTTAGTCAAATCTTAAAATCTTGTATGGTATCTGAATGCTGGCAAATTATTAAAAAATTAAAACCAATAACAGAAACTTTTGACTTATGACGTACAAGATATTTACAGTAAAGCTATTCTTTAAATAATAATTCCAATGCTTTAACAAGTGCACGAAATTCATCTAAATCTAAGAGCACATACCTATGTTTCCATAAAATTTAACTTATATTTAAATTGTCATTTAAACATATTAATCATTTCCTAAATCAATCAAAAACTTTAGGACAGTTTAAAAAAGGCTTTAGATCGTTGTTTTGTAACTTTTATTTTTGTATGTAATTTTAAGTTAATATTGCGCCTTTTTTAAATTCAATATTCCATGTACGGTGTAGTTTGTGTGGTTGATTTTATAGAATATCCTGGCGTTACTTCTTTGGACTCATAGATAACACTTCACTCTTCTTCACTTCTCTTCACTCATTAACACATTCACTTGTACACAATTGTTCTGAAAATACTCCTTTTTTTAGTTGCGCTGGGAAAACTATTTTCGGTGAAGTCGCTCTGTCGAAATTGTGGATAGAATAAAGTAAAACCTGAAAGTCATTCGAGGACAGCCAAATGTACTCACAATGCAATGCAAGAAGAAAGTAAACTTAATTGCTAATATCTCTGCGCAATCAGACAGCGCTACAACGGATATGTTAGCACCAAAACGCTAAAATATATCAAATTTAAAATATAATTGAAATAAGCACATACAGTGTGCTGTGTTATTTTCTGAGTCCTTGTTGGGGCTTATTTTTATATAACGTATACAAACTTTTCAACAACACACGCTTTCATAATACAGAAAGATTCTAATTTTTAAAAATTGGTCGCTGTAAGCTGGAATTGGATATCCACACTTTTTCTTCATATATCGAGAAAAAACTGAATAACGCAGCACTTCAGAAGAATGGCAAAATATTGAAAATTGCATACAGATACCAACGATAGCTTGGAAATGGCTGGTGCCACAGAAATGTTATAAATAAGTTGTGTGGTATATAGATAACATTCTTGTATACTAGCTCTCTATAATGGTTTACCAGCTACATTTTACAAGGGACGTCCAGAAAGTAACTTTTGTTTCAATTTATCTCCGCTGCAGCGCTGCGATCGCAGTTCCGCACATGGGCGGTACACGCTCTGGATCAAGGAGAAGAAACGTGCGCAATTGTGAGATCGCTGCTTGTTTACAATGTCGGTGTTGATTGAAAATCGCGTCGCTTGTGAAATCAGATCTGTGATTCGTTTTGTGAATGCTAGGAAAGTGAAACCAATTGAAATTTATCGGCAAATTTGCGATGTTTACGGACAAAATGCGATGAGTGATACAATCGTGAGAAGATGTGTCCGACAGTTCAATTAAGGACGCAGTGAAGTGCACGATGAAGAACAAAGTGGGCGTCCATCTTTGTTTACAGAAGAACTGGTTCCTGCGATTGATGACAAGATCCAGGAAAACAGCAAGTTTACAGTTAATGCTCTCGCTATGGAATTTCCCCAAATCTCACGATCATTAGTTGATGAAATTGTTACCGAAAAACTGAATTTTGTAAACTTTGCTCACGTTAGGTGTCAAAGATTCTTATGAGCAACTCAAAACAAAACGGATGGGTAGTGCAGTTCACTTTTTGACCGGTTATGATGAAGGCGGCGAAGAATTTCTGACACAGATATTCACATGAGATGAAACTTGGGTTTCTTATGACAACCCTGAAAGTAAGCGTCAATCAATGGAATGGAGGCACACCTCATCCCCAGCAAAAGTTAAGCCGAAACAAATCTTGACACATCGAAAAATAATGTGCACAGTGTTCTGGGACATTAAATGCGATGATCTACTCCCATTACTCCTGGACCCGTAGAACCATACGGCAGACGGGACGGAAGTGGATACGCCACTTACGCGCCGGTCCTTAATGAACCAGCTACCAAAAAACCTTGGTTAGGGCCGCCGGTGATCTAGCACACCAGCTACGTGCTCTGCAGGCTAGCACCCGGGACTTATGAGGCAACCCTCTACCCCCTCCGGGCGGCCAGTAGCCTGGCCGGAGATACCCAAATTCCCGTAGGTGGCGGGAACACACTGCCCCCTCGAGTCCAACCCAATCCGAACAGCTCCTAGAGGGAGGGGCTCGAATGTTCGGCCCAAGGTTCCTCTAGTAACGTCAGAGGTACCACGAGTGCTAGGGGTGGGCAGCGCCCGCACCTTGGCAGCTGAAAGGGACGAATCCCTCCCCCTACGGGGAGTGTTCTGGGACAGGAAAGGCATCTTACACATTGATTTATTACCGTACCGTCAAATAATGAAAGCAGATGTTTATTGCGAGACACTTCAGAAATTGCGCCGCATAACAAAGAATATGCGCTGAGGAATGCTGTCAAAAGGTGTTGAGTTTCTTCACGACAACGCACGACCACACTACAACTGCGACGAAAAACATCCTACAGGGGTTTGACTGGGACATGTTTGACCAACCCCCGTACAGCCCTGACCTCTCTCCTAGCGACTTTCATCTCTTTTTGCATCTCATATCTTTCCTTGGCGGTCAACACTTCAACAATGACGAAGAGCTGAAAGAAAATGTTTTCAACTAGTTGAAGACACAGGCGGCAAACTTGTATGAAGAAGGTGTACAGAAACTTGTGGCTCGCTATGACAAATGCCTGCAAAATTTCGGCAGTTACGTGGAAAAGTAGTTTAAGAGTTGTAGATTTTTGTGCAATAAATAATTTTTTTGTATCTGTACACAATTTAATTTTATTACTTAACATAACTTACTTTCTGAACGTACCTCTTATTTTTAAGCTATGCTGTTTCTTCTTTGTTTATCCGTCTGACTTTCTTAGACTTATAGCTTCTGTGCGTGGAAGTTTGGTTTTGGAAACTTGGTTTTCTGGTTAAATTTGTAGATACTATTTTTGGGTGGAGTAACAACACTTCCTTCAATTATGTTGTAGGAAAAGTAAAAATTTATTATTTATAATAAGCCCAGGGTTAGGCAAATGGTTTATATCTGGAAATCGGTTTTTGTATCTCCAGTGCCAAACTCCTACATGTTTGCCGCCAACGCTTTGACCTGTTGTTTGACCTCATAATCGTTTTGCTTGTCTATATCTCGATAGCTGTGCAATTATCTTAGCGCCACACGTCGAAATACTTCGGTTTTGTCAGCAAGGCCATCATAAATCACAGAAACGTATACCGCTCCTTTCTTGGTTGCGAACCTCGGCTCCGACAGCAATAGAAACGGCACGCTATATCCCATTTGGATCATTCATAATGTCATCGCGATCGACAGCACCATGTCTGCAAATTTACCTTTTTGCATGTAGAAAGCTTATCGGGGAATAAATCTCGCGTGTGTGGCAATTCTCAACTGATGCCTCTTTCGCAATTGCTATATTCTGTATGTATGCATTACATCTGGAGACCTCTGTGTACTCCTAAGTTGGCAGTCACGGAATCTAGGGGGTGAACAGAATGTAACAAAATTGTGCATTCAGCAAGACTGCACTCGTTAAGGGTGACCGATCAGTAATATTATTTGCTCAAACAGTAATAATTACTCACTAAGGAAAAAAACCTGAATTATTATGTAACCTTTTCTGCGCTTTTACGAGCTATTTTTGCAAATGCTTATTCCTCTATATATTATTCGATTGAGGTTAACATTGTTAAACACTTGTGGAAATTTGTGGCATTGCTACTTTAGGGAATTAGGAACGAAGCAAGTTTTAAGCGATGATAAAATACTTATGAGAATTTTTGCTGTACCTTGGCTTTAAGATTTCCTAGCTTTACATATTTTGGAAATAAAAACACGAATAGCAAATCGCATTTTAGAAAAATATATACACAGCAAAAGAAGACAATCTCTTCACTCCACGTAGAAAAAAACCGTGTATGAAATTACTTCCTTCCACAAATCTACATATTTTGTCTATCTTTTATTGTTTGCTAGTTATGGAAAAAATTATATGAAGAGGACTTCTGAGAAGAACTATCACCAGGAATTCAAGATAAATTACAATGTGTCATGAAACCGTCTTTTAAACATATATGTTATAATTAAAATCCTCATCCACTTTTTTGAGCATCAAAATTTTTTGAAAAAAAGTATTCCATGTAAAGGCTATCTTAGAGTACGACGATTTTCTTAAATTTTCGTATTACCATCCTGGAAGATGCTCAGTTTAAGTACCACGTTTTTTGTTCAATCTACTTTGAGTTAAGATCACGAACCCTCGCCCATACATATATAACAAACATGTAACTTTTCTAAACACACTTTTATGGATACAGGTGAACTCAAAACATGTATTTCCGGTGAAATATTAACTAGAATTTTCCTGCTTACCTACTGTATGTACCTGTAGAGAAGATATTTGACATGTTATTAGACACTATCCCTTTATATAGCTCTGCGGGCTATTCATCTGATTCTAATGCATATCTCGGAAATGTCTGAATTACGGTGGGGAGAGTTGACACCACAGCAATCCCCATCTTGTACACCTCCGTGGTATGCGGCTGGAGGTCGCAGCAGCCGGACATAAAAGGTAACCTCTGCCTAGGAGAGTAGCTTTAGCGAAATTGCTGAAAAAACATAAAAACAGTTGAGGCACTTAGGGCCATAAAGGCCTAAAGAACAACATCGTCTATTTTGAGATTTTAGCATGTATACATGCTCCTGACATTTGCCAAACTTGTGGTCAGTTGTGCTTTAGGCCCTCTTTGATTTAACGTAACACTCATAAGAAGCTGTCTCGGCAGTTTTCCTGATATTTAGTTACATAAGGGCCCAAAGCACAAAGTATTATTTTGTTGCTCTGTGGTGTTCAATTTTTTTCTAGTGTTGCCAAAATTATTTACTCTTTACATCACGTTGCAAGTAGTACTTTGTAATGGGAATTCCTTGCATAGAAGTTTTGATTTTAACAAACATATATTTTTCTAAAACTATGTTGCTGTACTTTGAGCCCTTATAGTTCTTAGTGCCTCAATTTGATTTAAATTCTATGTATCATAGATATTTGCATTTTTATATAATATGTTTTTGATTATCTCTTACAGTTCACCAGTTATACAAAATTAGGCCAAGAAAACTCTGAAACTACATGGTTTTCTCTGGATACTCATAGAAAACACAAGATGGCAGCTTTATTAGTCATCCAAATATTGAATTTAAACCAAATGTGCGAAACATTTTAGAGGAAATGAACAAGGAGAAACATTTTAAAAGAAAAATTTTTGTTCGTTGTGAGAATTTTCTTGAACACTGCTCCTGTAACAACCTAGGAATTGCAAAGACGAATTTTGTTACGTATGCGAATTTTATGGTGAACGTAAAGCGAAATGTTTCCATGTTTGAGATTGCAGTGCACAATGCAGCATTTTCCTCACATAATCACTTAGAAGAACCTTCTGTTTTCAACACTATTAAGAGAGGAGCGACAATACATAGTGGGCTGGGTTCTGAGAAAGGGCGTTTTATGCTATGATGTGTAGACCAAAGACAATGATGCACTGCATTTGAAAGAATTTCTCTACTTATTGTTCTAAAAACTATTCATAAAGTTACTTCCCTTTTTATAATTGTTAACACAAAGATACAATTTTATTACTCGTTCACTCATTACATTGTATAAGAATAAACTGATGTGATAGTAATAAAATTGAAACCAAAACAAAAAATAGTATCTTGGAAATGGTTAACGACAAAAAAGTTTTTACACAATGCTTTAATGGTATCTACACTTTTGGTGTAACAAAAGTTTGTCGTATTCCTTCGGTTTACCAAAATAAAGAGAATTGCAGAGGCTTATTAATAAAATTCAAAATATTTAATTACTTTTCAAAATAGAATAAATGCAGTATTTTAATAAGCATTGCTACGGTCATTCTTGAAAAATCAAAAGAAAAATATTTTCCATGTTAAGCAATAGTTATTTGGTATTGGAAGACTTTCTTCAAAATCTTTATCTCCCAAATTTAAAACATCGAAGTTAAAATATATTTCGTATCTAAGTGACTTTCTCTTGTATTTTCTGTTGTGTGCGCACGCACACACAGAGTCCTGAAAACGTGTACAGCGACTGTCATAATTTTTCGGACAAGGTCTGTACATGTAACATGCTTGTTTTAAAAGGAAAAGTTGGTGAACAATTGAAAATTGCTAAACTCTTAATTCTGTGGCCTTCATAGGCACCGCAGTAATGCAGTTGTGACTTGTAAATTAATTTAAAAATACGCAATAACTGTTAATTAGTTAAGATAGGAAAATGTGCTCATCAAATTTTTTTCGGACAAGGAGTGGTTGGCAACTCAAGGCATGCTTTGCACTTATGTGCTGTGTGGGGAGGTCCCAATCAGTGTCTTACTCTCGCACAAATCAGACTCAAACATTCAGGAATGAAATGGGGCACAGAGGAAAGAACAATATTTGAGTAATGACAATTAGTAATATTTCATCATGAAAAGGGAAAAGCATGTCAACAAAGAAAAATATCATCTGCGATATAAATATCAAAACAGGATTGAAAATTTGCCACAGATGGGTCACCCGAAACCTTAATTGGAGAGCAGAGAGGGCAATAATAAGCAAAGTGAAATATAATCCACGACTTATTGCAGCTGCTATTGCTGCTGAGGTTGTGAGTGCGTTTGGAAAGAGCATCAGCGCAAGCAAAGTTCGGAGAGTTTTTACAGAGAACATTATCATGGACGAACTGCATCAAAATGCCCTATGTGGACAAAATTAATAGGACCAAGCGGCAAACATTTGCTAAGGAGCACCTCAGCAAATATATGGAATGGTGGAAAGGAGTAATTTTCTGCGAGGAGTCAACATTTCTGGCTCAGATAGGCGAATTATTGTTTGGAGATAGCCCAATAAAGAATTTGAAGAAAGAAATATGCAGGCGACAGTAAAAAATGGAAAGGGACATTTTATGGTTTGGGGCTGTATGTCGGCTGAAAGAACAGGTGAAGTAGATCTTATAGATGGACACATGAATCGCCGCCAATATCCACAGATTTCATAAGATAGCCTGAAGAAAAGTGCAGAAAATATGGGAATAGGAGACTGTTTTAAATGTTATCAGGACCATGACCCAGAACATACGGCCCATAATGAACGGCTATGGTTGTTGTACAAAATGTCCTAAAGTTGTGAATCTTCCTCCACAAAGCCCCAACATCAATCCTTTTGAGAATCCTTGGGACATATTCGAAAAGAACATACAAATACTTCCCTTAAATTCTAAAGCTGATGTGAGGAGGTGACTGCAAGAGGAATGGAACAAATTGCCCCATTCTACCACTAGCAAACTGGTGGAGAGCATACCGAGAAGGCTGACTGAAATGCTACGGAGGAAGGGAAGAATCACAAAGTATTAATATTCCTACATGGCTTCCATTCTTTGTATTTGATTGGTACTTATAATTTTGGTCCGAATAATTTTGAATAGGAAATTTTGTATTATTATAATGTCATTCATAAGCTTTATATTTTGTGCTTCATGAAATGAAACATTATTTTTGTTACCTGTGTGTGTAACTGTAAAATCCGAAGTGAGCAAAATGGAATGAAATAGGTTTGTTGTTAATCTTTTGTTGTTAAATATATAAAAGCTATACTTGTCCGAAAAAAATTGACATCCCCTTTATTTTCTTCGAAAACTCGACATTCTGTTTTTGGGAAGAATAAGACATTTCTTCTTATTTCTAAGTTCGTAGAAGAAAAGGTAATCCTTTGTACTCACTGGTGACATCCAAAGCATAGGATGTGTTTGGCCATATTAAAATATATTGCAAAAGATGTAAAATATTTCAGCGAAAATATTCATATTCAAGGAAAATGAAATACCAGGCCCTACTTGCTCACCATACCATGCAGTTCCTAAATTATATAAATGACAAATGCACAGTTACTTTGCCTTTCGCTCAGCTTTTATTTTGTCTCTGTTCGCAATGCTGCAAACCGTTGAGGCAAATAAATTCTGCTCATTAGTCCCCTATAATGTCTTTTCAAGCATGGTAATGACACTTTGCTGCTAAAAGGTGGAGAGTTGAAAAGAGAAGGAAGAAAAAGGTAACCGGGGGAAATGTTTATTCACTCGTATTTAAATTGAGGAGCTATTTTAGTATTTATGTAATTAATGTGGAGCGTAATAGTAGGGCGCTAATTTGTTTCCGATGTTGGCAAAATATTTGGAACAATCTCTCTGAAATTAATTTGTAGAGTTGAGTGACAGCCCTTGTACGGCAATGTATGTAAAATACCTTCTTTAGCATCGGGCGCGTGAAGGGACTGATCATGGTAATTAAGGGTTGGAAAAGTGGGATAATTAAACATAATCATGACTCAATCTGTCACGCAGCGTTGACGGGTGAACATGGTGTGAATAAATGGCTCCGCAGGGAAAATGCAGACAATTGTAAGGAAACGGGTCTCAGAACGTTGACTTCTTTCGTACGTATGCGTTTAATCTAGCAGTAAACATCCAAAACCTGTAGTCGGATTGCTTTGATCTTTCTTTAATACACTCATAACATAGAAACGGTATATAAAATGTTTTAATGAGTATGTCAAACCATTGTTAAATATATTCATAATTATTTATAACGGATTCTAATTAGGAACATTTGATACAGTAGTATGAAATGCCCCTTATACTCGGCCCCAAATTCTTTACTTAAGATTACCATAAAAATTTAAAGGAATTGTTCCATAGACATTTAATAATTTTAATAAGTTTAAGAGGAAAACATGTTTTCGTTGATGTGTGTCAGTTCATAAATCTTTTTTTACCAAATAAGCGATGGAAAATAAGTTAGTAAATTTTATAATGCAGACCAAGGAGCTCGTTGTATAGTGGCAAGTGGTGGAAAAAGAGCAGCAGCTCTAGAAAAATGGAATTTAAAATACAAAGCGTGCTTTACCTAATAACTAGACCTGGAAATTTAGCCAAAATTCGTGAAGTTAGCTGTACACGACTATAGATCGTCAACTGAGTCAGTCATGAACTCATACCGTTGGTAAACATAGAAATGGACCTTCAGCGTCTAACGTTAATGTAGATACACACAGTAGTCTGTTTGCAACGTGATGATAGGAGCGGCATCCCCTTCGGGAAAGTTATAGTTATTTCAAGCACCTTTTAGAAGAACATACAGGAAAAATATTGCCATCTGAGTCCACAATATTCAAGAAAAGCTGTGCTACGAAGACATACTTCACGATATTAGAAATATCGTGTCCGACAACATAATATTGGTTTCCATGGACGAAACGACAATTGCATGCTGACTGTAGCTCATGTAATTGTCTGTACACTGAGGCATATGCACAGACATAAGGTAGTATTGTCCAAACGAATTAGCTTATCGTTTACCGTGCACCGTTTAAATATTAATTATTCGTCTGTTTACATTTATATATCTGGAAAAGATAAGTTTGCTTTATTATGAATATTTTAGGAATTTTATATATCTTAGTTTAAGAACAACTTATGAGTAAATGTTCAATATACCCTATGGCACTTGGGTCCGTAGTGTGACTACGTTTGATAGTTTACCGTCGCCCGTTGCATGAATACGTGCGCGACTGCATGACATTCAATCCCTCGGCTATGTTTACGAGATGCAGGTAACTACTAATCTATTGTATTTTTTTGCTAAACTTCCATGGCCTACTAATGACAATGAGAGTAAATAGCCATTTTAGCTATTAGATTAGTGATATTAAGGCGAGTACTTATAAAACCACAATAAAAAAGACGAAACAATGTTAACATTTCCTACCAATTTAATAATCAGACCTAAATGTCCTACTTAGGTATCTAAAGTAACATTGTTCAGTAGTAAATTACAGATAAAAATACGCAATCACTTTTTGCCCCTACCAGATTTAATGCATTCATTTGTACCTATTGTATAGCGGCAGTTGTTTCGCTGCTCCTTCAAGAATACTTTAATGTAGACAATGTTTTGTACCCAGAAGATCAAAAATGTCTTCCGATTTTTATTTATTCCTCTAAAGCTTAGGGGAAAACAGTATGAACGTTTTTGGTGAGTGACTGAATGTCTGCAAATATAGAAATTGCCCTTATTTAGGTATATTTGATTAGGTATCAATCAGAATGGGTCCAATATTTCTATAAAACAACTATTAAGTCGCACGGCTCTTCTCGAATTTCTGGTTTCTTTACTAGTTCTTACAGTAAACAGAGGAAGTACAGATCCTGTTCTTTGCCCTACTACTCGCTTTCAGAAAACATAGGCATCAGCCTACATAAATAACGAAAAGATCTGAACATACCGCTCTTGCATTTCTCACTTAAATGAGGCTCATTATTAAAATTTATGATGGAAGGTAAAGATCCTCATTTTCAAATGTACTTAATAAGCTATTCTGGAATCAAAACTTAACAAAATACACTTAAATATTTTGTGAAACTTTAATCGTTATTCATAACTATTTATATAATGTGATGTAACTTTTACATTCATTTACTTTGGTGTTCTCGTTATTTGTTACCTGTTTAGTAGCATTTTAATTGGTAGATTTTATATATAATTAAATTTTAAAATACGAGTGCTGTTCAATAAAGATTGATCACAATTTCTTTCGACAACGTACTTTTACTCATCCTCATAATTTTGATGGTCCTTCTCAAAATAGTCTCCCCTGAATGCGATGCACTTGGCCCACCGTTTCTGCCAGTCTTCAAAGACATGCTGTAACAATTTTTGAGAGATCCTTCAAAATCGCCTCCGCAGCCTTCACCCCTGCTTTAATGCCTTCCATTAAGGGAATAGTAAAAGGTTACATGGGGCTAAATCCGGACTATAAGGAGGGTGAGGGATGCACTTTATGTTGATTTTTGCAAGATATTCAGCAGCAACATTGGCAATATGCGGCCGCGCATCATCCAGCCTGCTTCACGGAAATGTGGTCTTTTGCGCCAGAAATGGATTTGCAATGTTTTCAGGACATCCCTGTAGTATTGTCCAGTTACTAATGTGTGTGCAGGTACAACATTCTGATAAAAAATTCCATGAATATCAAAGAATGAGATTACCACAACTTTTCCAGCTGAAGCAACCACGTTTGCTTTTGCGGGGTTGGTGATGAAGGATATTTCTACACTGAGCTTTTCTGTTTGCTCTCAGGATCAAAATGATGTAACCAAGCTTTATAGCAGTGATTACGTTTGCAGAATCTGCGGATCTTCCTCCAACATCTACTTTAACTGCATGCAGATCTACATGCGAATGTCCTTTTGTCCGGGAATCAACATTCTTGAAACCCATCGCGCACAAACACGTCTCATGTGTAATGTTTCTGTTACCAACGTGTGGGTGGCACCCAATGAAATGTTCAGTATTTCAGAAAGTGATCTTACGGTAATTCGTCGATCCTCTCTCACAATGGCAGCAGCAGTGTTGATGTTTTCCTCCGTAAGAGCAGTAACTGGAGCACTGGGTCTACTTTCCTTTGAAATGGTCTCCCCTCTTTAAACATTTTAAACCACCTTTGAGCTATGCTGTAAGGAAGAAGAGGCTCTCTATAAACTTCCTGTAACATTGTATAGGCCTCAACTGAAGATGTGTTGAGACGAAAGCAGAATTTCAAAACCGCACATTGTTCCTCGCTTGTTACCTCCATTGCAGCGGTAGGCGATACTGAATATGTCTGAACTTGCCTTGTTCTCACAGGCGGGAACCAGGAGTACCAACACTGAAACTACTACGGCGTGTTTGCTTCACATTAATCTAACACAATATAATAAGTTTCAATTTTAGTTCGAAAAATTATGACCTTAAAAAATTGGTCATTCTTTATTGAACAGCTCTCGTAACATTCTGGATCTATGTGTTCAGTCGTAAATTTTGCCCACATGTTGCACATTCCTGGAAATAAAAAGTAACTCGTCTAAACCGGAAGTTCCAGCTTGGAGCCTCTTGCTTGTGTGCTACCCATGCTGCCATCGTTGCCTACATCTAGGCACCACATGGGACTAGCCTGCATGGGGGAAAAATAACGGAAGGCACGACCAACTGGAGCTGGGTAGGGGACAGGAGGCATTTAGGCCACGCCCACCCATTTATCTGGTAGCGCTAACGTAAGGGATGGTTAGGAAAGTGTCACTATTCACTGTACCGTCTCTTTCCCCTCCCCCGACGTCTGAAACAATCGGGATGATTCACTGAACCGCAAAACTTCCAGACACAGCGATGTGCGTATATAAGGGATGCAGTGGACGAGTCAGTTCAGTTCTTGGCGAGCAGCCGTGAAGAGCGCAGTGCTAGATAACGGACTGGAAGACTGTGTACGTGTATCAGAGGATTTTTACGTAATTGTGAGTGTGAAGTGGACCTGTGACAGACGAACTGGTGGATTGTAATTGTGTGCGCTACGTAATTCTATGTAATTGGCAAGTGTTCCAACTGTAATTTGGTGGAAATAAAGAACATTTTGAGTTTGTGCAATTGAACCTTTAATTTCACGAACCCACAAAGTCACAATACTAAAAATGATGATGATGATGATGATGATGATGATGATGATGATTCGAGGCCTGGCCTTGTATCCTACATTTATTAATATACTCGAAATTCTTGGCAAGTCGCCCACCTAGTTCACTCATGGAATGACAGATATCTAAAGTTACTATAGAGAGCGTATTATCGTCAATGTATATGATGACGATCACTGGTAGGAAGCAGGTTGTGTCCATGCCAACACCTAATAGTACTCAGACTACTAAACAAAATGTTGCAAAAAGCTAAATGTATAGTGATTAAAGAGATAGTCACAAAATTTAATATGAGGACGTTCTTCAAGTTTATGCTGGGGTACATGAAGATCCGCTTCCGTACGTTCTTTATCAAGAGCAGTTTGCCGATATATTAGCATGCTTATTAGCGTACATGGGTTGGGCCCGCGCAGTCTTGCCAAAATCAATCGATGAGCAATTGGTAACTGTTTCTAAACGAACATTGATAGATTATTCACCGTGACTGCTCTGATCCAGGGAAATGTTGGTCTTCAAATTAGATTTGCCAGTCAGCAAGTCACGGAGATGGAAATTCACCTTAAAAACAACTATCATATTCCGAAATTTATTAACCAGCCAAGGAACTTAATTTCAGTTGAAGATTTCTTGCGTGCAATTTATTATATTACTTTCCATGATACAAAATAATTTACTTTCACTTTTTCTGTGCCGTCATATCGTACTTCAGATCAAGCTATAAGAATCACTCTTATTAATATGCATTCTTATATCTACCTAGGCTATTATGAAGCTTCGTTATACGTTCTACAGAATCTAATTTAGATAACGTTCCAAAATTAAAAAATTAAATTAAAACAAAGGAATATTTGAAAGCTAACAAGTCTTCACTGGCAACATCTTCAAACTCCATTCTTGCAGACTGGTAAGTTGCATCTTATCGGTGCAAAGGCCTCCGGTTTGAAAAGCAGCAGGTTTAGAAGCTCAATCGCGAAAGAGAATTGGAATTGGATTATTACATCCCACTTGTGAACTTTTCCTACTGTTACATGAAAACTACGCTTGGAAGTCATTTTCAAGAACGCCTGCATTTGAATGACATGTTAGTCTTCAAAGTACAACCTCTATAAATGATTACAAGGATTCTTTAAAAGTCTGTACACGCTATTTCTACGGTATTAGTATAAGATTACTGTTTAAGGAATGTGTATTCTGAAGTTTACAAAGAAAACAAACAAATCATTAATACCTTCTAAGAGTTATCATGCCCGGTCCATAAGAAGTCTAACGTTGCATTCTTTGCTAAAATAGAAAATTTTTACATGGTAACCCAATTGTCGAAAGCCATACTTTGCCAAAAGTTTACACAAGGAGATATTTTACAAGAAAAATAATAAATGTGAAGAAACCACATATATCGATAAGGCCAAGGCTAGAGCAAATTTCAGCGTGTTTTGTAAATTCAGGAAACATAACGTGTACGCTGCTCCTGATTTTTCAATCCAGAGGTCCTTTCATCGATTCCTGTCTTGTGGGGATTTTCGCATCTAAGATTTTCATAGGAGTAAAGCGAAACCAACTCTTTTCACGTCACTTATTCTACGTGGTGGACATATTATGTTGTCTGATTGGCTGAAGTTAGATATGACTCGATACCTACTGGGTAGAAGCGGGGTAGTAATGACCTCTACATCAGTCAATGATACAGTTGGATATGTAACTCATAATGCAAGTTATATCATGTGCCATGCCAATATCTGAAAATTACATTTTTGTCTCCAGACATCTGATGTGACATACTCTACATGCTATCGTTTATTTTTATACTGTTACTACAACTATTCTTAAGAATGCTTGGTTTTCCATTTACTTTGTCAATCGGAAGAAATTGTTGCAGAAATGGTTCCGTTACAAAGTTCGTTGTAAATACTACAATAAATGTAGACGAAATGAATAGAGAGTCGGAGTCGCTACATTATGCCAACCTTGAAATTGCATATTATTTTCATGACTTACCACCGTCATCAGTTGAGCATATCTAATATGTTACATCTATTGCTTTATCTATCTTCTCAAACTATTATTAGAAGCGTATTCTTATTTTCTATATAAAGCTTCCGTAGAAAAGTACTCTTCGAATTAACACGAAACGTTAGGTGCAAAGCAGCTTCTGTTTCAGTCGCGAGAGTCAAACACAACCACTTTAATAATAGCCCAATTTTACGTTACAATCCAGCACTTGATATCGCATCGCCACTTCCTAACTCATTCATTCATAAATACGGTAGCTTGTATGGTCGCTGGAATTTTCCGCAGGGTTCTAGAATATTGGAAGGTGGGTAGAAACATTCTATATCATTTTCGTTATCTCCAAATTAGGTCGACTTACTACTGCGTATCGGAGGCAATGTAGAATAAGTTGATCTCCATAATATTAGAATTAGCATTCGAGTTAAGGTTTCTATTGGTAATGTTGTACGGTTATCAATTTCAAGAAGACGAATTCTGCTGCGTCTGGGTCTCAATGCTGAATAAGTTGATATGCATAGTATTAACAAGTGAAAGTTGAGTTTCAATAATAAAATAAACCGAGATATCGGAATTTATTTGTAAAGGGTAAAGAAATGGTTATGCAATTATAAAGTTTGAAATAAGTTACCTATAATTCACGTTACATTGACTAAACTTGAGGCGAGTTCCAATATTTTTGAACTTTTAAAGAACTTTTTTTAACAGTTTTAAATTTTTGTACCAGCCACCTCTGTAGCGCAGATGGTGGCGTGTCTCCTGATGTTCAAAAGGTTGACTTCGAATATCTGTCAGTGTGAGTTACCTGAATAAGATTTTTTCCGAGGTTTTCCTGATCCTGAAAGATAAATATCAGGTAACTCTAAGCTCTATGGACCCTCGATCATTTGAACAGCATTTCATTCATCGTTCAGTATGACAAAAATTTGTAGGACGTATAATTAAAATACATAGTATCCGGAGTTTTATTTCCTGTCAAAATTTCATAAGTTTCTAAATAAATATATATTAAATATATATTATATATTAATATGTAAGCATTATTAAAATGGTGAACACCATATTCACTAAGCGGAAAAGTTGGTTTAATCTTTTAACATGTGATAAAATGGTTGTTAATAAATAAGAGGATTTGACCATATCATTTCCACCCCTTCCTTCCCTTGTTTACTTCTAAAATTAGTAATAAAGGTTTGCATATTTATTCATGTGTCCGTAATGTGAATATCCATTTTTAATATCATAAATAAAAAATATTTGAAACGGAAACAGATATAAAACGTTGGGTCATAAACTTATTTCACTGTGCGGAAAAGTCGAAAGAACATTAAAACTGCCTTAATGAAATATTTAACTGGAAAATTATGACAAAGGATTAACTTTAGGAGGAAAATGTACTTCTGGAACGTTGACTATTCTATTGTTACTCTCCATTCCAGAGAAAGTATATGCAATACAAAGACCAATAAATAATGACCTGCCTTTTTAAAATGTTTGGTCGTAAACTGCATAGAAGGTTTAGTGTGCGTGTGCGTGTGTGCGTGTGCGTGCGTGTGTGTGTCTGATTTTGGGTGAAAGTAATATTTTTGCATTTTTAATTATAACAATAAATAATTCCATAGACACTCGCCAAAATTTTCTGCTAAAATTATTCTCAATCTACCAGTTATATATGTAGGCCCAGCGATATGTTTAAGCTTTCCATGCGTTCCATTTTAATTCAACTGGGTCTGCCCATTCCATTGTTCTGTAAGTGGAGTGTTCGTTCGGTTTTGTATTTTTGTGTGAAATTTATTATATAAATTTCAGAGTTATTCCGATATTTACATATATAATTGCTGTGATATCCAAAGCTTCAAATATGTTTTATGATAAACGCGCAAAAAATTAATTTTTACTAAAAATGAAATTTTAACACACCAACTTCATAAAAACGTGTTGCTACAAATAATATCAGCTTCAATCAAATACTTCAACTTATTTTGACTTGACTAAATTACCACAAAATGTTGCTATCGTACTTCTCTAAAAATGTGAATGTGCAATGCAGCTTTTTTTAAAGTGTATTTTCTTCGGTAAATAAAACCGTGAAACTATTTGTGCAATAGATTTGAATTCTTTGCAGCCATATTTATTTATATTATGTGTGCCAAATTTCAAGTAAATATCTTTAAAACCAACATAAGTTGGAAAATTCAGTCCCAGTGTTCTATAGCCTTAGGTGTCACGTATATGCTTCGGGAAAGCATAAAATTGTGGGTATATGGAAAACCAATTTTCCGTCTGAAGATATTGCTCATATGTGAATAATCAAGAACTGTGCACATAAAATAGGACGCCACTGCATGTAAACAGATACACACCCTCGTCCTTGGTATACATACTCCTTATGAAGGCTCTAAAATGTCTCGCGACCCTATGGCAACAGCATAAATGGAAACAAGTGTACAGCTAGCTACAACAAATTATTAACGAAACATTCTTAATAATGAACAATAAACAGCACCCTTTTATTACAAGGTTTCATAAGAGTTATAGGGAATGACTTTGGCTAGAAGTCGTAAGAATGCAACACATTAGAATTTTTTATTTAATACTTGAAAATTATGATTTGTGAAAACTTTTCTTATAGAAAAGACCGAGAATTATTGTATATAAACGTACATTCATAATCAAAATGAAGGTATGAGAAAATACAAAAGCTTGATTAGTGTAAGGTCAATTTTGCATTAAGATACGTAGAAAGCCTTACCATTTTAAGTTAACTGATGGAAATTAACCGTTCTTTCACACTAGCAGTGAATAGGCTAATGTTATGAGTCAATTGCTGAATTTAGTGTCATGACGGCGCTTTGGCCATTGTGGCTCAATGGGTAAGAGCGACTGGACGAAACCAGGAGATCCGTGGTTCAAATTTCGGACATTGCATTGAATTTTTCTATTTGACTCTATCCAAACAAAAGTTTTCCCATTTTAAGTTCTTTCTATGGATTGTAATTCGAAGAAGTATGAAAGGGAAGAGCCATAGTTCCATGGTTCAAATCCCGGTTATGGCATTGAATTTTTCACTCTTTCATAGTGCGTCCTACACACGGCTAGTATTAAAGAACAATTAATTTCCATTAATTGTACCTAATAGTGGTCCGAACTATGAAGCCCGGGCTTTAAATTCAGCATAGTAAGTCGCCATAAAGGTAATTGTCTCATTTGTTTATGGGAACTTCTAGTGGTTTACCGGGAGAAACACGAGTCATTAGCAGAATTTAATGTCATGTCGGCATGTTGGCCGTAGTGGCTCAGTTGGTTAGAGTGGCTGGACGGAAACCAGAAGATCCGTGGTTCAAATCCTGGCTATGGCATTGAATTTTTCAGTCTGGCTCTACCCTCTCATAGTGCGACCTACACACGGCTAGTGTGAAAGAACAATTAATTTCGAAGAAGTATGTTAAAACCTTACAAGTTACCTGGTTTGTCTTAGGTAATAAATAACTTCATGTCTAACGAAAATCAAATGTGAAATTTAAAAGAGTCTTTTTCCTCTTGTTTTATTCTCAAGCTTAGTATGGCGATGATACTTTGTAACTGAATAAATCTCATCAAAGGTCAAAATTTTCATTGTAATAAACAAACGATGCAGTATTTCATTTACTTTTGCATAATCATCTTCCCGCACAATTTAATACAATTACTTTTGTGATATTAATACTTCGATTATGTAGGAACTATTCAGTTTTCTGCCCATTTTAAAATGCAAAAGTAATTATGGAAAGCGATTTTACTGACATATTGTCCTACGCAGTTCGCTGTTGTATTCACGCAGAATAGTTTGTCAAATTCCAACAATCTCTCCATTTTTAATTTTGCATAGTTATCAAAACTATTTGAATGAAGTCATTTCAAAGCCTATGTTTTATGTACTTCATGTACTTTATTTATCATACTATACTCTTAATGCTTTCCAGATCAGCCTATATTTATTTACAGACAGGGTGTGAATATTGAAAAGTTTCTCCCGGTGAAGTTCGAACATGTTATTTATCTCATATTGTATTCATATCACTCGCTAAGAGATTTCTAATCAGCTAATATTCTGTTTTACTCTAGCGTAAAGCCAAATCGAAATGCCACAGGAAGCGACAGCAGCGCACACGAGGTTGAAATCGATTTCGTTTCGACTTTTTGCTGCCGCATTGTGCATAAACTAGCATTTAAGAGTAGGTCAAGCAGAAAATATTCATGTAGCCGAGAGATCGTTAGAAGAGTTATGGCGAAATGTGTAAAAAATGGAAAGGGCGGTTCTCAGCGTTTAATAACGGACAAACAACCAGCTCCGGTCAAAAATAGAAGGTCTGAGCACTGGGTTTAAAAGATTGTTACATAAAAACGTTATGGTGGATGGATGGAAAATCCTGGCGCGTTCCATTTGTCCCGGTTTTTGTTAACTGTGCCCGCAAGGTGATAAATGTCAGTGGTGGAGTGAGGGGTGGGGAGGTAGCAGATGATATTAAATATTTCACGAGTAGGCCCCGGATGGAAATCCGATATATTGTGTAGGTCACAAGTACAGTCACTCAGAATATGTTGTCCGTCTTTTATGGTCAGTCAATCATCCAGTGACACAATTTTCAATATAACACATCTTTGAGGTATTGTTGTAAAAATTTATGGGAGAGTACCATTAATAAAAATTAGTTGTATTAGATAATCGTTTATTGGGGAACGTTGTGATATAGGAGATACCATTAATAAAATATTAAACCACTACCTTGCTTATATATTTTCCGTTCTGTACTGCTTACCTGTAATAAATAAGCAGAGGAGGCACTGCATCCACTCAAAAGTGCACAAGAACAATCGGTTAGTGCGAAATTTCTTTTAACTTTGCATCTCCCAAGGATGCACCAATCTTTTCAAGACGTTTCGTAGTTTGACATTTCTCAAAAACGACTAATTAAGATATTGACATTATCAAATGTATTTTCACAATTTTCTAGGAATACCCCCTTTTCATTGGAAATGGCTTTTGTATAATTCACAAACATAAGGGATAGACAAAATCGTACCAGACAGAAAGTGTATACTTAGTTAAAGGAGACATTTAATGTAAAATACGTTTTTTTACAGATATCAATTTATATGAGATTTTTATTTATTTTAATTCTCAAATACTTATAATTTTTTAACCGGAACCTGCTATTTTTCTCCTCGTTGTAATACATAGAGCATTGAATTTCAAAGACGTCACAGTAACGCTGTCTATAAAGCTGACTAACTCCAACGATGGTATTCTAAAACAAAGTGCATATGTGTGAACTGAAGGTTTATCTGTACTAACATCAATTTCGTAGAAAATTGATCAAGAAAACTTAGATGCTGGCTGGCCCCGTAGTTCAATTGGTAGAGTACCTGCCTGCTGTGCAAGAGGTTCCAGTTTCGATTTCCGGCTTGGGAGTGGGGATTTTTCTCCAACCAAAATGATTCCCCATCTTCCCCAGAGACTGTAGGTATGATAGAGTTTGTGTACTTGATCTAATAATTAAGATTTAAAGTACAAGCAACCCAACGTATACGAATTAACACCATCGATATGTTCCAAAGAAGAACGGCCGCTGATACGACCACTACAGTTAAATAAATGGAATAGAAAGATCTTATACGATGCTCGGTCGTTTCAGACACCTCTACAGTTAAACAGGTCAGCACCTTCAACTGTTTGATTATATGTTAATTATGAAGACTTTGGAATAAAAGTTACACATTTTTAATTAATGTGTGAGACAGTACAAATAACGTTACTTACGAAATCAAGATTTGACAAAATTTAAAGTTTTATGAAGCAATTTTGGTCTCCCCAAGTCCCCGGTTAATAGAAATGGTTGAAATACGATGTTTAAGAAAAGCAAATATTTAGAGTCGATTTAGTAATGCACTGTTGCTAAGGCTCTTTACCTGAGAATACTTGTAAGTACATGTAATAGGTTCTACGTGGTGACTTTACAATTGCAATGTGGGAGTGTCTTAAATTAAAATTTAACTAATAGGAGCTACCAAAGACGGAAAAAATGTTGCTTTAACGGACATACAGAAATTGATAAATAATTGGATATTGGAACTTCTTCCTGAAGGTCCTGAAAATTCTATTGAATAAAATGTTTAATTTGGTGAATTTTCTTAAATTACTTATGCCCCGTCATTTTCCTCCCTTATTTTATATATTTGTGTCTATATGTATTAATTTATGTAATGTGCTATGTTATATTTTTCTATTTTCAAATAAGTCTATTACTTTGAAACATGTTGTATCTACTGGTTCCATGATTTAAATCTCGTTAATTATTAATCTTAATTATTTAAACAAAGGAGTTTACTTTGGAGTAAAGCAAAAGTGTCGAATTCACATGGCTTTCTATATTGATCGCTCTCCAAAGCGTTCTTAAAAAGTACTCCTCTGCTCACCTGACATTAATCCAGATAAGTTCGATACACATATTAAAATACAATATCCAAGAGCGTGCTGGTATATAATAGTTGTGAAGTAGCGTGCTGTTTGCATGAATATAGGGGAAACAAAAGGGAATAAGGACTAACAAGCTGGAAAGACTTAAGTATTTGGAAGCTCAAACAAATAACAAAAGCATATCTCGGTAACGGTTAACACGTGAATGTTTTTGTTTAACAAACTATGTGCTTGAAGACATCAACATTATTATATATAGGAGTGAAGCTACGGGTTATGAATTATAAGAAAGACATTCTTAATGAAAAAATGCTCACACGTTATTCCTAAAACAATTAGGATACAAAATTCATTTGCTATGCGAATATGGTAATGTAAGATTATATTCAGATTGTCTCAAAAAGTGTATTCTCTATGAAATCTCAGTAGACCTTTTTTATTAAATATAGTTCCGCTTACTATAGATGTAAGTTATAAAGGAATAAAATGAATAGCTGTACCTCGCTATACTTCTGTGTACTGGGTGAAATCATTATTAAGAAACAGAAAAACTTGCTTCCTTTAAGTTAGCATAGACTACAAAGGCACTTCAAAGGAAGACTTTATAAACTTAGGAATAAGTAAAGCAACTAATGTACACTCTACGGCACTTGTTATTTTAAAAAGGCGGAGGTGTAAAATGGAGACAGAGGGGCGGGAGAGAGAGAGAGAGATAGAGAGAGCGAGAGAGAGGAAAAGCATGGGAAAGAAATGGAGGGAAACGTTCTGCATTAATAAAGTGCCAGTTTTACCCGCGGATTGTTTTTGGATAACTATGTATTATTATCGTTATCATGATTATCATTATTATCATGGTGTTAGGGGTGGTGGTCGTTAAGGTATGAGTTAGATTATTTTTCGGTAATTTATGTCATTTAACTTTTTAAGTCATATCGGACGTTGAATGGTATGGGTAAAATTATGCTGAAAGGGCCTAGGGTCCATGGATCTTAGACTTACCCGACATTCGTATTTTAGGATAAGGGAAAACACCTAAAAATACCTTAGCCAGGTAACTCACTCTGACCGAATTTCGAACTCGGGACCTCTTGAACGTGAGGCAAACATGCTACCATCCATGCTACCGAGGCGGGCGAGTTAGATTCTATTGAAGCTAGTTTAATATAAATGTAAAGATCAATGGCTTATTAAGAGGACGTTGTAGAACTCGGATTTAAATCTCGGAGCGTTGTTATTGGTTAAAAAAAATAAGTAGTTTAAAGTTGTCCGTTCCATCCGGAAATATTGGACTAACTTCCAAAAAATTTTCCGCGCTTTGTGTCCAAGAATACGTTAGCGCCCTTAAGTATATTTATGTGACATCCAAATTGCTACGTCTGTGAAGGATTTCCAACAATTGTAATGTGTGCGCGCATGTGTGATTCCAACCAATCAATTAAATTCTAATGAGGCAAGGTGCAAGGTGCCTTGTAAGCTCTGGACGATAAGCCTGTTGGCTGATTTGCATAGCAGTGTATTTGGAGCGCCTTGATTTGAGAATCTAAAGTGAGGTTATAGAAGATTGAACTGATTGCATTGACTTGACTGGGAAGTGATGGTGCCTCAAGTTAACAGGACGGAGCTGTTGCTTAGATTAAGCATTGAGCTATAGATAAAGTACCAAAAGAAGTTGAATATATTTTAAGGATATATTAACATATAATAAGAAAATTCTCAACTTTATCTTTAAAAGTAAGTTAGTATGTGGAAACTTATCTGCAACACAATATTATCCAATGGCTAATGAGAAAACTCACTTACCTAATCTAGTCTTTCCGGAAGTTTATGCTGTATTTTTAAATAGTCTTAGCTAAAACCACTTTTCACGTTATTTTACTAGCTTTAGAGAGTTATTACTTTCTCTCCTTCCAATATCCCTTCCATCACTTAATTCTCTCTTGATTTTGATTCTATATTTCGTATATCATACTCACTGTTTTGTCACTTCCATTGGTCTCTTTCTCCAGAATGAAACAATAAGCAGTAATGATTTCCTTGGGAGTAATAAAAATTAAACGCAAGTACGTGCGTGAATCTTAAGACTGGAGAAGACCATTTTTACTTTCTTTCTGAAGAAAGTCAAGAAAACTGTTTTTATGCCTTGAGAAAATGCATCGTCTTAGGATCACATATTTTTAGAAAAAAAAAAGTTAATGCAATAAATCCGATATTTTTACTTCTTCCTCTCCAAAATTTTCAGATTCTTTTGCAGTATTACGTAGAGTTTTATTTTTTTGTTCTAAATGTCAGTATATGAAACAATCCTTAAAGAAGCTAGCATTAAAATAAAATTTATATTTGCATTTTCGCTGGTTAATCTTTGAATCTTTCCCACCAGTTGAATTTTTATGATAATGAAAACACTTTAAGCAGCAGATAATATTCTTATAAGGAATGTGTAGTTTATGTCGAAGAAGAACCTTCTTGTGTCATTAAGACTTCAGAAAGGGCTACTGTTTTAAGTGCTTCAATATTTGAATCCCTTTAGTATGATAAGAAAAAAGTAGTTAATTCCCGTTTTCACCAGCAGAATACTTCTGTTCCTGAATGTTTAGGTCAGATGCTTAGGGAAATATAACGGTCAAGGCCTGATATTGATGACTTGATGACTAATGTGTTTTAAAAACTATAAATGTACTTCTTAAGTGCAAGAATTAGTGCATAGAAACAGAAAAATATGTATAAAGGTAATGATGCTCATAGTCATTCAGAAAATGTAATTATTTGTTGCATGTTTTTGCTTAAAGGGTCTGAAAATAAATGAGAAAAATTGTTTCTGAAATAGGTCTTACAACACTGCAGCGAAATTCATTGGGATTTAGATTATGAAAGTTATATTAATTGAGAATGTATATTGGAATACTTAAGGTGAAGAAAAATAGTACTCTTCGATAGCAATAGGAATTGACAAGTCATATTTTAAGTTTAGATAACTGTAATGGTACATCCTGCCCTGACAATACTTGCAAATAACTATTTTAAGAATAGCTATTAAATAGTGAATTTTCTGATGTTTGAAAGGTTATTATTCTGGAAAATGTCACTAATATAAAACTACAATCAATATGAATGCAATAAAATGACTAAGTAATATGCAACAGTTAAAAATAAATATCATAAAATAGTAATATGAAATCTAAAACAAATTGCCCTAGAACCGAAAATGGCATAAAAAGTGCCACCCCCCCCCCAAAAAAAAATTCAGAACGTTTCTTTCCAAAATGTCCTTTCCAATTGTTGATTTACATTATGCATCATTAGTGTTTACGTAATACGAGTGGGCGATAAACCCTATCGAAATTGTGACAGTTAAAACGGCGACATTCATCAACATCCAAGCCCTGGTTCTGATAAAAAATGAAATATACTTCTACATGATTTATTATTAATAATTATACGAAATACGTTTAGAATATGAGTAGACAAACAGCATAACTATCAGAGTTCGAGTTTTATAATTATATAAGTATTTGTGTACTTCAATGAAAAACGAAAGAAAACTTTTATAGCAGTCACGTACTGCAGAAAAGTCACAGAAGCTTGAAGCACGTACGCTGAAATCCAGGAAGAAGAGTTTACTTTCTGACCTACTGTCCGGGGCTCCAAGGATCGCCTTTCAAAAATCTAATACACTTTAAATTCCAGCGACATCCCTGTTGTACTGACAGGGTGAGGTAAAGGGATAAAAAGGCAGGGGTGCGTGAGACATGACACTAGGTATCCATGTCGCCTCCTCCCTCGTGTTTTCGTGCTGAAAGCTAAATTCCCTAATGCTCTGGGCAGCGCGAGACAGCCGCAGCGAATCAAACCGAAAGGGTACAGTCCAGCAAGGAAAAGACGTGCACCAGATAAAAATCTCTGCCAATGAGGGTGGACTGCTATATTTCACTTGGGCAGCCGCACTCGGACTATCTCTTCCCAAAGTTACGTAAAAACACTTTTACGTAGGTATGCTTTTCTCCGCGATGAAGCTAAAATTGCGATATTAACGCAGGTTTTCTAATGGTAAAATAAAGATCGAAGAAATTATATAAATCAATTATACCAGTTAAAATTGTAAATATGGGAAATAAAATAAAAGGAGAATTTTATGAAAAGTAAAGAAGAAATGGTTTAAAACTTTAATAAACATGAATGGAAATAGAAATTGAACTACTCTTTACGCTTAATTTTATAATTTTTTTATTTGTATCTTGTCTTATCCGGAGTAGGGATGTGATGTACGTCTGTGAGAAAAACAAGCGAAGGCCTATTCTGTACAAAATAACCGAATATTTTGGAAGTTTATTTTAAAATTCATACCGATAAGAATCAATGCCTGGAATTTCTTATTACACGACAGTTTCCCAGATACTGTATACTTTAACAAGATCTATATTAACGATGTAGTAATATTATGCTTTATGAATTATGCGAAGTAATTTAGAGTGAAGCAGACTTAAGAGGCAATTTCCATGAAATAAACATAAATTTAGAAATTAATTGTTCTTTCACACTGGCCGTGTGTAGGTTAAAGTATGGAAAGATAGAGTCAGACTGAAAAATTCAATGCTATAGCCGAGATTTGAACCACGGATCTTCTGGTTGCCGTCCAGCCGCTCTAACCATTGAGCTACTGTAGCCGACGTGGCGATATGACATTAAATTTCCCAGCTTACTCGTGTTATTCCCGGTAAACCACTTAGGAGTTCTCATAAACACATGAGACAACCACCTTAATGGCGACTTACAACAAATAAGTGATTTACCGGGAATAACACTAGTCATTTGGGGAATTTAATGTCATATCGGCACTTTTGCCATAGTAGCTCAATGGTTAGCGGCTGGACGGCAACCAGAAGATCCGTGGTTCAAATCCTGGCTATGGCATTTAATTTTTCAGTCTGACCCGTTCTTTCCAAACATAAATTAGTGCATTATGAAAATATATAAAACGGATCTATGGTATTTAAAAAAGCATTTTTTTTATAAAATTAAAATCTTCGAAAATGCTTCATGTAATGTCTGATATTGAAACAGTTAAGACACAGTTTCATAAAAAATCTCCATACACCAAGCTAGTCGTTACCCGAAACATTTCTGAAATTCGCAATTTTTAAAGCGAAATTCTTAATAAATGGTATTAGAATACCACATTTTTAAGATGTGTATATAATGTAAATAATCTTACATGTTCCTATTTCCTGGGAATAACTTTAAAATAACTTCATTGAAATGTTAGCTTCTATAACTGTTAGAATTTAAGAAATAAACTAATACGCACTGTATGAATCATGTGTCAAACACTAGATAGGACCCAGATCGCATCACTTCTCTAAGTTCGTAACAAATTCAAAGAAAAATAAATATGTGCGATGCTGTGTTTCGCATGAGACAAAGAGGATCTATAAAGTCCGCTGTTAATAAATCCTTCTTTGATATCTATAAAAACTAGAGCCTATATTTTTGTGTTTTGGACGATTTTAAGAGCCCGATATGATCATCCAGGTGTAACAACTCAAATAAAATCGGTCCCAATGTTTATTTTAAAACTTTCTTCTGAAATAAAAATATAAATGATATTCAAATGTTTCTATTTCATAGGACAGACTGTTGAATTGAAAGGAGACCTGAACAGGATGTTAAACAAACCATGAGGTAGGTGTTTTTCGTTTTAGGCTACAGTTACACACTCGGATGCTCAAAAATTTATACACAGGAATAATATCAATAACTATAATGATGATGATGATGATGATGATCCTTGATGCTTTACATGACACTAGTACCAGGACTGGCTAAACATATTTCTCTTGTCACACTTATTAGTACCTATTATTGTTATTATCGTTATTGTTATTATAATCGTTATGTTTATTGTATTGGGGCTAAATTAGCAAGAACATATATTGGTGAGGTTACCCTCTGCCCACATCTTAGAATGATGTAACAATCTGTCGTTACAGTGCCCGGAAATACGAAGGAATTAGAATGGGTAATACTTTCATTATCAACTTCTACTATTCATGGTTTTACTCCTAAGTAAATGAGAAAATTGTAAGAAATGGATCCATTTCAAATATATATAGCTGTGTAATAATTTTTGGCTTTTAGAAAATCATCTACGAGGCATGTCCGTAAAATAGTCTCAAAGACGCTGGAGCTGTGAGGAACGCTATTATGTGCGATCCGGCAACACTGGCGTGTAGCTTAGCTTCACCCCTTCAAATCTCCACCACAAAGAACCCGTTGTAACCATTAGCCTTGGCTGGGCAGCTGTTTGCGTTGGAGCTTCTTATGACTTCCGCCGCCAAGTGCGGGTTGCGTGCAGTGATACCTTTTTTGAGTGCTAAGAGCACTACTACCCACTGAAATTCATCGTCAGTTATGCCAAGTCAATGAGTCACAGTCTATGGAAGTCAAAAACGTGCGAAAGTTGGTCAGAGAGTTCAAAGACGGACGTACAGCGTTCTGGTCGGCCTTCGGTTTCAGCCGAAAAAATGGCAAAAGTGGTGCAAGAAATGCTTAAAGATCGGCGTGTGACAGTTCGCGACCTGTGCGAACTGATACCTAAAGTCAGTAAGACTACGATTGACAAGAATTTGACCGAACGTTTGTATTATTGGAAGGTGTGTGCGAGATGGGTCCCCAAAACTGTCACCGAAGATCATAAACGGCAACGTGTTGAAGTGGCCCACCTATTCCTGGAGAGCTATGCAGAAGTGGGCGAGGAATTGTTGGATTCGATTGTCACTGGCGATGAAACCTGGGTGCACTACACAACATCAGAAACTAAAAAACATTCTCGTTAATGGCGGCATTCGAATTAGCTGAAGCCACGAAAGTTTAAAGATACATTTTCCGCCGGCAAAGTGATGGCCAGTGTGTTCTGGGACAGAGAAAGGTGTATTGTTGTGGGAGTTTATGCCTACTGGTACAACAATAAACGCCGCTAGCTACTGTGGGACTTTAAAATAAGTGCGACGTGCCATTCAAAATCGAAGGAGGTGAATGCTGACAAAGGGAGTGGTTTTTTTTTCTCACGACAACGCTCGTCCCCATACTGCACATGCAACGGCTGATCTCCTGGCCCAGTTCGGATGGGACATCCTGAACCATCCCCCTTACAGTCCAGACTTACCACCTAGTGACTATCATCTGTTTCCTGAGTTGAAGTCACACCTGGTGGAGCACATTTCCACACTGACGATTATTTGAAAAACGAGGTTGAGCGCACCTACGCAACTTGGCTCGAGAGTACTATGACAAGGGTATACAAAAACTGCCACAGCGTATGCAAAACTGCATCGATCGCAATTGCGATTACGTTCAAAAATAGCTGCAAGTTGCGCCTTTCCATCGACGTAACATTTATTGACAATAAACATGTTTTATATATTTAATAAAATTGGAGACCTTATTTTACAGACACGTCTCGTATATGGGTGAAGAGTAAGTTGGATATGCATTTAAAAACTTCTGTGAAAAAATTTAAAATTTGATTGATATCTCAAAGAAATTGCAAACACATAGTGAATACTAAACGATTTTTCGATAGTACGACCTTGCCAGGTACGAAGTAGACCTATGCATACCGGTGATGGTGAAGATGGTGGTGATGGTGGTGATGGTGGTGATGGTGATGATGATGATGATATATAGTTACAAACCAGTGAAACTGCAGTGAAAGAGTTTATAAATTTTAACAGTATTACATGTCATAATATAGTTTATATCACAATAACCAGCGAAATGGAGTTGTGTTGCCTTGCATGTAGATTCAGTGAATCTCAACACAATTCATATATCTAAATTAGCATATTTGGCTCCTTATTTCCACACCTACTGCGGTCCTCGCTACGAGCTCTTCTATCATCAGTTTCATAGATGAGGGATTCCCTGCAGAAAGAAATCCAGTGGTTTGAAATCCGGACTAAATGTAGCCACAACCCCTCCAGCATTTTCATCATTTAGAGATGCGTAACAATGCGGTTCTCAGCCATGGTTCATTATGTACAAATATTCGCGCGAAGGTCTTCTGGTGTGATATGAATAACCTGCATTAATTTCATGGAACCTGGATAGAGGAACGTGACGAGAATTAATTATCAAGAGATTTCAAAATTCTGAGCGAAATAAGAGTTGTATATGTATTGTGTTTCAATTCTAAAACGTTTTACCGTCCCTTTAGTTTAGTATGTTGCTATAATGACATGTATAACATATTTGTAAAAGGGTGAGTAGAGAGTTACGTGAATGATAGCAAACACATCAGATTCTAAATTTATTTCAATTGATATAACTCGAGTATAGCTAGGATAACGCAAGAAACAGTACAAACATCTACGTTATTTCTACAATACTGCAAACTACTAAAATGTGTATGATTATTCCAAATTCTAAGTTCACTAATTCTCTGTTTAAATTAGTTTCCTGTCGTTTTTACTGAACTTCAGTAAGAGTAACTGAAAACTTTGTGTAACAAAACAACTTCTGTTTGAGCAATGAACGAGAATTTTAAATGGTATAAATATTTCTTTTTTATTAACTTCAATCAATCCTTTTGAATACTCTCCGCCCCATATGATTCTTACAGTAAGCCAATATAATACATTACTCTTTGTGCTAACTCTCACTGAAGAGATTGTTAAATATTGCACTTTGTCTCTGTGCATGGCGCGGGAGTATACTTCTTAGGCGGCACCGAATACGCGTCCGTCTCACGTAGAACTCAGGACCGAAGTGTCTTAACTAGCAAAACCTTTTTTCCTCCATCACTTTGAATTACCCCCCTCTCTAGGTATTTCTCGGAATTTGCAAAATCACTTGAACAAATATAAATTTTCTATTGGCTGTTAACTATCCCCACTTGAGATCACAGTGTTCAGAATTTCCAGTTTCGGACCTAACATCAGAGACGCTTTCTCTAACGGTCCGCGTGCAAAAATTTATGCGAAGGCATGTGCTCTGCGCGTCGGTCAAAATCTTTCTTGTTGTCAGAAGCACGCATGGGATTTTAACAATGGGTTAGTTTCCGACTGGAAGGCGCCTAATTTTCCTTGCGGGCAAAACAAACAATAGAGTAGGGTTGTTTGTTTACAGGGATTGCTAAGGGAGTTTACCGACCTTCGCAGAGTGGCCTTGTCACCGTGGCGGTCTCCGGAGTATATGCTAGCATTATGGCATTTGTCTATTCTGGTATACGTCATTTATTTATATTTATTCGTTTGTGTCAATGTCTTTCTGATATCAGGTTATATGTCGTCTCAGTGTTCCTAGGTGACAGAGGCTGCGTCAGTGAATACTTATTAATGTTGCATTGACTACCTTGACATTTGTTTACTTTAAAGAGATTTTATTTTAATTTGGTTTTAGTTCACTTAAGTTGATTAAATAATAATTTATTTGTGGTATTACTGAAATAAGTGTTAATATTATAATTCAAGAGAACTTTGAAACTGAACAGTTTCCGTTACGTTTATCGGATTTGTTCACCTGCAGACCAGGTGAGCATGAACTGTAATACTGAATTCACAATCTATTGGAGTTAATATGGTACATCTGCTTCAGTTAACAGCGTAGGTCAGTGACAAAGACCAGAGGGAGATGAACTCAGTTGGGCAGGCGAGTTAAGCTTAAATATGACGTTGCTGATATGCAAAAGGGGCAAAAGGACCATACTACAAGTATGTCGCATCTCTGAAAACTAAGAAAATTTAGTTTTGATTTCTCGTGAAATATCACGTAGAATAGAGCTGTTTGCTGTAGCTTTAAGTGAATCGGGTAGCTCTACAGCCGCCGGGCCTGAGTGGTTAGGCCTTGGTTCGATTTCGGGGGACGTATGTAATTTGTTGTGGACGACGTCTGGAGGGAGTTCTCCGGGTTTTCCAGTTTATCCAACTATTCATTCAATCAACTACTCTATGGTACCCCATTCCTGGTTTTATACCTCCACTCAGTTTCCTGGTTACGAAGACTATTCTCCAACCGGGAGGGATTTGGGCTGAAATACATTTCACCTAGTCCTACTGCTCCCTAACTTAAAATGCTTGGATTGCGTCGAAGTGTAGGTTACATTGGTCAAACGGTAGGCCTTGGTCCCTAGTGAGCTGTTCTGTCAAGGAGTTTATAAGATTAGTGTTCTCTATCGATTTATCATTTTGGAAGTTCACTAGTTTGCTAGAGGCAACCAAACGAGGAAAAGTTATTTTTTCCATATTGAATTGTAAAATGTAATTTTTCTCCCTTATTTTCTGTAATGTTGCGAGTCCATGCAGGAAGGAAAGAACTAAATACTAAACTACTGTTAGATTAGTATTAAACTAGTAACACAAATATGTTTGATCGTTTCCGGACTAGTAAGAATGGTAAACAGGCAATTAGGTCATGGTGTATAAAAGAACCAAAGTGATAAATCGTTTGAATCGTGTACACTGGCTCACCATGTCATAATAATTGAAGCTAACTTAAGGAACGTGAAGGGCTTACTTTATTCTTATTTTATTTTCTTTGCAATGTATATTATGATCCGATAAGTAACATATAGTTTCTAGGTCATATTCTGCTGGATGCTATGCCACAAAATGATTTGTTGAGCTTAACTTATTTCTTGTTAGCATAAAGTCACAGAATAATTGTTTCCTAATCGGGAACATTTCTCTTGTTTTATAGCAATGACAAGCATCCTCCATAAATTGTAAAGTTCAATCTCTACCTTCCTTCCGGCAAACAGTTAATGAAATAAAAATATTCAGTGCTGTAACGGTGTACTTCATTCGATAAATTGAGCTTTCACCCAAGAATTCAGAAGTACTTACATAAATCTGTCGTCGCAAGTTCAGTGGATGTATTTTATAGAGAAGTATGCAGTGAAATATATCAAATCTCTAAAATTAATAAGCGGAACTTTGATGTTACATTCGAGTTTCTCTTTCGGCGTCTCTCTAGTCTTCTCTTAAGTAAGTGCTTTTTGAAATTCCGTATCTAAATGATAAAAGGTTAACTAGTATATGCGCTGCGTGAAGCTGAAGTAATGTACACACTAGTTAAACTTTTTTACTCTAAGTGGGAAACACTCATTAGCTTAAAAAAAAAACTTTCACCTGCTTTAGCTAGGGTTGTGCATTTACCTAAGTACCCTAGAAAGCGTTGGTATAGGGAGACTCAAATATAAGGAACACGAGGTTAAGTCAGTACTGTTTAATTTTTCTTAAGTGTGATGTACTCTATAATGATGATGAAAGATTATATGAAATGGACACCTGCCTGCTCTATGGTGAATACCAGGTTCATTCACGGTTGCTTCAGATAATGCTTTTCCTTAATTCTATTAATTTCTAACTTATTTGTCCCTAAAATACTCTTTAGGATCGCAGAATACAAATATCTCAGAACTAGTTTGGAGACATAGAATATAACAGTATGAATTAGTGTAATGAAGAATGATTTAACTATTACATATTTTAACGCTGATCTTGCAAATACAAACATTGCATTACATTATAACGTAAATGCTTCTCCTGTACCTGGAATATTAGAGTTTTTACGAGAGCTGATCAATAAAAAATGATCATAATTTTTTACGGTCATGATTTTTGCACTAAAATTCAATCTTATTATATTCTGTTAGCTTAAAGTGAAACAAACAGGCAATAGTAGTTTCATTGTTGGTATTCCTGGTTCCCATCTGTGAGAACCAGGCAACTTCAGACATGTTCAGTATCGCCTACCGCTGCAATGGAGGTAACACGTGAGGAACAACATGCAGCGTTGAAATTCTACATTCGTCTCAACAAATCTTCAGTTGAGGCCTATGCTATGTTACAGGAGACCTATGGAGAATCTGTTGTTCCCTACATCACAGCTCGAAGGTGGTTTAAAGTGTTTAAAGAGGGGAGACAATCAATTTCAAAGGAAAGTAGACCCAGTGCTCCAGTTACTGCTCTTCCGGAAGAAAACATCAACATGACTGCTGCCATGAAGCAGCCATTGTGAAGAGGATCGACGAATTACCTTAAGATCATTTTCTGAAATACTGAACATTTCATTGGGTGCCACCCACATGTTGGTGACAGAAACATTACACATGAGACGTGTTTGTGCGCGATGGGTTTCAAGACTGTTGATTCCCGAACAAAGACCATTCGCATGCAAGTCTGCATGCAGTTAATATTGTAACGGGAGCGCTGGAACACCCTGTGAAAGCAGCTGGCAGCGGAAGGCAGGGGAGGTTCGGTTAGCCACACCTCCTCCTCGTTTGTCTTGTAGTGGTGACAGACTGTGGTCAGGGAAAAAACATGACTGTGTCGCCTGTTTTCTCTACACCTGTTTCTCGAAATTACGTAATCTGGAACATTCTCCTGGTCACTAGAAACCGGCGATATTCCTATATAAAGAGAGTTACAGACAGACAGAGTCAGTCAGTCAGTCAGTTGGTTAGTGTGTGAATGAGGACAGTTCTTGGTGTAAGAAGGCAGTGTTAGTCAGTGACGTGTTAATGTACGAGAAGATTGTGCAACGGAAGACTGTACGTAACTGGTATGTGCAACGGAGTTTATGTAATCGCGAGTACAAGGAAATTGTAACGGACGAACTGGTGAATTGTAATTGTGTGCAGCAAGTAATTCTGTGTAATTGGCAAGAGTTTAACTGTAAGTCGGTGGAAATAAAGAACATTTTTTAGTGGTGTAATTGGACTTTTTATTTCACGAACCCACAAAGTCACACTGGTGTCAGGAAGCGGGAAGATAACATCACCGAGCATTACAACCATGGACGCGGCATTGGAGAAAATTTTGGAGACGATGATGGAAATGAAAGCGGAACTGAAAGAAATGAAGACGGCCAACGACAACATCGCCGGGAAGATGGAAGAAATGAAGGCCGAACTAATCTCGGAAATGAAGACGGCAAATGAAAACCTCGCTGCAAAAATAGAAGCGGCAAACAACAACCTCATCGCTGAGTTGAAACAAATGAAGACGGCCAACGACAACATCACCGCGGAGATGGAAGAAATGAAGGCCGAGTTAACCACAGAAATGAGAGCAGCGAACGGCAGTCTGGCCACGGAAATGAAGGCGGCGAACGAGGCTCTCGCCGCAAAGTTTGAGGAACGTTTGGCCGGCGTGAGGGATGACGTCGCGAACCTGGGCAAACGGAAGGGTCAAGTAGACGACCGCCTTAATGATTTAGAGGAAAAGGCCGACAACATCGCAAAACCCCTCACCCGCCTGACTGAGGAAAACCGGCCTTATGTGTGGACGGAGGACGCCGAAGACGCTTTCCAGCACCCGAAGGGGACCCTGTGCATTGCTTCAATTTTGGGTTTCCCACAACCGGGTGGCGCCTTCATTGTGGACACCGACGCCAGCGACCATTGCATTGGAGGTGTCCTATCGCAGATCCAGGACGGCCACGAGCGCACAAGAGTGGAAGAGGAGGAGCGTGCCGCAGCAGTCCGAGTAGTTGTGGCAGTGCCTGCTGAAGGCTGGGATAGCGCAGGCCTGAGGAGGGAGCAGCTGGCGGACGCAGACTTGGGGCCACTCTTGAGGGAAGTGGACGCAGGGACGAGACCAACCTGGGAGGACATCGCACCGAGGAGCGCCACCTATAAGTCGCACTGGGCCCAATGGGACTCGTTGAAGACCAGAGAGGGCGTGCTGTTCCGGGTATGGGAGTCACCCGATGGGAAGGCGCAGAGAGGACAGTTGGTACTTCCCCTGAGCAAGGTCCCGGAAGTCTTGGAGGAAGTGCACGCCGGTACTTCAGGAGGACACCTGGGAGCGAACCGAATGATTCACAAACTACGGCAGCGCTACTTCTGGCTGAGACTCCGAGCAGATGCTGGTGGTACACCTGGACCGCCTCGCACGCTACGATGGGGCTGTTCGGGGCGAACAGCTTTGAGGAGGGAGCAGTGTAACGGGAGCGCTGGAACACCCTGTGAAAGCAGCTGGCAGCGGAAGGCAGGGGAGGTTCGGTTAGCCACACCTCCTCCTCGTTTGTCTTGTAGTGGTGACAGACTGTGGTCAGGGAAAAAACATGACTGTGTCGCCTGTTTTCTCTACACCTGTTTCTCGAAATTACGTAATCTGGAACATTCTCCTGGTCACTAGAAACCGGCGATATTCCTATATAAAGAGAGTTACAGACAGACAGAGTCAGTCAGTCAGTCAGTTGGTTAGTGTGTGAATGAGGACAGTTCTTGGTGTAAGAAGGCAGTGTTAGTCAGTGACGTGTTAATGTACGAGAAGATTGTGCAACGGAAGACTGTACGTAACTGGTATGTGCAACGGAGTTTATGTAATCGCGAGTACAAGGAAATTGTAACGGACGAACTGGTGAAATGTAATTGTGTGCAGCAAGTAATTCTGTGTAATTGGCAAGAGTTTAACTGTAAGTCGGTGGAAATAAAGAACATTTTTTAGTGGTGTAATTGGACTTTTTATTTCACGAACCCACAAAGTCACAATATTGATGCTAGAGGAAGATCCGGAGTTTCCTTCAAACTAATAACTGCTGACGAAACGTGTCTGCATCATTTTGATCCTGAGAACAAACAGAAAAGCTCAGTGTGGAAATCTCCTTCACCACCAACCTCCCCAAAAAGCAAACGTGGTTGCTTCTGCTGAGAAAGCTATGGTCATCTCATTCTTTGATATTCATGGAATGGTTTATCAGCATGTTGTACCTGCACACATATCAGTAGTTGGAGAATACTACAGGGATGTCCTGAAAACATTGCAAGTCCATATTAGGCTCAAAAGACCACATTTCTGTGAAGCAGATTGGATGCTGCACCACGATAATGGGCGGTCACATATTGCCAATGTTGTTGCTGAATATCTTGCAAAAATCAACGTGAAGTGCATCCCTCACCCTCACTAGAGTCAGGGTTTAGCCCCGTATAACCTTTTTCTATTCTCTAAATTGAAGAAATGCCTTCATGGAAGGCATTATCCATCATCAGAAGTAGTGATGAGGCTGTGGAGGCGATTTTGAAGAATCTCTCAAAAAATGGTTTCCAGCATGTCTTTGAAGACTGGCAGAAACGCTGGGACAAGTACATCGCATTCAGGGGAGATTATTTTGAGAAGGACCATCAAAATTAAGAGGTTGAGTAAAGGTGCGTTGTCAGAGCCAATTGTAATCATTCTTGATTGAACAGCCCTCGTAAGATATTTTTAGTGCATATGGTATCAGAGGCGTTTGACTCGATGATGCATGAAATCCAACTATAATTTGGCAAGGAGATAAGGGAAATAAACATTACGAAGCTGACTTCAAAGTGCCTTGCTCCTCAGCATTTGCCAGAGAGGGCAGTTCTGGTTGGGTCTGAGATACTCACGAGTCCTTGCTCGAACAGGCTCGGCAAATGATGCGTTCAACGTTGTACAGCAAGGCTATAATACCAAATGGAGAAATTTGTTTACTTCTTAACATAACTCGGCAAGATATCACAGTCAACAAGCAAACAGAATGGACAATAAAACATATGCACGTCTGAATCTGGAATTCACAGAACTGAAAGCAAATTGATATTTAACTTTCAAGAATAACTGAAATACTTAAGGAAATTTTGTGCAGCTCTGAGTTTCGAATTCGGGTAGTTCAAACTAAAATGCATATGGTATTATAGCTAAATAGCAGAGACCTTCTTGCATAACTAGATACGTATAAATAGATTACTAGCTACCTTATGCTAAACAATGTGCAGGTTGTCATAGCTAGTTCTCATATCGTCTTTAGTTCTGCCATTTGGATTTCAAAATTAAGAACAGAGAGTTAAGCAAGGTATTAGGGCGTGCATAGGAAAGGATTGAAATATTATATCATTAATAGGGATATGAGCCTTGCTACTTACGGGAAAAACGCAAGTTAATTGGGAAATTGAATGCCATGCTCGCATGTTGCTATCATGTATAAGATGAACGGACAGTGGAAGATACTGTTCTAATCCCAGCTATAACATTCAGTAGCTTGTTCCGACAAAGGCCTCGCTGCGCATCGCCCAATAACTCATATTTCCTCACAGGGTTGGGAGATGCGTATCCAAGTGTTGACAAATATTAATTTTATCACAAATCACAAATTGTCCAGCTAAAAAGTTTAAATACTATAGACTGGTTTGCAATAATTTCCTGCAATTCACATTGTTTTGCATGATATCGAGTTAATTTAATGCAAGCTAATTTGCCATTGCTGGAGATAAAGAACCCGTTAACAAAACTGTTACAGATAACAGTTAAAATTTTACGCACAGTTTTATTTCTGTATTACATGTAGATAACACATTCCTGAAGAAAATAGTCTTAAAATATTGATCCCCTGGAATCGAAACCGGGGCACCTAGATAAGAGACGAGTGGTCAAGCCACACCCCTAGACATTGTTGCTCATAAAATGTTATGCAAAATTATTTTATATTTGAAAACAATTCCTTAAACGTAGAAAATTTCAGGTTTCCGAAAACTTTTCTTATTTTGGAAACGCGTACCCCATATAAAGAGCTGCTTCATGTAGGTGTTTTATACTAACTTAAAACAGGTAAGTAAAGCAAACAGGCTATTTGAAAGTGTTCGTGTGCCTGTTTAGTTTTTTAATAAGAGAAATCATACCTATAGTTGTAATGTACGAACTATAGTGGCTGGATAACACTGAAGACAAAAATTGACGTAACTGCAGTGTGTAGACTATAACTCTGTAAGCTCTATTTTACCATAACATTATGTTTATTTATTTCCAAGGCTATAAGCTTTGGAATTTTATTTAAAACTATGAGATTTGACTACTTAAAATTTTATTTCCATTTAGTAAATAAGCAGGTTGTAGTACTGATCGTATCTGTACAACACTAATACAGAATATTTTTCCACCTTTGGTTTCCAACTGAGGCCATGCCGGAGTATATTAACCATCAATGAAATATGCGTAAAAGTGGGTGGAAGATACCGTGAATATAAGTTGTCTAAGTTGACGTTTCCATTCTTCTACACTCAACTTCTTGAAATGTTTTCAGGTATCCTGTTTTTGAAACTTACACATTAACAAGTAACGCACAAGATAAAATTAGCTACCAGAAAAGTTTAATAATCGCTGTTTGTGCCTTAGAAAGAGCACAAACTAACAATCTCTTTTTAAATATTCGTTTTATTATTATTTTTTCTTTTTCTCAATGTTTTTCCTTCTCAATGCTTGTTAACGTATGTAGATTGAGAAAAAAAAAAAAAAAAACCACGGCTACCTACGTAAATATGGGTACCTAAGTAAACACAGAAGTGTTGAATTGAATTACCCTAAGTCTGAATTCTGGTACACCCTCTGACCTACCACTAAACAAGAAAACACAAACTATATCGTTTCGTTTTTATATAGCATTAACTGCTTCCGAAACATTGCTGGTTTAACTCGCTTCCCCGTTGGAATTTTCCTAGTGGTTTTTTATTTTTTAACTGTTCGTTTTTCTGATCTTTTTTCAGTCATTATTAAATCAATTTGACCCTTAATATGAGCATATATGAAGCTTTCATACAATCCACATAACCAGGAGTGTGATGTCTACATTAAAGCCATTTCTGGAAAAAGTCATTCATTGGACCTTTGCTGTAGCCGTATTTAAAATTACAGTATTTATAACTTTATAATTTAATAACCGCAATAAAATAATTTAATGTATAACAATAAATCAATATTTTAACATTATATAGTGAAAATTTAAATAAAAGTAATCCTCCAATAGCATTTGTTTGAAAAATACGTTAAGATTACAAAATTGGTTTACGGCAACATAGTTCTCCCAAACAGTTTTAAATATATTTAAAATAACTGAATGGGCTACTCTCGGCATGCCAAAATTGTTATTTACTGTACTTAAACTTATATTAGGATAATTACAATTACTTCTTGTACATTACTCTTGGGTTGATGAAATATTCAATTGTGTGAGTTAAGCGTCAAGCAATCATTCCTTTATTAATTAAAGACAAAATTTTAGCATTTAAATGTAGCAAGGCAATTGATACCGACTGAAGAACTAGATAATTTATCAATTAGATTCTAACTAAGTTTTAATGTCACTAAGAGTTAAATCTTCTGCTGTTACTAAAATGTCTAATTTGTAATAACACTTAGGGTCGTAAAACACAAATATAATAGTGTCATAAGATTAATAACTTCAAAAGGGATTAACAAAAGCAGAAAGAGAAAGTGACTTAAACATATTTATTCCCCCCCCCCCCCCAAGGTCAAGAAAAGGCAAAAGGTGAAGGAAGAGTTGCAACTTGAATCCTTCATCATGAATATTAAAGTAGTAGCTTACGTACTGCAGCGTAGTGTTTTTGTTTCTGATAGTCTTAATAACCGACAGCTCAAAAAACGTGTGACCGCGTATACTTTGATGATAAAGAGGATGTCCAGAGGCGATGCGGCCACGAAAAGGAGTCATTAATCCGGTATTTAAGACGAAATATTATGCAACATGTGATCACAGGAGCTGAGAGATAGTCACGCCCAACATACATAACATTCCAGATAGGTTATGGCAAAAACCAACTCAGTGGCGTGCATATACAAAAACTGTTGCTTCATCGGAAAAGATAATGTTAGAAAACGCTTCAGGATAAGCAGAAGGCAGGAGAAAGGAAGGAGGGAAGTAAGCAAAACATACGAAAAGAAAAAATAGAAACCACTACATAGCTAAGTAGAGAATATCGGAGAAAGAAACCCGGTTGTTTGGTTTGGTATAAGGAAAGTTTGAATGCAGTCTCCTTCCACATAGCACCAACAGAAAATGAAACAAATGCAGAAACACCGGAAGAGGGACAAACGTAGAATACGAGGAGACATTGCAGAAGTTGGAACAAACAAAGGCTATAAAGGAAGATCGAAAAAGTGAAGCAAAACTATGGAGAAAAATTTGGATAAAAGTAACATTCGAAATCAAGGAAGGGAAAAGATAAACAAGGAAATTGGATGTAGTAGTGGAAGAAGTTGGAAAGCATAACAAAAGAAAAGGTCATAAAACATTAGAAGAGCATAAAAATTTCAAAAATACATAATACTGTATAGAAGTCGAAAACTAATATAAAGACAAGACCAAAATAGAAAATTCTGATGTTACGCTAACTTTTTGTTTATGTTATTCTTATTTTGTAGTCTTCTATCTTCTACCTGGTGATTGAGGCATACCTTTGTGACTTCGGTTTGATTAGTTGCTTCTTTTTGGGTAAAATATAAATAGAATACAGTAGATTGATGGAAATTAATCATTTCTTCACACTAGCTGTGTATAAGCTAAGGTTTTGAATAGATAGTCAACCTGAAAAATCAGTGCAATGGCCGGGATTTGAACCACAGATCTCCTGTTATAGTTTACATAGTTTAAATAAAACATTACATTTTCACTTTAAAAATAAAATTTTAATTTTTATAAATAATATATTCAAAGATAAAAATGGTCTCAATAACAGATTCAGTGTTATACTGTAATATAATAGCGACTGGACGGAGACCAGGAGATCCGTGGTTCAAATCCTGGCTATGGCAATGAATTTTTCGGGTTGATTATCTATAGATTGCAGTAGGCTTAAGTGAGGTCAAACCTTTTAAGAAAAAGCCTCCATATGGTGTTGTTGTTGTTGTTGTAATTTACGTCCTCCAACGTGATGAATGGAACGGGTGAAATGATGCTCAAAGAGCCCAGGGTCCATAGAGCTTAGTTACCCGACATTCATCTTCCAGGATAAGGGAAACCCCGAAAAAAATCTTATCCAGGTAACTCACCCTGACCGAGATTAGAACTCGGGACCTGTTGAACGTGAGGCAGACATGCTACCACCACGCTACCAAGGCGGACTCCATATTGTGACTTTGTGGGTTCCTGAAATGATAAAACGAGGTTACGAAACACAAAAGCTACACTCTATTCTCCTTGAAATACACTGTTCAACATTACAAAATTGCTAGAACCTCAAAACTGTTTTTTTTTTACCCACTTTACATTCAACTGTCTCGCTACCGGTAGCGATTGGTTCCGAAGTTTTCCGAATCTCCACCGGCTTCGGCTTCGGCTTCGCGAGTCTACCGCCAGGGCGACACTGCTCCCTCTTCAAGGCTGGTCGTCCCGAACAGCGCCTTCGTAGCGGGTCAGGCGATCCAGGTGTACCACAAACATCTTTCCTCGGGGCACCTTCTGGATGCGGTAGGCCAAGTCGTTAATCCTCTTCCCCACACGGTACGGTACTTGCCATGACTGCTGAAGCATCGGGCAGCGTCCCTTGGTCCGGGTCGGGCGGTACAACCAGACCAGGTCACCTTGCTGGAACCCTTGGCTGTTGGCTTGCCTGTCGTATCGGGTTTTCATGCGGTCGCTCGCCTTCTGGATGTTCTGGCGAGCCATCTCGTGAATGTCGTGGAGGTGGTCCACCAGGTTCTCCACATCCCTCACGAGTGGCCCCAAGTCTGCGTCCGCCAGCTGCTCCCTCATCAGGCCTGCGCTATCGCAGCCATCCGCAGGCACTGCCGTGACTACTCGAACTGCTGCGGCACGCTCCTTCCCCTCCACTCTTGTGCATTGGCCGCACTCTTCTGGACAGGGTCTTCGGGACATAGCGTCCGCGTTACCGTGACTCTTCCCTCTGCGATGTTCCGAGGTGAAGTCGTACTCCTGCTGCCTCTGGACCCAACGTGCTGTCTGGCCTTCCGGTCGCGCCGTCACTATCACTTCGCTCCTCGCGGGGACAACCACGTCTTCGCTCAAGACGACCCTGCCAATTCCAAGGCGCTCTTCTGGTTGACGGAGTATAACCTCTTCTCCGTTGAGCCTCAGGACCTTCCTGCCGACGTCGACCGTCGCCTCGTGGCTCCTGAGGGTATCCAGTCCCAGAATCACCTCCTCAGCCACCTTCGCGACGAACACCCACAGACGCATGGCACTCCGTCCCAAGTTCTGCTCCAGCAGGGCCTCCTTCTCCACGGGCATGGTGTCGCCCGATGCCGTCACAAGCTCGTATGGTCGGCTCGGCTTCCTCGTCGGCAAACCCTTCGCCACGTCAGGTCTGATGATGGTCACGGCCGCCCCGGTGTCCACCAGCACGCGGCACGGCTTTCCTCTTACCCAGCCGTCCGCGATGAGGTTGTCATCCATCCGCCGGCTGACGGCGCGGATTGTCACTCGAGGGGATAGTGGTAATGGCGCCGACCTACCCCTCTCGACGCCGGGCCTTACTCGTTCTTCCCGCTGCCCTTCCTGGTGTGGACAGTCTCTCTGCAGGTGCCCGGATTGTCCACACTCCCAACACAGGCCACTAGGTGTTCGCCGGCGTCCCACAGCTGGTCTTCTGTCTCCAGCGTAGCAGACACTCCTCGTTCTCGACGTCGGGATAGATGCTACCTTGGCCGCCTCCATCCTTAATGCCGCTGTCAGCGCCTCGTGGATGGTTTTGTAATCGCCGAGCATTAGCCGCTGACGAATCTCCGTGTCCCGTACCCCGTCTTCAAAGTTGTAGGCGGCTTCCCGGGATACGAATTCCAGTGGCAGGTCAACCAAGGCTTTGCTAGCTAGCTGCTCAATCGCTATGGCTAACTCCTGCAGCGTCTCCCCCGGCTGCTGTGAACTTGCCTTTAGCTGGCTGCGGTATGCTGCGGCTAAGCGGTGGTTCCCGAAGCGATTCTCCAGGGCCTCCCAGAGGTCCTTGGGCGCCGCCGTTGTCTGCACCGCGTTTAGGACTTCCGCGGCCCGTCCCTGGAGGCTGGCTATTAACTGTGTGGCCTCCTCTTCCGGTGACCATCTGTTGTGCTTGGCCACTGTGTCGAACTGGCGGCGGAAGACCTCGAATGTTGACGCGCCGTCATATTTCGGAGGTTTGACGCGCGCCGATGTTGTGTCGCGTCCCGGTGCGTCAGCCTTCAAATCCTTCAGTCTCCTGCCGACGACGTCCTCCACCATGGCGTTCAGGGACTTGGCGTTATTGTCGGCCTTTTCCTCTAGGTCATTGAAGCGGTTCGCCAGGTCCTCGACGCGCTCGTCCACTTGGTCCATCCGCTTGCCCAGCTCCGTCACGTCATCCCTCACGCCGGCCAACTGTTCCTCAAATTTGGCGGCGAGGACCTCGTTCGCCTCCTTCATTTCCGTGGCCAGACTGTCGTTCGCTGCCTTCATTTCTGTGGTCAATTCGGTCTTTATTTCTTTCAACTCTGCGGCCAGGTTGTTATTTGCCGCTTCTGCTTTTGTTGTTAACTCGTTCATCTTCGCGGCCAAGTTGTTATTTGCCGCTTCCGACTTCACTGTTAATTCGTTCATCCTCTGCAAAAGCATTTCCAATGCCGATTCCATGGCCATAATGTTCGGTGATGTTGTTATCCCACTTCTGACACCAGTTGTGACTTTGTGGGTTCGTGAAATGATAAAACGAGGTTACGAAACACAAAAACTACACTTTATTCTCCTCGAAATACACTGTTCAACATTACAAAATTGCTAGAACCTCAAAACTGTTTTTTTTACCCACTCTACATTCAACTGTCTCGCTACCGGTAACGATTGGTTCCGAAGTTTTTCGAATTTCCACCGGCTTCGGCTTCGGCTTCGGCTTCAGCTTCGCGAGTCTACCGCCAGGGCGACAATACGGTGTTTTAAGTATTCCATTCTCCCGGTACGGCATGAGATAAAGTTTAACTACACTCACATTCAGTAAACATTTAAGGAGATATTTGAAAACTCAGATCAATAACAAGGGATATCTTGCAAATGGTTAGTTCACAGTTCTGATTATAGTCAGAAAATTAGATATATGCATTTCATATGTGATGAAGACATCACTGGTTTTTCAAAGACACTAACATATTCTTTAGAAAACGAACTATGTCACAAAGATTTGCATATAAAGCGTACATTACAGGTTGGTAGGCTCTCTTTGTCGTAAGCTAGACAGATGCAGAATTTGATATTTAAGTTTTGTATTTAACGGAATATCCATTTTTGAGTTACGCTGTTCAGGCAGATGGTGAAGTTTTGGTTGAAGGAATGAAATTGCTAACCTAGCAGGTTCTGCTTTTAATGTCTTATAGTGGGGAAGATGATTTGTGCATATCTACGAAGTTTTATAAAACTTGTATATACCTTCTTTTAATATAACTTAGATTTTTCTCTTGGAATTACCTCAGAACACGCCAGTTTAAACAATATTGGTTCCGCTGAATGGCTGGCGGGCACCCGAAATAACACCGGAGCATCTCCTTACAGCAGTGATCCATTCAAGTGCTCATTGGTGTCAATATTTATCCCAAACCACTCAAAATTAAAATGCTTACATGTAACCACTTCCATCAGGGTGCAATTGGTCTTGCACCTGTATGCAGACATAGAGGAATAACGTGCTTCCTCATAAACCTCTTCCCATTTAAAATCGATAACGCTAAACATTCTGGAAATAAAAATATGTGTATGGTATCTAGGTTGAGCACGCAGCAATATCCCAGATAACCAAACCCTCGTTCGGTTGATTTTTACATCATTCACAGAATGTTTCTGGAACCTGTATTTCCTGACCTCACAACTGCCAAGAAAAATTGGACTTTAACGTTGTGTGGCATGTATGGAGAAAAAGACAAAAGCATTTTCCAAATCTCATTATTTGAGAGAAGCACGTCTATAGATATGTGCCCGCGTAAACACTTGTCCACTTCCCTAAATTTGCATAGGTATGTAATCATTCTTTTATTCTAAAAAAGGTGTGAACTTTATTTGTGGAGCTTAAATCAACCATAATTATTAAAGGATAGAACATTTTAATTCTTATTTTATGAAGATTTTTAATTTTTATGTAATTTGTATATTAAAATATTGAACTAAACGTGAAGGTTGGTACACACATAATCACCTTTTCAAATAAACTTGAAATTATGAAGGGTATAATCTAAGTTATATCTGAAAGCACTCCTTGACCAATCGCATGGTTGGTATCATTCCTGGCCTCACCGCCACTGAACGAGCGCTTCTATAAAACGAGAACACACAGCACCTAGCTCTCTCGGTTTTAGTAATAACACGGTGTGTGTTGTTTATTGGTTAGATTACTTGTGGACGAATTGAATTGCCTCACTAAATTAACCTACAAAAATCCGTATTTATAAATATTTATGCATTTAATTGCTATGCTTTCGTGTTAGGCGCGTTCTATTATCATAAGAAGCAACTAGCGGTAATCGACTGACTATTTAATCGATTTTCTTTAGCTAAATTAAGAATTCTGCAGTGCTGAAAGTCGTTTACGAGAGCCTCAATGCTGCCAAAATAAGCCTTTCTTTTGGGCAGAGTTTCCCTCTTATAAAATGCCCTCCACCCTCTTATGTGACTATTTTGTCCTATATTTCGCATTTTCATTTGCTTCTTAGAGAATTTCTTGCTCGTTGAATCTCTGAATTTTTTCTTGTTTTTATATTCTTCAAATACCAATGTTATAATTTCTAAGGGAAAAAGTTTATTTTACGGGGACATGTTAGGCCTCTGCCTGAACACTGAGTACATTATAGCTCAAACCCTGAAACGGTTAAAATGGGATAAGTATACGAAATTCATTCGTTTCCAGTGAAAACTCTTTAACAGATAAACAGAAATTGCCATGAATAGGATGAACAATAGTTACTACTATGAATTATAGTGTACCGTTTGCTTTGAAAGATACCAGAAAAGGCAGAAGAGTTCATTTAGATAATAATATAACAGGTCAAATAATTGTAACTATTTGAGATTTCACGTATCCTAATTTCAAAAGAATGATATAAACATTAAAAGTAATAGATTCTATAGCATGTGTGGAAAATAAGAGCATTGCGAAATAAAATATTAAAAAAAAATTCAATTAAAATTCTATAAAACTTTTCAGTTCCAATGTTAACTTAAGCCTATGAGAACTGGACACTTATATGATCAGATAGAAGAAAGATATAATCAGTTGATATGTCTCTCTTATGTTCTGCAGAGGGAACGCATGAGGATATTGAAGAGAATAAACATATTAAACTCAAATGACAGAAAAAATCAAATAAGAAATACTTAGAATATATAGAAGAATTACACAAAATGGATTACCACAGGTATTATCTTAATACGAACCTGAAGGTAGAAGAAAGGGTTGTGCACTCATGCACGAGGTGGATAAACTCAATCTCTTGATGTGGAAAGAGGTCAAAAGCTTAAATCCGTAAAGTAGAAAAAAGAAAAGAAGTTAATTTACAAAAATAAATTTAAGCCATGCATGCCATTTGTCTGAGATTCAGTATCCCAAAAGACAAATGGACTACCAGAGGTCTTCTGTCTGGAGCAAGAATAGTTAAATTACGCCAATTTAAGGCGCTTATTTAGATACCAAGAGATTCAGTACATGTAATACCTTTCCATTTATACTTAACTGAAGCACCAAGCAACATGACTCAGAGGTAGCGTATGTGGCCTGCAATCGAGAGTTACATTCGATCCCATTGCCTTCATGTTACTTTAATTTGTTCAGTCGAAGATTCCGGGCTATAAGGTCGTGGTCCACTGGGTTTCTTCATCTCTCTCCCAGACCTTTCGCTTACAACTGCGGCAAGCATCATCGGTGGAGTCCCCCTTGTACTCTTCGTAGCTACTGGCTAAGTAGCTACTCAGTAGCTACGAAGAGTACAACGAGGACTTTTCTACGCCACCGATGATGCTTGCGGCACTTGTAAGCGAAACGTCTGGGAGAGAGATGAAGAAACCCAGTGGACCACGACCTTATAGCCCGGAATCTTCTACTGAACAAGACACCGGCCGTGAAAGCCTACGTTTGTTAATTTACCTTAATTTCATTTCATTTCTCCTTCCATTCTGGTTGGCTGTTTCAAGGTTGTCAGAGGGATCTTGACGTTGGATGTTATGCTATGTAAATCTTTGCTCTCCGCATCGGCGGAGATATCCAGAGTTCTGAGGCCCACAGGATAAGAGTCCGTACGAGCAGCCACAGAGGATTTTAAATCAAACTATCCGTACTGTCTTTTCTGATTGGTCTGGCCACCCTTAATATCCGCTCATTTCACGCCTCGTCAGAGGCACAAAGGATTTTTCATAAGTCACTCCGAACATTGTTACACCTCTAATGCTAAATTTAAATGGTATCTAAGATAATTATATCTGACAAACTCTGTAAAAGCATTTTAATATAAATACTATATAAGTTTTTGGAAAACAATTGTGAAGATCTGGGATACTTAATTTTCAAAATCAGTTGTACACAATGCTAAAACATTTTCTCACTTCTGCGTATTCTGTATAGAGGTGACAACTTGTTTAAGGACGATGTTTGTTAGTAAATATTTCTCTCAAGGAGGAATTTGACTCGCACAATGAAAGCCAATATTATAGCTGTCCAATGGTATAGTATTTTGATAAAATTGCGTTAACCACCTCAATGGATAAAGAAGTGTTTGAAAATAGTACTTTCCATATTCTATTTCTACAACGTATTTAAAGCATGTGTACTGAATTCTAGATTTGGCGGAAATGAATAAGATAAATATCAATTAGGAGGAAATAAATACAACTTGCAGCCCTAAATTAGCTGCGCAAATGGTCCTAGGCACTATACTGGAAAAAATCACGATAGGGCACTGACACTATCATCTCCTGCTTAATTCCAGGAAAGAGAATTGCATTTTGAATGCGAAGAAAGTTAGTGTCATGAAGGTTATGATGCCAAGAGCCTTGGATGAAGCAACATCAGTAACGACCATTTACATTCTTTATCAGAAGTGTTTTGGCAATTAAAATTGGTTTTATATACATATAAGTGACCTTGGGAAACTAAGGAAGAGACTAAACGTTGAATAATTGAACATTCATAGTATAATTAATTAGTTATCACTCTCTCCCTTTTAGCTCATCTTTTCTGCAGATTCTTTGACTCTTACTAGCTCACTATACTACAGTCTCATGTCATAAACAAGAAGCACTTGTATTCCAGCTGTAACAGTAAACATTTACAATGCAAATCCAGATTCCCTTTTCAAATTACTATAACTGACGTTAAACTTTCAGAATACGTCTCTGAGCTATAAACATTTTGAAGGTTAATCATCCAATCCTCTTGCATGTATAGTACAGCATTATTCGACAAGGAGTCGGTCTGTAAAATCAGCTGTGCCTTCCGACAACAGTGTGATTTTAATAGTATAAATATTCCCAGGCAAGTGTAAATATGTATGAGGCAAAATGTTGCATGAAAGTATAATCACTTTCTCTTGAGTTGTTTGCCTTGCCTTTTCTTTTATCTTCTCTTTTTAACAAATTTACTCTGATGGGAAGACAAATACTAGCCAGCCAAATATTTAGCATAGCATGACAAGGAACACATGTGCTGCGTCCCTGGCAAGTTATACATCGTGAAACGTTTCAGTTTGTCTGTTCAGTTAGTATTACAGTATGCAGCATTAGCAAACAGTGTCAAATCTATGCTAATATTATAAACGAATATCTGTTGGTACGTGGACTATTTTCAAAAATCACTCAACTGATCTGTATTATCTTACTATTCAAAACTGAATTACTAAATGTTAACTTAATTAACAAAATCTGGCATACCATATAAGGTTGGACACGAAATATTTGAAACATGAATATTTGAACGCAAAGGAACATACAAATTACGAAATTAATTGCTTTAATTTTTATTTAATTTTATTTATTTTAATTTTTTTAATTTAATTTTAAATTATTTTATTTTAATTTTATTTATTATTTCTTTAAATATTTTATGTTAAAGTATAACACTGAAGCCGTTATTGAGATATTTTTATGCAATAGGATTTATAATAGCATATGGAGCAGAAACAGATGGATGAAATAGAAAAACAAGAACTTAGGTTGCGAAAAAAATAGGGGATACACGAATGGATAGAATAAGAAATTAGGATGTAAAGAATGTAGTACAATGGATTTAATAAACTAAGTAAAAGAAAGAAAGATACATATTAATAAACATGTTGGCAGAAATGAGAAAATAAATCGAAGAAATCGAAGAAATAGCGCAATGACCAACCAGGCAGTAGAACTGTTTGAAGTCCAATAAAAAGATGTTTAGAAGACAAGTTTTCAAAGATAGACACCAAGCATATGCAAAATAAAGATGAGAGTTACTGAAATACTAAGCGAATTTACAAATCCTAAGAACTATAGGTAATAAGTTTAACTTATTAAAGAACATATACTGAAGAATTTTACGTTGTTGCAATGGAGAAGAATGCAATTATTACTATGCCACAGAAAATATAACACAGTAAAAAAGGCTATGTTCCATTCCAAATTAGCTATATATACCTACCGCAGGCCTTTACGGAAATCCTCGCTTCGGTCTTGTTAGTGTGGAAGGTTTATACTGAATCCTGATATTTCGCGAAGATCCATAGTTCAAAGACTCCATCACATCCACATACTGCCCTTCAAATCAGAACGATTTATGAGCCAAATGTAAGGACTAAATACCTGAATGTGTTGCATCGTGTGCGTCGCCAAACTTTAAGTCTGATATTGCAAATGAATGCAGAAATTCACAGTGAGACATTGATCGTGATTAGAATAACTTACATGTTGTCAAATTAGGGCGTCCGGCATATCACCAATTTTCGAATTCACGGATGTATTGGACCATGAATTCCAAAGATAACAATACGACACCGAAGTATTAGCAGAAGAAATTCCAATCAACAAAAGACTGTGTACGGTTCTTTGATAGAAGCTGTGAACAATGAAACGGTCGGAGTTACTTCCTGGAGAACAGATGAACCTTAAGTTCATTATTTTTGGCGTCGGTTCGATTGGAGAATGTAGTTACCTTAACATTGGCATAATCCATAATAGCGCTGACTTTGTTTAGAAGGCAAAAGAACTGACTTGAATTACCATTGAACATGCAAATTAAGGAGACCAGCATACATCAGCAGAAACAGTGCAATGGCGAAGATGCTCTATGCAAATTCTTCGGGTGGGATGAATTCACGATATCATATAAGTGGTCACTGTAGGCACTAGACAGAAGGTCGCGCCGTGGCTGAGTGTTTAGACCGCTTGGCTCTTGCCAAAGCGGCCCGGTTTCGATCCCAGGCGACCGCAAAGCGCTATTTGTGGTGGAAAACTCGGCGCTGGGCGGGTTTTCTCCTGTATCCTCGGTTTCCCACGCCATCTAATTCTACTCACCAGAAAGTAGTAGAAAAGAACAAACGTTCTGAAGAATCCCGCATGTGAATAAACTGGCTTTGAAATCGTCTCAAATCAGAAAAATGAACAATTATATTCAGGATTACGGTGAATTAAAGTATGAAAAAATTAGAAACCTATTTATTATTTTGGTAACTTCCTAATTCTACGAAACGATTTGATCTTAATTGTACGTTCTAAGAACTAGGACTTGTAGAAATTGTCTTATTTTCAAGTTAATAGATTCCAGTAATACTGTAGAGAATATCGGTTGAGATGTGTCTAAAAATTACGATGATAATAAGATTATACTGTAATATCTTAAAGAGTTGTGTGAATTACTCTCGCACTCAATTATAGTCATACAAATATGAAACTTCTGGCTATGGAATAGGAAGATCTTTAAAATGTGGGAAGAAATACGGGGCCGGAACAACAGGATTCTCCTAAACCTTGAAGATTGATAACGAGGACGACTACAGAATACTGTGTTCTTTTTATGAAATTTTTCATTATGATCAGCATTCTGTAAATGCAATCATCTTCGGCAAATCATTCTGAAATCAGTTGATTTTTAAGGCGCTTAAAATCACGGATTGTCTTTCACTTTCTTTCTTCAGAATATGTGATAATCAAGACATAGCATGGAAAATCTCGTTTTTAAGGAGTTCGTTTATTCCTGAAGTATCACTTTCTTTCTACAAATTGAATTTCGGTCAGTGTGAGTTACCTGAATAAGTTTTTTTCCGGGGGTTTCCCTTATCCTGTAAGACGAATGTCGGATAACTCTAAGCTCCATGGACCCCGTACTCATTTGAGCATCATTTCATCCTCTCCATTCATCGTCCGATATGACTTAACGTTTGAGGACGTAAATTACACATACACACATACACACACAACAGAGAGAGAGAGAGAGAGAGAGAGAGAGAGAGAGAGAGAGAGAGAGAGAGAGAGAGAGAGAGAGAGAGAGAGAGAGAGAGAGAGAGAGAGAGAGAGAGAGAGAGAGAGAGAGAGAGAGAGAGAGAGACGCTAAAGGAACATCCATGTTTTGTTTTGTCTCTCTTTTAATCCGTTACACTCATAGTTTGCAGTATTTAACAGCCTTATGTGATCTACAAATATAAAATCTGTTCTAAGGGATAATGGACATTTTGGCGCATGGAAAACGTCAATTGACTTAATTTCAGTCATGACATTTTGTGCCCAGCGGTATAATTCTCCAAATTCCCTCTCCACCCCTCCAGCAGAGTGTATTGCGGATGTCCGCAGTTGACAATACAGTGCTAAGGGAAAGCAAGCTGTTTGAACGGTGGGGTAACTGAGGAACAAAATAGAGAAAAGGCTAAACCTCATGTCTGCTTCTTTAGCATCCGTGCTTTAACCAAACACTAGAGATCCAGTCCTAATTAAATAAGCCATTTCAAAAATATTATGCTTAATAATATACCAACCTTTAACATGTATGCAAAATAATTGCTATGCAGCTCTTCCATTGGAGGCTATTCATCATCATACAAACAAGATTCAGACTCCAAACTAAAATTCTACTGACCATCTTCTGGCAGATTGTCATTAACTTCGTTGTCTTCTTGACCTGCAACTAAATGCTTATTATGTTAATTCTGCAGACAGTTGTAACATCATTCCTTGTACCCTCCTATTTTGCCTGTAAGTTTAAACATTTCCAATTCTTCTCGAATATTTACACTCTTCTCTTTCTCCATTAAAGTATAACCTGCAACAAACCTCAATTAGACCAATTTCTAACCGTCTTAAAGTGCCTTTATTTAAGAGTCAGCACTCAGACCCGTGTAATGGAGCTCGAAGTGCTAATATTGTATACAATTTCAATAGGATTTCTTTACATACTTTCAAACTACGAGTTTTACATTTGTTTTTTGTTTTATCCTTGCAAATGGAAATCTTAAATACTTAAAATCCATAACTTGTCCTATGAATCCTATTATCAATTATAATTGTAGCTCTAACAGGGTCCTTTCCATAAAAATTCATTTGTCTTCAAAAGCATGTGTTACACAACCTCAGAAAGATAATTCTGTTAAGTGTCATGGCCTAAATATTGGGCTAGGACGAAAGAAATATTTAACGTCCTTCAGCGTTGTGAGATCGTAAGATGAATGAAATGGATGGAATGATGCTCAAATAATTTAAGGTATGGCTGTCCCAGTTCAGAAACCTGGAGAATGACGGCACAACTTAAAAGAATACACAAACAGCAGAAATGCAGTTCGAAGAAGCATGGCTGGATATTTAAGACTATACAAAAATCAAAATGATGAAATACGACAACAATTAAAAAAGAAGAAAAATTAAATAAAACAGTAATGAAATGTAGAACCAACTGGAAGCAGCATTTGAATAGAATAGAGGAAAACAGAATTCCTAAAATAGCATACGATAACCCACCACAAGGACGAAGAAACCTAACAAGACCAATGAAGATGTGAGGAGCAAGACCTCGGAGCTACAAAAGGCAACATGATCCTTTATAAACTCGAAACTAGCTATCAGTCTCAAAGTATAAATAGTACCTTTAGGAAATACAGCCTACAATTTGAAAATTATAGACAGCAGAAAACATTTAAATATGGAGCATCCACCGTACTACACGGTGAATATTTTTTTTATTGTCTCCTAATCGTAATGCCCCTCCACTGTTCTATATCTTTGAGCATCATCTCAAGTCTATCATTCCGTTATTAGGCTATGAACGACGACGACGACGACGATGGCGTTGGCAATGGCGATTACATCTTTCCATGACATTAGGCTATAGTATTATTTCCTAGACATATTCTAGGCCCAAGTTTAAAATGATGATCGGTGCTAAAGGCCATGTAGGCCCTTGACCTCCTTAGCCAACCTCTTTCATTCTACTCGGTCCTTTGTTTTTCTTCTCCGGCCTTTAAACCAGAAATTTATCAAGTCATCTTCCATATCATCTACTCATGTTTTTATGGGTCTTCCTCTTCTTCTTCCTTCAAGCTTTCGTAAGTTTAAGATACCACTCCGAAGATTGCTAGTTTGAGTATTGAGTATTTTCTTCTCTGTAAATTTCTTTATAGGGGCGCGCAAACAAGCTCTACCTCTGCAGGACAATTATATATGTATACATAATTGGATTGAGGAAGATCTAGAACTGCAGAGAAGAAATATAAAAAAGGTAATTTTCAATTACTACAAATACACATAAATGGAGACGATATGCTGTACACTTAAAGAGAAAATACTTATTACAGATAAATGAGCATGAACATAAGCAGTTTTGTAGCTACTGGTTATAAAGTAAAATAAACAACAAAATATGTTATTTACACTTCGATCTAAATTTTTAGATACATTTTAACATGAATTTCTGTACTTTATCTGTCAACCGTTCTAACAAAGCTTGCTCATTTTTCTACTTTTTATTAATCGAGGTAACTTTTACTACAGGTTAATACAATAGTCGTATGATGACAAGGAACAGAGGGCTAATTTGGCTTACGCACCCGTTAGCCCAAACACTGAAAAGACGACACCACAGGATGACCTAATTAGAACTCCGATAATTCGAATCGCTAATTATTCCAATCTTTATCAAAGTATCACTTTGAATCATTATGCAATACTCCATCCATATTTCCTTGTTGAAGGGATCTGCAAAGCTTGTAATGTTGATAGATCATTAATAAACATAAGAAAATCTCTCATTTAGATTTTCTTTGCTACTTCAGTATGAACTATTCTTTCTTATAAACGATTATTTTTATCTAGTTCATAAAGAATCGATAAAATAACTGTATAAAAATTTACAAACGTAGGTACAGAGGGACTAAAGAAATTCAGCGGATTTAAAGTGTTAGTCAAATAATTTATAAATGTTTCTTTATTATCTTTACTAGAAAGAAGCACTACTTAAATTCTGATTATCACTTAGACAATTTTCCACTAGCTAGTGTGAATTCCATCAGAGATTTAGGTGTTACTGTGACCCAAGATTTATCTTTTAGTCAACACATTACAATTATAACCAATAACTCTCTCAACAAATTGGGTTTTTTATTCATAATCTCCAGAAACTTAAATGATACTGAAGTTATCTTTATTTTATACCAAAGCCTTGTTCTAAGTACCTTGAAATATGCCTCAGTTGTATGGTCACCTATGTTTAAATGGTAATATATATACCACAAAACCCACGGAGTATTCACTTATACTCAGTGTGTTCCATATATGCATCTGCTAAAGGAATTCAAAATAATGTCACTCTCAGTTCGTAGAATACTTTCTCCTCAATTATTCCTTTATAAACTTGTGAATGACCTGGTATGTAGCGAATAATTACTTAGTAAAATAAATTTTAATGCCAGCATTGCAAATTTCAGAAACCGTCAATTGCTCCAGTTTAGAGCACCAAAAAGTATCACATAAAAATTCCCCTATTTAAGGTTATGTGCCAAGTACAATGATCTTTCTTCTAAAATAGAACTGTATCATAGTTTGTCCTACAAGCAATTTAAGAAAAAACTATATACAGGAATTAATGGCATGTGATTTTCAATTGTCAATTTTTTATGGTTGATGATAACACAGTTACCAATGTCTTGTCTTCGATTATACATATATTTTGTTTTGTTATAGTCTTAGTTTTTTGTATTCTTGTTTGTTACTCTTTTTATTTCACTTAAATTTGTATATATTTAGTCTTAGGTTTTTGTATTACATTTTGATTGTCCTTTGTCTTACCTTTATATTTAAGCATTCTTGTAAATTATTATGTATGTAGCTACTGTAATTGGAGCTTTCTCTGTTGTAGCACAAATAAATAAATTTAGGAGCGGTTCCTTATGTGATGGCTTCGAAATTTCATTCTGTTCACATTATCGGGAGAAAGTACTAAAGATTTTTCTTATATTTACTTCATGTAATCGAGGAAAACATTTTGTTGTAGATACAAGTAGGCAAATACAAGAGGCATAAGCAATATTTGAATTCTTGAAGAGGTGTACGCTATCTGGTGGCCCTAACTTATGTTTTCTTTTTCTAGCTAGGACACAATAAAACGAATAACGGCTTCATGCTTGAGAAAAGTATTTAAAAGTTCAAGAGAATATCTGAAATGGTTATATAAAAACCGACAAAAACAAATTGTATAGTTTCAGGTAAGCTTGTTCGCATAGTATATTTTTGGTTCTTTTAGATATACTGACAGAAATGAAAACAGGCATGTCTTATAATAAACTGCAATTATAAAGAATCAGAAAATAATCATAAAACCGAAGCTGTATATTTGAAATTCTGCAACACTAGCTGTTCTCATCGATATGTCGTTGCAATTCATTGGACGGTCAGCTGTGACAGCTGGTGGTTTATGTTAAACTTATTGTTCTCCTTTGGTAATAATCCTAAGCGCTATGCAGGCTTGCATACTTGGGAGGAGGTGTCGAACTGTCATGTAGACTCGTTCATCACATATCTGCAATAACAGGTGTGTACTTGCCGCTATTATTGCATATCAAGGAAGTTCATAAGTGTTAAATAACAGTAAACTGGCCTTCAGAGCCATTAATTTTAAGGGAACGTTAAAACACTACAAAATAAATAGCTAGGTTCATATTTGATATGTGAAGTGAGCAAGAAATTTGCCTATGTTTCTCAACACACTGTTGACGCTAATCACTTGGATGTTTAGGATGAATTACCATATTTAGGAGCTCTTTATAATGCCATGAATGATAAGCAATCATCACAGCGAGTCTGTGCTAATGGAAACCTCCTTTAATTTCACTTGTAATGTGGCCTAAGTGTTGGGCTCTGGAGGAATGCTAACGCGTTTTTACATAGAAGCATTGGAATTCGGAGCTACACGACTTAATTTCCGTCAATTTTGTGTCCGGGACTTGAATACCAACCCGTTTCTCACTAATATGTTCACACGTGTGTAACGGCAAGTTAGTTAAAAGCAGCCAACCGCGAGATAATAATTACTGCTCTGCTTTGAATATATTAGCACCTGGCTTTATAGGCAACTGTGGATAACTTAATCCAGTTTACATCGTAAGTCAAAGAGTATTAAGCTTATATTACGTCAGATGATAATATTTTCTGCTGAAATAAGTACACATTCGCTAGTAATTTGTTTTAGTAGTGAAATTACCTCTGTTTTTATTTCAGAATTATTCTAAACACTTCAGGGTAGTAACGAGGCACAACTTATGGTTAATACAGTAAGAATTAATTCTTACTGCAGTGAAAACTTCAATTCAGGTTATGGTTACTTAAGGGGAAATTAAACTCTCTATTCCATACTACTGAATTAAGTCCTTTTCATGACTCCTCGTCTTGTATTAAAACAGTTACAGGATATAGGAGCGTAATCTTTTAATTAAGCATGATGCGTTTCCGCTCTACCAAGTTGTTACTGTACACTGTTATTGTTAAATGAGTTGTGTGCTGTGCAGTGAGAAATGTTATTCGATTTTTCAATGCCGCAAGTTGAAACTCACTGTAAATTAAAGGAACTATAAGGCTATTTGGTAATTAAGGAAATAAACGTGAAAACATTGAAATGTTCAACAAAGGACAAACAAGTAAGAATGCATAAACTTAACCTGGAATCAAGTGAACAACAAAATCATGCATGACAGACCGTGTTATGGATTTATATTTTAATTATTATCTCTCGCACTTAGCTTGGGAAAACTTATCACCTAATTTTTTGTTGAATGATCTAGTGATCATTTAGTAACAGCAGACGACATCTACACAAACTTCTTGCTCGTGCAGAGATATGCTTAAGCGCTTAAAACAAGGGAAATGATTGCGTGGGGAACAAAATAAGCTTCAATTTTCTAAACAACTGGCTATTTTTGTTTATTAAAAATATATTTTTCTCATTTTATTAATAACGACGAAATAATGACCTTTGGTTATCAGATTGAGAAAGGGTAAAAATTTGTGCAACAAACCAACCTCCAAAAAGTAAGTTCAAATATTCTTCTAGATTCAAAAGAGCATTGGAGGTAAGATTATTTCCTGTAAGGTGCAAAATCAATACAAAATTGGATTAGGTACATTTATAGAACTGCATTTAAAAATATTTTTGTCTGCAGATTAAAATTTGAGACCACAGAAGATGCTGAACATTTATTTTTGAGTTCTGCTTAACTAGTTTCTCTTGCAGACCGATAAGCTCCGTGCGTGCGTGCGTGTGCGGGCGTGCGTGTGCAGGCGTGCGTGCGCAAAGAAATCATAACATAGGCAACAGAAATCATAAAATTTTGGTAACTATTTTCACAGTTTGTATTGAATTAAAATCGAAGATCGAGTAAGCTTAAATAAGCGAGCTGAAAGCAACTTTAGACTTTTTAATTAGAGAGCGCATTAATTAAAGTTATATCTGGTTTAAGTTAAATTCGTTGATGATCGGGATATTATGTGCACTGGGCAAAGGTCGATACAAAACAATATATACTCATACATGTTAGTATAAAACGTATAATATAGGATTAATAAATTCGGCCATATTAAAAGCTTTTAAAAATCATCCAGATTTTTATATTAATTTTTGAGAGTATAAAAAATTTCTGTCCTGTAGACAGCCACGTTTTTATAATCCTGTTCATCAAATAATTATTAAAATCTTTCTTCTGTCCAGTGAATGGCATGATGAATTTAACACAATTTGTGCTATTAAGAGATCTACATACATGTACCCGTTTAGGTTAAACTAATTCACCTTCCTGTGGATATGTCAGAATAAAATTGAGCTCATGCTCAATTCTTTCAGTCATGGGGAGAGAGGAAAAGGGGGAGAGAGGTATGTGAGCAGAACAAGGATTACCTTGCAAACAAGGGATTTGTTACATGAACAATTGTGGGTGTTTCTAGTGTATTTTAATCTGCTGATTCCAAAAATAAACTCGGAAATTTGCCATTACCCACCATTGTTCCGTGAACTTGAAAATAAGTTTTCTTCGTTTATTATCATTTGTGGTACATAATATGCTGATATAATTTACATTTAATTTCATTGTGTTAACAACTGATGTATATTTGGTAACCATTGCCTTGAATGCATAAGCTACAATAGTGATATTCCCCTTCAGAATCATGAATTCAACAACTCGCAGTTGAATAGAAGCTTTCGTTAAAGAAGTCAGCTAATTCTGTGTTCTCATCCGTTGCCAGTTTAGACTGAAGTATATAATACTGTTCATAGTAGTGAATTTAAGAGTAGTGTAAAAAAGTATAGTATATAAGAAACCTGCACCGAAAGGGTACCAATGATAATTTGTGTTATATGCGTGATGAACTGACTTTCAAAGCGTAGAGACGAAAATTTACTGCTCTTACAAAAGGGGCTTATGACTTATGTTAACAACAGAATAGACGAAAACAAGATATGCATAAAGGTTGAAAAAGCATGAATTCTAAATTCTAAAACGAGCTTTTAAAAACAGCTTAAAAACTTCGACCACTGCTTGCTCGTCTTCCACTAGTACGTCTGCCAAGCTGGCAGGCAGCTGGAGAGACCGGCGGAGATCCGCTAAGTTAACACACGTTAAAAGGACATGACGGACCGAAAGAGCTCCACCACAAAGTGGGCAAACTGGAGCAGGGTCCCCTGTGATTTTAAAACTATGGGTAAAAAAGCAGTGGCCAATTCTCAAACGAGCCAGACTCACTTCCTCCCAGCGTGAGCAACGGCAGGAGGTCATTCAGGGAATCGGAAGTGCCTTCACAGATCTTAGTTTGTTGCCGTGGAGATGGGTCCATTCTGCGACCCAGGAGGAGTACGTAGCTCTCCGCAACTGAAGGCTAAACACTGGTTGAAGGGGTCTCGTCAGTTCCTATGACGTGATGCGAACCTATGTTACACGGACTGTGACTTCCACTTCAAGCCTAGACACACTGTTAAATATCCATCCTTAGATTCAATAATTCTACCGATACTTCCTTTGCCAGGACTTTTATCGCAAAGTCCATCAAATGACATAAAAATGACTAAGAATTTCCTGATGTTGAAGGCGTTGCAGAATGATTCTGGATTTGTTGAATATGTTGCTGTAAATGAGCCTTACCCTTTTAACACATGAGCACTTAAATGATTTGATTCGGGATATTGGTTTAAGTAAAAGCAAGGTGGAATTACTTGCCTACAGATTGAAAGGATGAAGGCTACTCTAGGTTACAACAAATTAAGTTTTTCCCCCGCTAACGTCAAAAGGAATTTGAGCATTTGTTTTCTAAAGAGAAGTATCTAGTTTTCTACAGTGATGTTGAAAACTTGTTGTCACAGGGTGTTAGAGAATAAATCTGAGGATTGAAGATTTTTCAAAAAAGGCCAAAAGGACTCATCCATGCTAGTACATACCGTTTGAATTTCACCTTCAGGTACTCAGGTGAACATTGTGCTACTCCTCTTTCACCTAAGACCTAGATTATGTTTAACAAGCCAGTTTACACTAGTCCTAAGTTCAAACCAATTATAAAGTATCTCGACAAGGGCTGTTGTGAAACACAATGATACAAAACATAAGGGGAGTCGTCAATCTTTGTTAAATTAGTTATGTTAATGAAAGGTTAAACCGAAAATATATCCTCAGGATATGGTTGGAAAAATATGTTACTAAATGTAATACAATATATACAACTGGTTTAAATTAATGTAATAACTTCCGTTCTACCTGGTATATTTAAGGAGTTATAAAATTTTTACAGACCTTCTAAGAAACCGTTTGTGCTTTTGGTTCCTTATAACGAGTTTGTCTATTTAATATATGAACAGATGGGTTTCAAAGTAGGGAAATAGGTTACGCTTTCGGAACGGTGTGCAGGCCAGTACGCGACATAACACTGACTCACACTTTTAAAGTGTTTGTGTTAAACTTATAAGAAACAATATCACTTGTCAGTTTCAGTTAAAGTGAAGTGGAGCAGGGAGGGCTATGTTTTGTGTATGTCCAGAAGCCGTTTAAATCTCGACTATTTGCAATATTGCCGACATCTGTAGCCACATTACGTCCACTAAAATTTATTCGAAATATTCTGTTCTGTCAGATAGTTATTACCATATTTATTTTAATTGGTTTTTTACTCGTCTTAAAAGTAAAAACTATTATCCTTGTATTTTCTCGTTTAATTAAACATCCAATTAACAAATCGTTCTTTTTGTGTGGGGACACGAAAATTGCTGTTGCTATCGTACTCTTTTAAAATGATTTTATGAAACACATATTGCCAGGAATGTAATAGGTTCCTTTCAACCACATCTAGTATTAGTAAAGATTCTTATTACTATTAAAAATGTATCAGTTTGAGTTTTATAAATAACAAAACATTGATAGCTATTGTAATAAGCAAAGTAATAAAACCTCTTTTCCCAAATATGAGTGTAAGTGTCTTATATAGCAAGTTTCATAACAATCGGTTTGGCCATTCTTGAGAATAAATTTCTCTCTCAATTACACACACAAGTAAAGTTAAAAAGTGCAGTTTCTTGTCTTCGGGGTATATCGGTATAAACACTAGTACCAGTTACACAAAATTCAAACTGCAAAGTGGTTATTGAAGAGTAACTTTCTATTCTCTGTACACTACTGAGTTTTAAATGTAAGATACTTTGAAATCGACTGAAATAAAACTTGAAAACAAATTGAAGTACACCACGTGATAAGTAGTTTTCCTGCAGCGCTAAACGCAATAGTGATTCTCCGTTTTTTTAATTACTATCAAAAACAACACTTAATTTTCACCGCACTCATGACGGCTTGTAAACTGAGCCTTCTTGCGCTGTTTGTCATTTCCTATTCAGCCGAAATGATCTATTGTGGTTATTAGTGTGCACTATTTATATTCCCCGTTTCCTTAGTTTGAATCGCTCAATATCCATTGCCAGTGTGCTGGACAGAAAACAAACTTAATGGCAAATAATTTGAGAAACATTTATCTCCATAACTGTAATTTAGCTGCCCAGTAGACAAGGAATCGATTGTCATGAATATGCAGAGAACTGTTTGCACAATTTGAGGAAAGAGAATAACTGTCGGCACATAGGAAATATTCCAGCTGTGTTTCGCACCATTTTGGTTTCCTGCTTTTTCTCTAGTGGAGTGCAGATTCTTCATTTCCATTGCGGTTCCATTTATCGTTTTCATAGCTATTCTGACAATTATTCATATAAAACCGCATTTTTATGGATACTGTATTATATTTGACAAAACATTTGACCTAAATGTTACCTACACCTGGACTAATGTGTATATACGTATCGGACTTTCACAACAAAAGGATTTTGACTCGTCTAAGGATGGTAGGAAACACGGGAAATAATGGGTTTCTGCCAACAATAAGTACATAAAAATACTATAGTAAACCGGATATATTGGAATGATTCCGTGCACTTAAAACAAGCACAAAATGAAAGGCTGCTAAAAGTTAGTAAATAATTGATTAAAAACGCCTGAACATTCATTGTATATATCCTTTTATGTGACTAGCATTTCCCGACAAGATAAAGAGATATTAAACCATTTTCGTAATAATTTACTTATTCTTGGAGTTAAATGAAACAAGTGGAACGCCTTTTTGTAAAATTGACCGTAGTTTTTCAGAATCCCGTATAGAAAATGTAAGAGCATTTTTTGTGTGATTAGAAATCCAAATCTAATCCCTAAGTGAACAAACTTTCTATTTATCTTTAATCCATTAATTTTTCGATTACCCAATTATTTGTATTGAAAGCATCTGGGCAGTATATTAGGTGTACAATGTCAAATCATTTTTATATTACCATGCAGAGTTTTCCAGGCACTCTCAGTATCTCTTTGACAGTGGCGAGAATAAATACAACTCGTTTTTGAATTTTTGTTTTAAGCATTAATAGCCAATACGATTAGATATTAAAATTAAATTTACACGACATATTTCTAAATTCCGTGAATGAATATCTTAACTTATTTTACCGAGATATTGCAGAAATTCTTTGATGTTTTATATTAATAACTAAGAAGAAAAATATTCATTTATTTCAACAAAAATTATAAAAAATGCTAGAACTATTATTACTACTTAACACTGTGTATTAAGTTAATACAATTATCTTATATAATTCTGTTTAAGATCTGAAACTATCCGATTGGAAACTACAGATGAAAGAACATACAAGGAGGATAATTAGCTTAATATTTGGCATATTAGTGGAAGTGGAGAAGCTTTGAACATACCAGGTGTGTTACTGAAATGCATTTTATCGTAATTTAATTAAATTCCTTGATAAGTGTTTATCGTTCCATTGGAACGGCAAAATCCAATATTACGGAGAGCGTTTCGATAGCGAAGCCTTCTAATGACTGAGGATTTCGCTCGTTTTATGCTATTCTCTTTAATGATATTCCTTTTTCTTCTGTTTTAAGTACAATTGTTCTTTTTTGGGGGATGTTTTTTTTCTTCGAAATTATACTTAAATTTGTTAACCAAAGTGGTAGCAGAAACATGCATTGTAAAAGTTAAGCTAGAAACAATTTGGTTGCATTTCCAAGGCATTTAGCTTAATTTGAGAAATCCAGTTGGTAATTTTCAAAGGCTGTTCATTGAAGTTTCCTATTTTAATAAAATCTGAGAAAGTTAAAAGGAAACTTTTGTTCATTATAGAATATCCGAAAAGCCACTCTTAATATAAATTCAATGACCGTTTTTATCTATTGCAGGTCTGTCATTGCATTATTATTTCGAAATTCGTTCTATTTCAGATATTATACTTGAGTATGCTTTAGAGCTGTCCATATTATGGGGTAACTCAAAATAAGAAGCAGAATAATCACTGTGAAACTATCATTGTAAAGCTAAAGTTTCAACGATTACTTATCCAGTCATAAAATTGGAGAAGGCCGGTACAAATGTGAACCAAGCATATGCCGTGTTACAGGAACGCCATTCTAAAATTGAGCACCTTTCTCTATTTGTTAGGTTAGTGGATCTGAAATTTAGCTGGATGTTATCCGTTTGTACTGAGATTAATGAATGTGATTTGAGTACACTGTATTGGTCGCCAAACTAGAATGTGATTGACAAGTATGCCTCTTTTGTTACGATGATCTTTACATTGATGTGTTCTTGTATGTTCTAGCGTTTGCATTTAGATCCACGGCTGTACTCTTGTCTTTGTGTACAGCATAAACAATTAATAGTAATAGTAGTAATAGTAATAGTAATAATAGCACTAATAAAATACCAATTGCAGTCGCAACTGAATCACCTTCGCACACGTAATCCTATCGCGGTCTCCACGTGGCAGCAATAAGCGGCAACGTCGCCTCTCTCTCTGTACGAAGTGTCAATCACTTTCTGGATTGGCGACTAGTATAGTAGCTAGAAGGAAGCGATACACAAAGGATTTTGCTGAATTTTGAGCAAAGATCTTTGGAAACTTGGCGTATATTATGATAGGTGTGTATGCACCTGACATTAAAAAAAAAAAAAAAAAAAAAAAAAGAGATTTGAAGATATGGAATCCAGAGAAAAAGTCAAATCATCGGGATGTCCTCGTTGTCATCAAGCGGTAGAGGATGTTACCCTCGATTGACTGTTGCTGCGACTCCAACGAAGTCGATTCACCGCAGTCCACAATTAACCATACCCAGAAGCAATTATTTTCAACGGATTTTAGGAAAATATCTACATATTTATTTACTTAAAATTCAACTAATTAACTTAAGTCGATGAACCTTTAGAGGTATCAGTGTTTATTAATTGATATTATGAATGGTGTTTGTTATTATCACATTTCAAGCTTAATGGCCATAGAAAACGTTCCATAGATTTGGGTCTCGGAGATTACTTGCACGTTTCCTAAAAGGTGAAACGAGTCGGTTAGCTGCGGATTAGTCTAGCGTTGTTTTGGTTAATACGTTCTTGTGGAAGCAGTGGCAGTGAATAGTTATCAATTGTTATGGTTGCAATTGCAAGTACTGAATGTGGAAGGCCACACGAAAGACCAGGATAGAATAGCAAATCACACTACCGTCGCTGAGAAAGATTCCCGTAATGGGCTTATCGTATGATTTTGACAAAATGTGACTCCTTTTGAGAGGAATGTAACATCTTGTATGTAGGTGAAGTATCCACGAACTATGTCTCAATGAAATTAAAATTAGAACGTTTCGTAAATTCAACCAGAACTCTGTGCTCTGTAACTGCCAACAATTTTGCCAACAAGATCAAGGATTCTCAAAGTAGCCTCTTGGACGATCGAGTTTTCATTCATGCTTAATGACATTGTTTATGCTTCAGATCTCTTTATAATAGATGTAGGTTTTATAACAATACTTTTTAAATTACGTTAATTATGGGAAACTTGTATTCGCCTTCATTGTATACCAAATATTCATATAAGTATACCCCAGATTTAAAAATAACTTGGATGGTGAACTTTGGCAGAAACAAAGACTGCATTAACACCGATGTAGCCATTAAGAGTAAATAAAAAGCAAATATCTTCAAAGCTCCATAGTTAACTGCAGTTATCAGCTGTTACACCATACAAGGTAGTACAGATTAAAAATATCGATCAAACTAGTTCTCTGCAAAATCAGCCTAACTAAGGAAATTTGATGCAAGAGTTTGACAAGGCATATTTATTGAATTATGCTTTCAAAGCGACAATACTGCATTTACTTCCGATACAGTCACTTTCACATTTTATGAAAATATAATATTATTAATCTCTACAAAACTCTAGAACGCTTAATTAGTAAAACGAAAGAAATTTTCGCCACCTCATGGTACTATGTCCCATGAGTGTCTTAAATCGGATAATTTAACCTAAGTTCTGACTATGCAGATTACAGTATTGAACATGCCACATGCTGCTCTGGCACATGAAAATGGTGGAGGCGGGAAGGTAAATGTGCTGCTTTTCTGGTTAAAATGCATTCTGGATTCAGTCGCTTGAAATAAGGTTGTATAGTTCACTTCTGGTACCAGCTAATGTCATCGTGGAATTTTAGTTACCTCCTAGTGCTTTCATACTGCTAGGGATTTTCGAAATTGTCACTTTTTTATTCTTTCTGTCGTCTTTGTTTGACTTCTCAAGGTCACGGACTAAGAACATGGTGGGCTTCATATACTGATACGTATTAAAATGCTTTTTCTTAGCTTGGCTTAAATTGAGATCGCACTACCCGTTGTGACATGACACGTTATCAACCCCCACATCTGTGTGCAATCAATGAAGTGGAAGAACTTATAGGGTCTTGTCGGTACTGTTTTCAAAAGCTATCTTGCAGCTCCCATGTCCGCTTGGTAGGTATTTAAGAGAGGGGAGTATACATAAGGAAAGTGGGGAAAGAGAGATGAGCGAATATTCTTTCTTTCACTGCTGGTCACTTGCAGCTCGTACGTTTGAGCAATGCTATTTCGTAACCTGCCTTTGTGTTTGCTCCAAGTACCTCAGTAATTTGCAAGGAGGAGGAAGGTTCTATTCAAAGAGGAAGAGGTTGTAAAAATTGATGAAGGGATTGTACGGCAATTTTGGGCTTCTGAAATTACCACCTTTTTATATCAGTCAGTCACTTTACTAGTGTGCCGATCCGATAGTTTCAAATGCTTAAGTGCTGGCATACTCATCTCAAGTCACGGATTCAAACCCGGCCCAGAACTATTGGTTTGAAGTGTGCTTGAAAGTGGCAGCCCAATGGCAGTAGATTTATTGTCATGTAAAACAACTCCTGCGGAACGAAATTCTGGCGATGATAAATCTTGGTAGTTGACACCTTCGTTAATGAACACTTGTATATTTACCGATGACAGTGAGTGTTTATAAAACTTACAAAACACGCTGCACAGCAGCTCTATCTTGACCAAGACCTATCCCCCAAACACTGCGTTCCCCAATTCTGCCTACGACAATGGAATGCAATATGAAGGGTCAGCGCCATAGTCTCTCTTGGCCAGTACATGCGGTCTTAACAAGGGCCAGCATCTTTCAAACAGGTAGCTCTTCAATTAGCCCCTCAAGTCCCTCAAGTCTTGACTACATTCCTTACTCCCTAGGAAGAAAATACCTACACTAGTAACGCGAATTAATCCCAGGCCTTCCGCTTAGTAAGCAACAACCCTAACATCGCATTAAGGAAACAGCTAATGAGTATGCATACTCAGTATTTAAACCAAATGATACAGATGTCGTTAAAGGATACTTTGCTGCTCGTGTTATGACTTCTCTTTCCTAGTTTAGATTAAATCCACATAAACTGCAAATATCTGCAAAAGCAATACCGTTCATACGAGAAAAAAAAGTTAGTGATAAAATCAAATAAAATGGATTTGTTCAGTTACAACAGAGTATCCTGCAATTGACTATTTATAATATATGAAGTATCTTGAGTAATTGAAACATTTGTGTCTTCCTTATATTATTAACACATCCACTTTAAAATTTACGATAAAGTTTAAAGAGAAAAGCAGTAAAGTTCTAAGGGTAATTGTGATAATAGAAGTTAACGATACGGCTATAATCTGAGTAGTTTCCGTGTTAATAGATAAGCATGACTTGAGTTAAATTTTGTGTAATGTTATATTTTAATTTCGGCTGATTTTTCTCTATTGCGATATAGAGAATAAAGCGACAGAACACTTTAAAAAAAGCATCTTTGCTTTGTGCTCATTAACTCCTGAATCTATCGCCCCTGCTAAGGCTCCAAACCAGTAAATATTTTGCAACGGTGATATAGATCCTAGTAACAACTACCCTGATCTGCAACTCTCACGACTATCTATATACTTATGTATTACACGATTCACATAGATGGTTATATTTAATTATTCACCAATGTACGTACTACTAGGTGCAGTAGGTATTGTACTCCACATCTAACCAATAAGGAAATGAATCACAGATATGAAACTTGTGCATAAGAAAATAGATAAATCCAGAGAGTAACATAAAACAAAATAGCTAAACAGTTGGCAAATAAAGCACATTCTGACTTTTGAGTACTACATATACAATAGTAGAGTAATCGTATGTACGGAAGACAGATTGTCGCGCTTAGAACAATGAAATGGTTTAATTGTGGAGTAAAGCAAATGGCATTATGAATCCCTATAGAATGATGACTGAATAGAAACTGAATCAAAATCTTAAAATGAACATTATATTTGGACTGATTTAATTATTAGTGTGCTTAGAAATTAATTCTAACTAAAATTACAGGAAACTGTAAAACCTGGAAAATAGAAAGTATGTGGATCCGATGTTGTTAATACTAAACTAATTAAATATGAAGTTTTTGCAGCAGTTAATTCTGCTGCATGTAAATAATCATGTTGTAGAAGCTATAAAATATCTCATTCATTGTAAAGATCTGGTGTAATTACTAATGAAGAATAAAAGTCGAGGTAATCGTGAATCATAGATACACAAATATCTTAAATGTTGTTGATAAAATGCAAGTAAAAATAAGCAACAATGGATTCAGAAGTACACGTGATGCACAGCTTAAAGAACATGCTTTTAGGAAATGTCACTCCTAGAGTGATGTGTCTTTTTGGAAGGCAGGCACAATTGCTGTGGTCACGCTCGTACAGTGATAATGTTTTTTACTTTCAGAGCGTTACAGAGAAAATCACCATTCATTTACTTTGTAAAGGCCCTATGTTCTATTGACAGAAACAAACTATGGTGAAATCTGTACAAAAACGGATATCATAAATATTTAATAGAAACTGTTAAATACCTTTGTTAAAATAAAAGAATAATGGTTATCCAAGCATGTTAAAATCAGTACCTATAATAATAAACAAGAGAATAAGAAAAGGTTGCAATCTTGGTCTATACCTTTTTGTGTGCATGATGATTAGAAATTAGTAAATTGAACGATGAACTAAATAGCAAATGTATTAATAGAAATGACTTTGTATACTTACAGATAATAGAAATAATAGAGAACTATATAGAACATTTACAATGTTCAGTATATACTGCAAGTCATATTAGAAGGAATATGACTGAACAATATCTAAAAGCTAAAGGGAAAGTTAGCCTCATAAAAATGTATAGAAAATGAAGTGCTGGAATGAGCAGCCTATTTCGATTGGCTGAGATATAATATAAATCATACTAGAGTCCGAGATATTCAAAATAAGTTCAATATTAATCAATTCGTGGAAAATTAGCTGGAGTCTTCAGAATAAATTCCGAAAAGATACAAAATTATTGTTAATTGCTGTATTAATAACCTGAAGTGAAATTTGAACATCTTAAAGAGGAAAAAGTAAGCCAACGAAAAATAAGTTTCGTCGTAGAAACACATTAAAAATGTTTGGCACAAGATTAAACTATAAAAATATAGTTAACATTGTTAGTTTGAATGACAAAATAGAGGATCTCACTTTGACCTTGGGAGACTGCGTGTGGAATTCCAGAAGAATGCAGCGGAGTTTGGCAGGTTTCCTCTGGGTTCTCCATTTTCTCCTCTTTCCCGACAATTTATAATGACTTTTACTTTTACCTATTTAAGTGCCATTTTACATTATAAATTTTTTAAGTTTAATACCTGCTATCGGAGATGTCCATACTGACGGATTTAGAATTCCTCTGCACCTCCGACGCCATGCGTTCACTTGTTCACTGGTTATGAACCCACGCGGATAGGGTAAAAATTGGAAAATTAGTAAGTAGGTGAATAAGAATTAAGTGAAATTTAAGGATAACATACTGAGTCAGCTAATTGGCATTAGATTACTTATATATATAATATTGAGTGTCAAGCCCAATTGCTTCCATCATCAACCTAATGTTTCCAGGTATTCATTTGGTAGTTTATTATTAAATGTGGTCAGAAATGTACAAAGCTTATTTTTTAAATAATGAAGTTTACTCCAGAACCTTGAATATGGGATTTTTCTCCCCTATTTTCATATTCTGGTCATATTCTGTTATGGTGATCTTATCTTCTTATTTTGCCTGTCTCATCACACCGTCATCTTTTTCAGGCATGTGCGTGTGCGCGTGTGCGTGCGTGCGTATGCGCAGAGTAACTAAAAATGGGAAGTCGGATAAATAAAACTTGTTATCCAAATTCTGTATTGTCCATGCCTCTTGCGGAATTTTCAAGCAAATTCTTCCTCGGTAAGCTACCATTTACACGATAATTTTAAATTTGTTTTCTTCCTCAAAGATAAGTCAAGCGACTGTTTAAGCTTCTTTATTAAGATTAAATTTCCTATAATTTTATAAAGCTGGTAAACTATGAGAGAAATAAAATATATTATACAAAGCCTGTGTATCTGTTTGCAACATGCAATTTATTTCAAATACCCTTTTGAGGCATTACCTAACCATGTCCGAGGTAATTGTTGTTTTGACGTTTTATTGCTTTGTGAAATTTAGGTACTGTAGCTATTCTGTTATTTCTCACGATGTCAGGGAAAGAGGATAGAATTTCTGGACTAGAAAATCGATTTAAATTCTATTTCTCTTATTAACCTTGCACCTACAACGGAATGTAGTGGCACTGCTTGTTCAGTATTTATCTCGATTGTAATGAACTATAGAAAAATATTCTTTCTTAAGAATACTTTGTAGAAGTTAACAAAATAAACCATAATGGTTAAAATATCGTAAATATAAATTGCTGAATATTTCATGCTTAGTATTTTTAATGCTCGGGGCTCTGAAACAATGCAATTGAATGAAATAATACAGGGATAAACCCGTGTCATTTGAACTGACAGTAAGGAAAACCTATAGAGGCAACATGGGCAGCTTTATTCTAAAAATCTGAGTCTATTAATCTGATATTGCTCAAAGTATATTGTCTCAATGATTTGAAATTAGGAAATATGCTTAATGCTTATCGAATATTCAATTGATTATTATAAATGTATTTTATAATGAATTACTGTGAATAGAAAATAATCTAAATTATGGAACATTTCACACCGAGCAAAGTATGCATGAAACACAACAATGGCAATTCTGTAAGTCATTAATGCTATGACTTGCCTATATATTTAATAAATTATACATTTTTATTGTAGTATTGGTAAATTTAGTTCTCACTTAGTGCGGCAAAGTATGAAAGCTTAATACATACAATAACACAAGGAATTTTTCCGAAAAAGAAAGTTATCAATGTAACACCCAATTTGTAAGTGATTTAATGTTCGGAGAAAGTAAAATGCATGGGCGTTATAAAACTTTCAATTACAGTTTAATGCTATCATTGAGATTTAGGTATATTATGCAGGCACTTGGATATGCAAAAGAATTTATCTTCACATGGCACTTGGACACCCCGTTTTTATATCATTTCACCGCCATGTGAACCCATAGGTCTTTATAGAGGGAAGGGGTTGAGTAAAGCTTTTATGTTCCCTGGAGAGGCAGGCTATTTCCAAAAGGAGGGAAACGTATCAGATCAGCCAGGCCCTTCGATCGCTCTTTATTGCGTGTTGTTTTTTGGGCAATGGCTTTGTTTCCGGAACCAGATTCTTGTGGCTAGAGGTCGGGCCATAAAGTCGGCATTCATGAGGTTTGGTATAATGTATGTCTCTTTCAGAGACAAGGGGCTCTCCCAGGTTTTGGTCACGCTCATGTTGGACGAAAATCTCTTGCTAACCCAACCGTGTAAACCTCTAACCTTCCTACAGCAACGCTATTGGGGGCTGGTAATCTGTCATCGGAAACGTTGTTCAGAGCAAACTCTTGTAAGTTTCTGATCTAAAATGACATCAATTGTTGACTACAGCAAATAAAGAACCAGTTTTCCAAGAGTTAGTGTTGTTTGTAAGTTTGAGCTAGAGATAACCTTTAATCACATCTAAACAGTTAAAATAATAAACGAGCTTTAGCGAAATCTTCATTTGTTTTACTGTCTACTAATTAATTAGTGTTACTGATATGTCTACTTTCAAGAAGATCCTGATAAAATGTAATATCCTTTCCTTCTAACGTGTTCAAATTTAGTTCAGTATTAATTTCATGTATTTTGCATCAATGCTCAATTTCACTTTTTCCAAACCAAAGGTAGGTTCTGTCTCTCAGTTTAAAAATTAGGTCTAATAAAGTCGGGTTTTCAAAATGGTCGATGTAATAAATGTATTTGCTTTGTAAGTATGCCCTGCAATACAAAAAATGTATTTATTTGGAATTGCGTGAATTAAATATTAATAAATACACAAAACGAAAAGACTCAAGATTAAACGACAAAATATGGCAGTCAAGTAGTATTATATAGTATTAGTATTATTTTGTGTGTCTTTGATAATAAATATATAAAACGTTATGATTTCAGAGATTTGCTCACCCTATAAGAAACGACCGAGCTGACCCCACTAGTGCGTGGGAGGCGCTTGCCCTTAAGAGATGTTATGGACTATTTATTTATTTTATAACTATATAGTAAAATAGATAAATATTATGTAGATTAGGTTACCAGCACTAAATGAAGAAATTAAACTTCCCACCAGGTCAGCATGGACGGAGAAGTGGATAAAAATAAAATAATTTGTATAACCTCTCCATTATATTTTAAGTGTTATGTTCTACATGTTTTTGTTAGATAAACCACCGCACTTGAAATTATCTCATTCTGGTTATAATTACCTTTTATATAACTACGTGTAGCTATTCGGCAAGCGAGCTAGACATACTGTAGAAATTCTCCCTACCTAAGCTTTCGCAGTATCCTTAATTTTAACACATTTAAGAGAAAATCTGGGCCCATTAATTAAAAACTTCATGTTTTCTAACTGTTGAGTGCTTCGTTAATAATATATAACCTAACACTACTTATTAATTTGCGCCGTAATTAAGAAAAATTGTGCAGCCTCTCGAACCCGTTCCTCTAGGCGATGTTTGCAGACGTCAAAATCCTTTACCTGCGTATCAATGACGTTGGCACCTGTTGTTTACATGGTCTTGTCGATATGCACACATGGACAAAAGTATTCGTACCGAAGAAAATTATACACATATTTGTTTATTTTTGCATTAATACGGCACATGGACAAAATTGGCTTAACTAAAATTATACACAGTACATCAATGTACAACATGAACAAATATATTTCTTATATAGGTAAAATTGTACAAAATCAAACTATCTTCTCCATGAATTGGAATATTTGGCCAGACATAACTATTCATAACCTTATCTTTTCACTTTATGAAGAACGTAGGAGCTATTTTCACATTGTCAGTAGCAAGTTTGCCTTTTCTACTCTATATAGTCTCTTAATCTATGGGGCATGGAGTGTGCTAAATCCACTGCCATTTCTGAACCAGTAAGTCAGCATTCCATCTGTAGTAGCTGTTTCAAAAGTTTTTCTTGTTACATGATGTATCTTCATCCTGGCCAATCAGATGTTCAATAGGGTTGGTATCAGGAGACTGTGGGAGGGTGTTTTCAGTGTGTGGGGATGTTTAAAAATCACAGACGAACAGATTTTGCGTATGTTTGTAATTGCTATCCAGTTGAAAGTAATATCCCCGAGAAAAGTTTAATTTTCCGGCACTTTTCATAACCTTTTCTTTTAGGATGTTCAAGTACCGTATTTGTCCGTACTTCCTTCTTTGAAAACTAATTCTCCTACACCTGAGGCAGTCATAGAGCCCCACACCATCACATCACTACCTCCACACTTTACAGTTGTGATAAGGTTCTCTTCAAATTCTGTATTAGGCTTTCTCTAAACCAAAATGCAAAAATATTGAATTTACTGTCGTGCGTTAATAACACATTATCCCAAAAACCATTATCCTTCTCCACAAATACTTTTGCAATCTTCAATCTCTTCTTTCTATTGATTTTACTATTGAAGAGTTTCTTGCTTGGTACTCGTAACTCGACGAAGGACCCATCTTAAAGAAAGAAACCGGATTGTGAAAATATTCTGTTAGAATGTGTTGCAATTTCTGGTAATGTTATTTTGGAGTCTTCTTAATTACTTCACATAAATCTGCTCTCTTGAAAGTTTCCGTGGACGTCCGCTCCTTTCATTGTCTGTCATCACTATTTTACCTTGACCTATTTACTATGCTTTGTACATGGGGCTGCTCCCAACTGAGTTTGCAATCTTGTAATATAATTTTCCTTGATTGAACAATCAGGAACAGGGGTCTGTAATTATCAACTGAACCAGTCAAATAAGAGGCATTCCGTTTACTCGTCTGTTAATACGGGTAGTAACTAGCTGAATTAACACTTCTCTCCAGATCTTAATTCATGTAAAAACATTCACGTCCTATACTTTCGTTGCCCACATTAGTGGAACATGTGCATTGTATTGTCTAGAGTTAAACCTGCTACACATTAGCTGTAGTGTATGAATACATTTGTCCATGTGTACTTTCGAGCATGGATAACTTAAAGCCAACTGCCTAAGAATTCCCATGCCTTCTTATTAATGCCTGCCTTTTTGGCAACTGTACAGTTTTTAATGCATAAATGTCGTTGATTAAGATTTCAAAGATTTCTTGTAAAATGTAAAATATGTTGCACTGCCTTTGTAGCATTATCTTCCAATAGTTTTTAAGTACGCCTTTTTACATCTTAAAAGTTGGAAGTATTGCTTAACACAGTGCTTTAAAACAAGAATTAATTTGTGATATTTGAAGAAAACTTTTCCGAAGTATTATTTATTAATAATCATAGCTTTCACTGTCACTTAAAATTCTTCTGACACGCGTTTTCTTGTATTTTTTTCCAACGCGAATGGCTCAAAATTGATTTACATGCTTGTGACGGTCAAATGACAAATGTGCGGTAGGATGACATCAACAAAACAGCACACCCGGCTGCTTACCGGAACCTCAGTGTGACAGATACTGTCGGGTCTAGACACCCTTCATCCATAAAGTTCACCCAAATTACTCCTGACATCCCACATCACTTTGTTATGCGGTTCTTCAAAAATATTGCTTATGTTAACCGCGCTCCTTGTTTTACTTTTTGTTGCTCATAATATAAAGTTCTGAAAGGTAAAGTGTATTAGAAGATGTTTCTTTATACGTTTTAAAAAGGAAATGCGAATTCCGAAGAAGATATACGTTTATGTTTAAAAGGCAACCTAATGGAGAGAAAATTCTGTTTTATTAACTTTTAAGTTAGGATTACAGTAATCTTCATTCTCTTAGTTCAATATTTCTGGTCGTTTTATTATAGTAACTAAGGATAACTGTTCCTTGAGTTTTCCTGTCACCCCCTTCATCATTGAATTAAATTTCTCTTTTCTCAGGCATTGGATTAATACCCCTCCTGGATATGATATCATAATAGGTTTACTTGCTTCTGGATAAGCTACTGGCCTAAGACATTGGACTATCAGTGCTTGGGGATATAATTTCTACAAGGAGGGTAGTCCATTAAGGATAAAGATTTTTTGGGGGAATGTCACCAGCTTCACAAATAAAAAAATATTTTATTTAGCAGGCAATTTTTGTGTAGTACTCAAAATGGAAATCATTTCTTCCATACTAGCCGTGTGTAGGCTAAGGTTTGGATGAATAAGAGTCAGACTGTAAAAGTAATGCCATAGCCAGGCCAGTGTGGAAGAAATGATTATTTCCATCAATTTACCTAAAATTAAAAGAAAAACCATAGTTGTTTAACTATGAAGCCATGGACTTAAGTACTTACATCATAGTAATTTGCCACAAATGGTGCGTGACTCATAGCATGTGAGAACTCCTAGTGGTCTACTGGGAAACATACGAGTCAGCTGGAGAATTTAATGGCATATCGGCACGTTGGCCATAGTAGCTCAGTGGTTTAGAGCAACTGCACGGAGAGCGGGAGATCCATGTTTCAGGTTCCGGCTATGACATTGAATGTTTCAGTCTGACTCTATTCATCCAGAATTTAAAACGTTAGCAAAATTTCAGTAAAATAAACACTAATAAAATGAAAGAGCTGATAAAATGCCAGTACACATAGCGCATTGTGTTTTACATATTGAGTTAGTTTTTCTATTAATATGTTAAGGTTAAGATAAATGCATTCTGGAATTACTATATATATCTATATCTCCCCATTGTATCATCTGGGCTATTGAAATTCCTTTTCGATTAATTTTCAATTGTTTTATTTCTTATATATAATATTTAATTTTAAGTACTAGAGATCTCATGTCTTCACCAACATTTAGGATTCCAGAAGGTTGAGTTCAAGAGCAATCTTTGGAATTCTTGTTATCCATTCGAAGAATGTGGTTTCATCCTTTAATGATGGTAATTAAATGAAGAAAAAGCTTAATAGATCTCAAAAATAGCCGACATCTCAAACCACGAGAAAATATTTATTTTATAACATAATATCTGTGCGCAATTTGATTAATGCAACCGATGCGTGACTGAATAAACAAGTTGCAGTAAAATAAAAAATAAATTAATGACATTCCTCAGATCAATGAAAGTAAATTAAGAATGTAATGGCGATTTCAGACACTAAAATGAAGCAAAGGCAGCAATAAAATGCACTTTCTTGGATTTTAATAATTTTTCTGAAAGAGTCCATTTACTATTGTTTTATGTGTATTAATAAGGCAGAGGCAGCCAAACAGAAAGAGTTTAATGGCGTATGAGGCATAGAGTTCCGGCTCAGAGGCTAAGTAGCTCTATGCATAGCTAATCACTTCAGTGGAGGAATAATTACTCCCAAGATACGTTTTCTATAGATAACTTGCAGAATAAAAAGGTCGCGTGTATATCAACAATGTTCACATTCTCTTCCGCCCACTTATAGTAAGTAGACGAGGAGTTACATTCCATTTAAAAACGTTTATATTAAGATTACATCGAAACTGCACTTTAAAGACCCATTCATGGAAATCCTATTTATAGAAAGATTCATGCGCACTCGCACATTCGCCTCTGCTCATGCATTATTATAACTCAAAAATAAGTTAGTTGAATACCAAACTAAGTACATAAATTAATTGATACTAATCAATAAAAACAGGAGGGATATGAGCTCGCATGCGATATAAGTTAGATGGACACAGTATGAATGACGTCAGGTGCACAGCGCGACCGTCAAATGTGCAAACGTCGAAAACAACGTAACGGAGTAGTCTGCGAGCTAGTGATGCGTACAGACGCATGGTCAAGGTGTAGTATAATGCGACTCTTTTGTTTCTTCTGGTAGTGACACGGTTGTCATGGTCAGGCTATAACTACCTGTAGTTGTCCAATGCGTGACCGATAACACTGCAGCATACCTGTGGAGAAACTAGCACACCACAGACCTTTACTAATCAGAGATGCGACACTAATATTTTCAAAAACATTCCCCTACCAAATTTCTGTTTTTAGAAACACGTTTGTTATGATATTATTTTATAAAGCATGGCTAAGGAATTCCATGAAAAGGCTAATTAAATTATTTTATGGAAAGCGTAAATACTATTTTGCGAATAGAAGCATAAATTAATCTATGAAGTCATCTTAAATCGAGTAAATTATGTTTACAAGACCTAAATATAAAGTTTTACTAAATTATGTTTCTCATAAATACACACTATTTATTTCAAATAACTTGTTTGTAATATCTCCAAGATATTAAATGTTAATGGATAGAGTTTTCAATACTTGTGCCCTTTTAAAGCTGCAAGTCACTATTCACTTTTCTGTAGCTAAGCAGAGAGCCTGAATTCAAAGCCACCACACGATGGCGTGTTTTTAAAATGTAACTTTAATCCATTGTATTAGTCTTAAACCTAGAACGAAATACACGAATACAACCTTCTGTTAACCAGAAGGAGATAGAGGAATAAGTTTTCGTAATATTAGCTTGTAGAAGAAGGGCGAGAGCCTGGTGAATGCAACATCATATACTTTTCTCAATGTTTTATATAATCTAAGAGCTCTATATGCTCTCCCTTTTCCTTTAAAATTTAAAGTTGATTTATGTAATCTAATTACATCTAGTAGCCCAGAGCCTTCAGTAGTGAATTGCATATACATATTATTACGTAGAAAAGGGCAATTCTTCAGCTGTTTAGTCAGCTACAAAGGCTTTGTTGATTACATTGGCGATAAGCGACCTGGGACTACTATACGCGCCATACAGTGATTCGTAACTCGGCAGACGAGTTTCCAGGGAACACCAGATAATCCAGATTGAAATTTTATGGGGTGGGAGGGAGATGGTCTGTGTCAGTACTATAGATGGAAGTGATAGTGCCAACCAGCAGTTTAACGACCAAGTGATATATGCTGCAAGCCTATACCTGCCGATTTCATCACATTTCATGCGTTTGCAGTACTAGGAGAAATCTCTATCTACACAATTTCAGAAATAATAAAATAGGCTACCAAAAATGTGCATGACAAATGAGAATCGAAACACGCATCTTTATTTTATGAATGCTGCGCATAGTGGTCCCAGGCCTAACTTACTTTATCAAGTATTATTCTAAATGGAGGTAACAGGAGAGAACTCTTAGTACATTCCATGATATTTTATACTTGTGCTTCCAAAAATATTCTTACAAAATATTTCTATTCTGTCTATAAATTTGCATCATGCACTTACAAACTTCCCTACGAGAATTAGAAAGCTTGAGTTGATTAAACTGAGCAAGGTGGTGGCCGATAATATGCAATTCGCATTCGGAGGATCCTAGAGATATTCGACCTGCTTGAAGCATTTCAGCAGTGTTTATTTTTCCCGTCTTCCTTGGTAGAAAAGTAAATGCTGGATTTGGTAATTTTATATGTGAAATTTCATATCTTCTGTTTGATTGCTACATTTCCTTCCCTTCTTCGCGATACTAGGCGTCGAGCTCGTCATAGGTCCAAGTTTGCTTCATATTCGCAGGCTATTAAGCCAAGGTTAGTTGTAAGTCCTCTAAAATAGTAATCTGTTGACGAAAGAGCAATAGTCATATGCTTAAACAAGAGATGGCTATGCCCTTGATGTAAGCATTGTCTGTGAACAGCAAATAAAAAACGAAACCTTTGTCATATTTCCAAAAATGAAACTCAAATATTGTAAGGGAAATCCTGCAATAAAATACACTTTACAGAATATTTGAATGTAGAACCAACTGGAAGCAGCATCTAAATAGAACGGAAGAAAATAGAATTCCTAAAATGACATAATTACCAGCCACAAGAACGAAGAAACCTAGGAAGATAGAAGAAAATATGAAAGGGAGCAAGACCTTAGAACCGGGCCAGGCTAAATGGCCTAAACCGTGTTGGTGAAGAATAATATTTTAAAAACTTTTCTCAGTAATGGCTCTTACTATATAACATAACATACGTTTAAGAAATTTGCATGACAGGGTGTACCTCCTGAACTTTTAGTAATTAATTTGAAATCTTCTTGGATGTCTTTCGCATAATCGTCAATCCATAAAAGGTAGTCTTAAACATTCTGCAAACAAATGTAGATCTCCTTAAAAAATATAATTTCTCAACTTTCATATAGAGATAAATAATTTTAAGAGGTTCATATTATTCGTTTGGATTTTCTAACACGTATAATTTTTCCAAATGCTACTCTTCTTGTAGTCATGTAAAGAGTTTATACATAATTTCAAAGCCATCAGTTATATATCCTTTTATTGAAATCAGAGTATCTCTGATTTTCAAGGAAATGCCCTGTGAAAGACTTGCAGCCCTCGCAGAGCTGCTCTATTAATTACACATCTGTTGAAGTATTTGCGACTGCACAAAGCTCTTAACTTATAACTGTTAAATATGAAAGAGACCTTGAGAAATTTTGCTTAAGGAAGGCTGACTATAGCATTTTTCATGCATTTGTGAGCAGATGATGATGATGATCATGATGATGATGATGATGATGATGATGATGATGATGATGGCGCTACAGGCCATGTGGACCCTTGGCCTCCCTAATCATCCTCTTCCATTCTACTCGGTCCTCTACTTTTCTTCTCCAGCCTTTAACCCCCAACTTTCTCAAATCATCTTCTACGTCATCTACTCATCTTTTCCTGGGTCTTCCTCTTCTCCTTCTGCCATCCAGCTTTCCTATGAATATCTTCTTAACTACATTGGTTTCCGGCATTCTCTGCACATGGCCAATCCACTTTATTATTCCTTGTTTAATTTTCACTACTATATTTGGATGTCCAAATAGGCACTGTAACTACAAGTTAGTCCGCATTCTCCATCCATCCAAGTCCCTTATCACTCCATATAGATTTCTCAGGAACTTCCTCTCCCACCGTAATAACCATTGTTCTTCTCTGGTTGTCTACACCCAGATTTCTGAACAATACATTACTATTGGTCTCAGTACAGTTGTATATATTTTAATTTTAAGTGTTCCTACTGACGTTACTTTATTTAAACATATTCTACAAGGCATAGAAACATCTGTTACCACTTGCTATTCTTTCTTGAATTTCCACAGTTGTTTTACTCTCTACTGTTACTATAGATCTCAGGTATTTAAATTTTTGCACTCTTTGGTATTCTTTCTCATATAATTTAACTGTAGGTTATCTTCTTCTTGCACCTCCATCACCTCCCATCTTCATATATTTGGTTTTACTAACGTTCGCTAACGATCCTGGATCTTATCGTCCTACACTACACAACTTTCCTCAAGAGCTCTTATTATTCCTTGCGAGAATTGCCACATCGTCAGCATATGCCACTATTTGTACGGATCTGGAAAGTATGGTTCCTCCAGGGTTTATGAGTAATTGTCGGATTAATTTTTCCAGTGTAAATTAAACAGTAGTGTGGATAGTTTATCTCCTTGTCTCAACCCCTCTCCACGGTAAACATACTTGATAAATCTTGTTCCATTCTAACCCTGCATCTTGTAAATTCCATAGTCATCCTTGAGAGTCTCACCAGTTTCTGTAGTATTCCGAACTCTCTCTATCTAATAAATTTTAGCTATATCCAGGCTATCATACTCTTGTTTAAAATCTACATACAGCTGATGAAGCTGTCTGTCATATTCATTTGTGAGCACATAGTATTAGATAATTGATCTCACAAGTCAGTTTTTTTATTTTGGTGCTTTCGAAAATTTATTGCGGTTGTTTGGTTTGGCAATGCTATTCACAAGATGCCGTGGCTGGTGCTGCGTACATTGCGAGCATGTATCACTCTTCAGTTGTTAATAAACAATCACGAAATGGAGAAAAAGTTCGAACTTAAGAGTCCTTCTAAAGCACTACTGAGGAAAAGATTATAAAGCCGATGCCACAGCTCGAAAAATATGTAAAATGAAAGGACAAGGTGTCATTAGTGAGCGCGTGACAACGATGGTTCCAACGTTTCAACAATGGAGACGAAAACATTAAAGATTTGCCACGTTCGGGAAAACCTAAAGTATGGAATATTGCGAGAAAATCCGCAAGAAAGTACCAGTAGGCTTTCAGAAGAACTTGGTGCATCAAAAGATACCATACATCGCCACATCAAAACACCTAGAAAATCATACAGAAGCTGTAGATATGTAGTTCATGAACTGACACTGCAACAGGCTGAGCGTAGATTGGATATGTCACCTTATCCGTAATCCCATGCATGATAGATTTGTCAGGAGAAATGTCACTTGTGATGGAAAAATGAGTATGAACCTGATGTCTCGCCCGCCTCGGTAGCGTGGTGGTAGCACGTCTGCCTCACGTTCAAGAGGTCCCGAGTTCGAATCGCACTTAGGGTGAGTTACCTGTATAATGTTTTTCCGCGGTTTTCCCTTATCCTGATAGATGAATGTCGGGTAACTCTAAGCTCCATGGACCCCGGATTCATTTGAGCATCATTTCAACAATTTCATCCATCGTCCGATGACTTAACGTTGGAGGACGTAAATGGGGGGGGGGGGGCATTATGCTTCGAAAAAGTGGCTAAATCCCCGCCAATCTGCCAAAGTCATTGTTGAACTAAATCAGTTCATTCCCAAAGTAATGTGTGTCTTGAATTTTGAAGGCTTGATTCACTGTAAGTTTGTTCCAAAGGGAGGAGCGATTGATGTGTATCATTATTGTCAAAAACTGGAACGAGTTCATGAAATTTTGAGACGGAGATGCCCAGCATTAGTTAATACAGATAGTTATATTTTTACAGGACAAAAGCAGTAGCCCATACTGCATGAACAACCATGGAAAAAGTTCAGGATTTTGGAGGATTCGAACTGCTACCACACCCAGCATACACCCCTGATATCGTACATATTTTTAGGTCCATGTCCCATTTTCTAAGTGAAAGAAATTTTGGCAATATTGAAGCAGTGCAAGTGGGTTTCACCGAATTCTTTGCTTCAAAAACCAGAGGCTGGTATCATCTTGGAATAATGAACCTCGCTGAACGATGGCTCAAGAGCACAGAATCTAATGGTTTATGTATGCTTTGAAAACTAGCTAACTGCTTGTCATAACACATTGGAAATAGTTTTTCTTTAAAAACGACATTACTTATGCGGCAGTACCTGTATTATTTGCTACAGTATTGATTTTATTCTTAAAACTTACTTATAGTTTCAGTAAGATTGTTATCCAAACAGGGGTACTTAACAATTAGTACGTAGCGGTGCTCAATGTCACACAAAGTCATGCACAAAAGTCACCATGATTACACACATGAACTGACAGAAACACGAGACAGGTGTGTTGGAACAAAATGAATATGCACTGCTACAGAAACACTTAAATCGCCTTCCCTGTGAATTTACAGCATTGAGACTTTCATGGAACACAGGCATACTTACGCACATTTACAATCTAGATGAACAGACGCCCATTATGATAAATGTGACGAATTGATAATGTATAAAATTAACTGGAATTCTCTTAACTGCTGCAGACATTTCGTATTTAAAACAACAGCAAACTTACAACTAAATACGGCACATCGTTACCTGCAAACGAACACTACAAAATTGGTTTCACTGCAAATACAAATATTTTACTTGTGCAAAAAGCCTTAGGTGTTTATATTTTGTAATTGGTTTTACGCTGTATCTAAACAAGATTTTAATGGACGTCGTATAATGAGATATATACATATTCAAACCGATTGAGATTTTCAGCTACAAGTTCCACAGTGAAAACGTAATAAGTGGTTTTGCGGCACTAAAATGAACTACTTCTTGCAGTTTAAATGTGTTAGTTGTTCACAATTTTAGGGGCGGGGAAACAAAGATTCTATTTGTTTACGGATAAATGAATCAGAACAGAATAATAGACAATTTTATTGAAGTAATGGTAATGAATGATGGACAAGAAAGAGAATGATTGTAAAGAAGAAAATGACACGTTTTTATTTCAGATTAACTTCTACTTCAGTCTGAAGGTATTATAAACGTTCAATGCTTACGAGATGCGCTTATCCTCTTACTTAGTGAAGTTAAATGATCATACTTTACAATTGGTGTATAGTCTTCATATACACACAAGGAAAAATATCCATATCACCAGAATAGGATACTTTGACTGCAAAAATGATTGTTTTAAAAACTCGTTCAAATGTTATTTCAGGCTATATTCATTTTCTGGTAGATTACACATTTACTTTTAGGCATCCTAAAAAGAAGGTAATTAAAGAAAAATTGTTCTGCTCCAATGGGGAAATCAAAACCACTGCGCTAATACAGAAATGCAGAGTACTAGACACTTCTCCAGTAATGAGTAAATAATTGTTTCCCAAACTTCAGAGCTTATTACAGAAAAATTGAAAATATTATGATGCAGCAGCATCTACAGAATGCATCGGTCAGTTTAAGAGATAAACGTGAGTTTATCTCTTGAACGCCACTTTAGTGTCGTTATTACCCAGTAGCACCTAAAATGCTATCGTCAAATAACCAGAATGTTCTGGAAGTTTCTCCCTTCCATCCATCTCAGTAACTCTAACCTGTAGCTATCTAAGCCTGTGCTTTTGCGAGGAAGTGAGTTAATGAGCTACTGTGATAAAAAAACTGCTCTTTTCCGGGCGAGTTTGTGACGCCTTTTATGGCGTGAGTTGAATGCTGTCTTCGCGAGATTTAGGGAGAGGTTTGACTCCTCTGCTTGTAAGAAGAGTCATGCTTCCTTCATTACACTGCTATATCACATGACAGTGAATGAAGTGAAAGTGAAAAGTTCAACTATAACGTAGTGAAGAGGCAGTAAAAACCCTGGACAAAGTACCACCGTAGTTCTTTCAGACTGAACCTAAAGTTTTCATCTAGAGAGTGGATGCTTGTGCAATAACGTCAGATCAACTTCATTATTTCTCGGTACACCTTATAGTAAATATCGACTATTTGAAACTTCGCTTACTGGTCTTCGTCCGTTAATTAGAGTGTGCAAAGAATTAGTGATTATGATTATGTGTAGTCATTTTGTCTAACCGTATTAGGAGCTCTCTGCAATTGCATGCTTGGCCTTCAAATAAATGATTATCAAAAGTTAAGATAAATAATCAAACAAAAGTATTTTATAATTATCTGGTATAATTACAGCTACTGATATTGTCGCAGTATTGTTGACTGGATTTAGCATTACGTCCAATTTGGATACTCTATCATCATCACCAAACCCATGTAAATTTAGCCTAGTTCATTTCTGGGAGTAAATAGTGCGCAAGTCACTACAAAAGACGTAAGCAGAAATTACTAAACAAAATAACAAAAATTAAAAATATAAACTTCAACTTTCAAATTATATATATGAAATAGGACCAGTTGTCGTATACCCAAAAAATGTATATTTTCATATTATTTTGAAAGCTCAATTTTCAATGCCTTCAAACGTGTTCATGAAAATTCCTATTGCAGAAAGTGGAGGCACACCCTTAGAGATTGAACTCGACTGTTTAAATTTTCTTCTTTGTAGAATAGACGGCTATCAATTCTTTTAATTTTTATTGAAAGCAGGCTATTATTTTTCAGAAGTGATTTAAAATTAAAACTAAAAATGTATTGAAGGTAGTTTCAAATAGTGACGTATCAATTAAGTGTGAACTCTAAGGTTGCTTACATCAATTCTGAAAAATAACTATAATAGCTTTCGAAATAAAGTTACTAAACCAATAAAAATTCAAACTGCTTATATGTCTTAGAAAATGTAACAAATTTCTGGTTTATGTTATAGATACCGCTAAGGAGAAATATAATGAAGCTATTCATTTATTAATGAAGCTTTATTCTAGAAAACTTACCTACTATTACAGTAAGCTTGTGTTTTAAAGTGATGAGCAAGTAGGTGGTATGATTTTTAATAAATACGAGGGCAGATTCAATATAAACGTGAATTTTAATATAACGCTGCTGTTGGTAATAATTTCGAGGAAAGAATTTGTCAGGATGTTGGTGGGAATATCTCAAGAGGGGGAGGCCGCGCCGTGGCTCAGTGGTTAGACCGCTTGGCTCTCACCAAGGTGGCCCGGGTTCGATCCCAGGCGACCGCAAAGTGAGATTTGTGGTGGACACCACGGCGCTGGGGCGGGGTTTCTCCGGGACCTCCATTTTCCCCCGCCATCGCATTCCACCCGTGCTCCATCTTCATCTCATGTATCATCAGTGTCACCGCCTACGGTGCCGTATGTAGTAAAAGCGGGCGTTAAACACTACACATTTCAAGACGGGGTGTTGTGGGCGCACGCATCGCGGAGAACGGGGCTGCGTCGTTACTCCATGGCTGAGCAAGAGGTGCACACGTCTGTTGTGCAACGCGTTATCATCATATTTCATTGAAAAAAGGCAACCAAACTTTCGTGACAGCTCCGTCCACAGTTTGGGGAAGGAACACTTTCGAAGACTGGAGTGAATGAGTGGCTAAAATATTGTGGCGGGAATAGAAGTTGTAGGAAATGAACCTCATAGGAGAAGACCGTGGACAAGCATTATTGTATACAACATTGTTGCCTTTCGTGGCATTATTGAAGAAGATAGGCACATAAAAATATCCGAAATTGTTTTTCCCCTAGGAATAAGTTTCGGAAGTGTTCAAACATTCATCCGAAATGAACTCCATAACAGAAAATTGTCTGCCAGCTAGCTTCCTCGTCCAGGAACAAAAACCGTTACGCCAGAATGTTTGTCATAGACACCTAGGAGGATGAGGGAGAAGATTTCATGAATCGTATTGTGATTTTTAATGAAACATGGGTGCATCATTACACCCCAGAGTCAAAGCAAGCAAGCATGGAGTGACAGCGAGGAGGCGAAGCAGGTTCGGTCAAGGTCAAAACACGTATATCTACTGGAAAGATGCTCGCAACCGTTCTTTGGGACACCGCAGGCGTTTTGATGGTGGATTTTCTTAACGAACGAAGAACAATAAATGCATCCTATTACTGTTGCATTTTGGACTCAGTAAATGCTGCCTATCGCAACAATCGACGCCGTCAACCGATCCGAATCGCCATTCTTCTCCATGACAATGCGAAGCTACATACTGCCTCTTTAAAGCGGAAAAACTGGAGAAAATTAAATAGATACCCCGGGAACACCCTTCTTACAGTCCAGATTTATCACCCTGCTACTACTATTTGTTTGGACCACTCAAACAAGATCTAGGAGTATATTTAACGCCAGAGGTTCGGCTCCCATTAGTCCTGGACCCATAGGACCAAGGACCCGGGCTTCCTTCTACCCAGGAGCGATGGTAAACTCCGATGTTCTTTCCGTGGGACAATACCTTGAGTCTAAAAAGCCCCAACATCGACTACAACGTCAAGAAGGGTGGAAGTGGATACGCCACTTACGCGCGTCAAACCCGCAGGGAAGACTACCGAAAACCTCGGTAGCGCCGCCTGGTGATCTATCACACCTACTAGCTCTGCAGGCTAGTATCCGGAACTTATTAGGCAACTCTGTACCCCCTCCGGGTGGCCGTAGCCTGGCCGGAGGTATCCAGTTCCCCGTGGGTGTCGGGAACACACTGCCCCTCGAGTCCAACCCAATCCGATCAAATCCCCTACGGGAGCGGCTCGGCAGTTCGGCCCGAGGTTCCTCTTGTGACGTCAGAGGTACCACGTGTGCTAAGGGTCCGCAGCGCCCGGACCTGGGCGGATCCCCTCCCCTACGGGTATCTAGGAGGACAGCGGTTTGATGATGAAAGTTTAAGAGTTCGTCCGCAACTGGTTCCGCACGCGTCCTTTCTATAAAGATGACAGCAAAAACTTGCCAATTCAATGTAGAAAATGTATATTGAAGGCAGTATGTACAAAAATAATCTGTATAGGGGCATTTTTGTTTGCTTAAAAAGAATTACCGTTCATATTTGACCCGCTCTTGTATTTTGTAATATGTGAATAATGTATGTTGTAAATAAAAGTTTTGTTGCATTAAAGCTCGCATGCTCTTTGTTATATAACAGTTTTAGCCAAATTTGTGTTATTAAATTGGACCTCACTCTTTCATATTTTTATTAGTGTAAATTCTGTACAAAATTACTTATTTAAAAATGTCTTTGCTTCTTGCTTGCTTGTTTTATTGCTCCGTAATTGTGCTTTTATCAAGTAATTTTGCGTCTAGCAGCGAAGTTATCTGAAATATGCTTTCTCTATGCTGGGCATACATTGGTCCCAATGTTTATTCATTTTAACAATATAGGATTTTCGAGCTTTTGGTGCCTGATAAAATTAACGAAATTACAAATTAGAAATATTCTAAATTCATGTTACCAACCTAATAAAAATCTTAGGCATGTGTATCTCTTTAAATAATTTATTCCAAATACACGAGAATATTACATGAACTCGTTTATAAAGTGCATTTTTTTACTTGATAAATCAAGTGATAACTGTTCCTATCAGTAATGGACTGTTAGTCTAATTCTATAGTCCTTGAAAAGTTGTTTCAAAGTGTTCAAGTATTAAAACACTTCTGTGTCATTAGCACGCCCTCGATATGTTCTGTTGTTTCAACCTTAAGCATCAATATTTGATCTAAAACGCACGAAAAAGTGTGTACATGCAGGAAATGCATTTCTATCGTATTATTAGAATACTGAAAAGATCCCTGAAGGAAAGGCCAATAGAACTTTTTTCCTGGATTTCGTTTTCACACTGCCGGGAAGCCAGGAGAAAAGTAATGGACACAGACCGTGGAAGTCTACGCAGCCAATTGATATTAAAGTGACTCAGATATTTGAACTAAACAGATGTAGATTGTTCGCCATGGTACAGAATAGTTCAAGTAAATGTTAAATGTGTAGACGTTAATATGATCTTTTCCAATAGGAAGAAGGATACCATAAAACCAACACTCTCAATAAGAAAAGCACCAAGAATATGAAAATAATGACTGAGATTGCTCTAAGATGAAAATTTATAGGGTCGTAAATAAATGGTTAGAGGTAATCCTAGAAATTTTGAACACCATATTTTTCAATGCACATTTAAAACAAGAGAATTCTTAATATCCGCTCTCATAAAGCAAGGCTCCTAAAGCTTCATAATTGATTACATTCCGTAACTATATAGAACGAGTCCTGAAGCTGACGTTATAAATACATGGATGGATAAAAAAGTAATGCCTTCTATTTTGTTTCTTTTAACTGCCAAGAGAATTGAAGCCAATTTGCATAGCTTGAAAACTACAAAATTGACGATTAATTTTTGACTATTCAATATAATCTACGTCCTTTTCCACAGTTTTGGTCGACTTTTAACTAGGGTATGTGTTCCAGTGTGGTAAAACACATGGTCTTGCTTCCTAAGCCATTGACGCACGGACGTTTTCACAGCCTCCTCATCTTCAAAATGAATCCCACGATGAGCTTCCTTTAGTGGCCCGATTAGATGGAAGTCTGATGGTGCCAGGTCAGGGGTGTATGGTGGTTGATGTAAGACTAGCCATCCCAGTTTCTCAATTTCTGCAGTGGTGTAACGGCTGGTGTGTGGTCTTGTCTTGTCATGCAAAAGAACAACATCCGCCATTGATTTTGTTGGGCGAACTCGGCGAAGACGTGCTTTGAGCTTTTTAAGAGTTCTGACGTATTAGACAAAATTTATTGTGCATCACTGCTCCAAAAAATCAACCATAAGCACACCCTCTGCATCCCAAAACACTGTCGCCATAACTTTCCCTGCCGACAGCTGAGTTTTTATTTTTTTTCCTTCGGTGACGTTGTGTGATGTCATTCCATTGTCTGCCTCTGTGATTCAGGTTAAAAAAAGAACCCAAGTTTCGTCTCCAGTAAACATTTTTTTCCCAGAAACTCCTCTCGTTCCGATTTGAAGCGCTGCAACTGTTCGGAGGCTATTGTTTCCCTTGTTTCTTTGTTTTGGGCAGTTAAAATTCTTAGTACCCAACGTTGACAAAAATTTGAGTCACCCAGTTGTTGAATAATCGTCATCACACTTCCTTTACTGAGGTAAGTAATGCGACACCATTCACTTGTTACCCGGCGATCACCACGAATGATGTCATTGACTCGCTGAATGTTGAATGGAGTCACTGCAGTCACCGCTCTGCCACTTCGCTTTTCATCTACCAATGGTGTTTGCCCTTCAGCTTCGTTACAGCAATGAATCCATCGTCTAACAGTGCTGACATCCATCGTTGCATCACCATACACATTTTTTAGCCTTTCGTGAATGCGAATTGGCGTTTCACCTTCCGCAGTCAAAAATTCAATCACAGAACGCTGCCTAATACGAATGCCGATGTCAAGAGGATGCAGTCATGTCACCTGTAGACTTAGGAAGTTACTACTGCAGGGGATTGGAGCAGAAGGTTTGAGGAATTGCGCCAAATTAAAAGTTTTCACATAACTTACTTATTTAAGGAAAAAAATAGGAGGCATTACTTTTTGACCCACCCTCGTATTAACGAGGGAGATTGTTGTAATATTCTTTAATGACTAAATAGTAATGGAAGATAAAGGTACATTGCAAGAATGCAAATTAGGATAGTAATCTGCACAAAAAGTAAACACATGCTTCCCTGTATTCAGTAAACTTCCTTCAGGCTGCTTTACAAGATTATTACAGAGCTCGTACGTGAGAGAAGAATGAAGAAAGGTAACCCAGGTTTAATTTCAGTAGTAAACTACTTTCAGTATTCGTAAAGCACCTTCTCTCGTTCTGTCTCATATACACATTATACACCTGGCCGTGTGGGGACTTTACCCGAGAGGCGAGAAACAGCGCGCCTAGAAGTTATACATTCCTCCTGGTTGCTTCCTCTTTTCCGCAACGCGTGTTGCATACAGAGCAAGGCTGTAACCGCTTGCGTAGGCGCCGATTTGGAACCAGGCGTTAAATCCTAATGTTGCCAATTCCGGAGATATTCCTGCCAATGAAAGCAGCGCCAAATATAAATGATTTATGTTCTTTAAATTGAATTAACTATTGCTGTTGTACTTTTAAATTCTTCAAAATATTTCCATGCTATTTAAAATATGGAATTACTGCTGTGATTCAAAGTGGAGAACATGATTTTCAACCAATTGTTTGGAAATGTTTAGCAAAAAGGGCGTAGTTCTATTAGGTGAATATTTTTTAATGTATTTATAACTCTGAACACACAAACACACACACGTACACATACTTTCTCTCTGCTAGCAGTAAAGACAACACCTATATTACTGTTATTCCTATGAATGACTTAAACGAAAGTCATAAAAGCATAATAAATAGAAAAATAAGAAATTTAAAGTAAATGCAATTAAAAGAATATTTGATGCTTGGCGTCTAATTAAGACAAAATTCTTGTATATACACAGACTGCCTTAAAGAATAAATAATTTTTGTTTGCCGATGTTTTATTTATGGCTTTCTTTAACCGAATGAATTAGTTTTATTGTTTAACATTTTGGAACATTATTTATAAAAACTATTGATTTTCAGAAGAAATTTCACGAAGAAATTTCTAAGAAAAATTTATATTCTCTGACACTTAGGCATCTAAAGCTCAGCATTAAAAATGCGTATCGTTATTCCATGGGCAATGTGAATTTTTATGCTCCATAGATTAAATAAAATTTAATAAAACATAGTTAACAATTGTAGAGTTCATAATTTCCAAAATACTTCCAGTTAATTAGGTTTACTATGTGCTTCATGCACTATCTGTAAAAACGTTATATGACATTTTGTTTCTATTATTTAATCTATAAGATTCGCTTTAACAAAGGCTTTAGCGTATATCAAGTAATAGTGCATGTGTGAGTATGACAGAGTTCGGAGAGAGACTTAGCACCACAACTAGTAGAAGATATTTTATGCCTGTGATTCTGACAAGGCGCTCCTCGGGATGGAAGGATGAGTGACGATCATACTACGGATGATCGGATTTGAAGAGCACCACAGCAGTGGCAGAATCCCTGATAGCTTTAGCTTGAAACTCCCCGGTTGCGGCTCCTACAAATTCTTCCGCTCCACCCTGTGGAGATTTAATTAGGTGCCCAGAAGACCGTCGTAGATCCGAAAGATGGGGATTTACAGAAGGCAAATTCTCTGGCATCCATGCCGAAACTTCACCAAATCTTAAAAACCCGAACCAGCAACTTAGAAAGTGTAGGAAAGTAAATGAGGTGAAATGAAGGAGGAAGGGGTAAATCGGCGGATGTAGCGCTGCCGCGCCGAGACAGAGCGGTTAGACTGCTTGACTCGCACCAAAGCGGCTCGGGTTCGATCCCAGGTGACAGCAAAGTGAGATTTGTGATTTACAACACGGCGCTGGGGCGCATTTTCTGCGGGAACTCCAGTTTTACTCAACATCTCATTCCACTGATGCATCTTCATCTCATGTAACATCACCGCCTGCGTTGCCGCATGTTGTAAAAGCGGGTGTTAAACACTGTACATTCATTCATTCCGTATGCAGCCACAGATGCTGCCACCTGAGCCAGCCCCTTCGCTGTAGCGTATGTAACCATTGTTAACACGTTTTTATAAGTAATTTTTAATTCTGCTAATGTTGAAATTAATGTCGATCTTTTATGGGTGGGCCCAAATGACCTTGTTGTCGACGGGCCCTAAAACACCACACACTCACTCACTCTTTTATGGGAGCAGTCCAATAGAGTATCGCCTGTAGCACTTCTGAAGAACTTCGTTTTGCACTGGCTTTAATTTATCATATGACACAGCTATATAGATATTTGCTTTGTAGAATTTTAATTCTGTTGTTCGTGTGCTTCAGTTTTAGAGTAGTGTTCCAAAATTTTCTAGAATTGAGATCAGTATATATAAGCTGACGCAATGGATGACGTAATGGATAGAAAGAAGTTACAGTGGTAAGACCACGTACGAAGAATGGAGGACGCCGGAATACCAAAATTGGTACGGGAGTGGAAACCTAAGGGGAGACCTGTGATCACCTGGCTCCAAAACGTACAGCTCAGAATGAGAAGACCGGGTGCATTGGAAGACAACACAAAAGATCGAAATACCTGGAGAAATATTTTAAATACTTAGTTTAAGCCTTCATGTACCAGGTGTACTCACTTCCAAGCTAATTATTATATTTAATACACATAAAACAATATTAAATGGACTCTTTCAGGAAAATTATAAGATTCCAAGAAAGTGCATTTCATTGCTGCCTTTACTTCATTTTAGTGTCTGAAATCGCCATTACATTCTTAATTTACTTTCATTATAATGAGGAAAATCTCAATAAATTAAAATAATAGAGTCCGATACGTTACGAATGAGGCCCTACAATCTATGTAATTAAATGTTTACTACAGTTCTTGTTTGCTAATATTTTCCTTTATAAATGGCGTGATCTTACAAACTTAATGTTTTTGTTATGGTGGTTTAACATTTTTATTATTTCGCATTATTGATTGAAGTTAATAGATACCCTTGAGCAATTTTCCGATTAATAACAGATTTTAAATAAATTATGGTCCACGGAGTAAGTCCTGGGGAATGTTACATATTGCATATTTTGGATATGCTTCACTCTGATGTAGGCACGTGAAATGCTTGAAATAAGCAAAATTCGGAGCAGCAACAATACAGGAGTGCGCTATAATTTACCTCTAGTGTTGTTCCAAGGCTGGACGAAACGAGCGAAGGGAATCGGAATGAGAAACTTAATTATCTTCGCTTTAGACACGAAACGCTGATTACGGCCATGCCTTAGATGTGTACCGGAATGAAGAGAAAATCTGAATCGGCGCCCTTCTGTATCCCTTTGGTACGTCCTTTCTGATGTCGCGTGGTTCAATAGCAATTCATTACAGGAAACATCGATCTAATAGACATTCCTTGCTCCCAGAGGGAGGTAAAGTTCATGTTGGAATTAAATAGGTCATGTGTCAGATGGAGGGGCAAGAGCGATTAGAGCAAGTTGAAGGTCGTTCAGGGAAGGGTTTCTATTGATTACAGAGAACAGGGAGCGTTAATATTACTTCTTGTCTGTAGTTACAGGATTAGAACTTCCTAGAACATACTTCTTGATGCCCCAGTTGTAAGTGTTGATACATCTTCACCGGAAACTAGTTCGCCCCGAGTAATGTATGGTGTTTCAGAAACATTTTCTTGCTTTAGTTTATTCCATTAATAACGATTTGTTTTTAGCTTTACAGTTAAATATGGATCTGCAATTAATATCTGTTTTCTACTTTCTCTACTAAGTACATAGAAAGCAGAGAGATACCGTGTTTCTCCAAAAATCTTGATAACGCGATTTCACTTTAAATACAAGCTTTAAGGTTTCCTGAATACAAACACAAATTACTTTTGGAAAAAGTATCCCTGTTTGCTTGTGAACAGCATACCTCAAATGAGAAGTTGGTTAAATAATAAACTTGATATTCACGAGTAAGTTCAGCGCTTTTATAGGATGCGACACGCATATTTTAAAAAATGTACCCCCATTTCGAACTACATTTCACGCAGAAACCTTTGCTTTTGTCAGAACTGGTTCTTAATGATTTGAATTTAAGTGCAATATAATTTAAAAACTAGTAAAGTTCTAACTTGAATTCTTGCGAAAAGCCTCCAATGACATCTTTATTCTGTTATTTTTGTAAACAGTGAAAAATAGACGTAATCTTATCACAAAGTATACTATCTCGTAAAAGCATAATATTTGTCAAACACATTTTTCTGTGAAAAAACCTCCAAATGGTCTGCGTACCTGACTCAAACGCGAGAGTCTTTTATTTTATACTAATTAGTTATTATTTATGAGTATATTTATTTGTTGTAACTATGCATTTATCCGTGTATTTATATATTACTTTCTTAGAGGGCTAATTCTCATGCTCATGCAAAGAATTAAACAGCAGTCAAATAAGAACTAGCTCTTGCATAATTTTAATACAGCTGGAGTCTACGAATACTCTATATCTGCAAGAAGTTATGTAATGAAAGCAATTCTACAAATGTTTACATCGATTAACATAACTTATTTTTCAAACAGGAGTACAGCCATTAAAATGTATCGCATCATATTCTTCTTTTCCTGTCATTTGTTTGTAGTACACGGAAGAAAAAATATGTGTTCCGTTCAAATATTCATACCGATATTTTTCGTAAATAAGCATTGAAGTCAAGCAAACAAAACCAAAACAAATAATTTCCAGTGCTTTAGACACCTCTTGTGCATTATTGCTCAAGTGAAATTTTGATAATTTAGAAACTTCTTTTCCAGTTCACCTTTTTTTCAAGAAAATGCTCCGAATTCAAGCTATTCAGGCAAGTAGAAATACCTTTAATGTATATTTTGAAAGACAAATTCATTATTTTGGTTTAAATATGCGCGCTTCATGTTCAAACAAAAGTGGTTATTTTTGGAATTTTATAACAATGGTTCTTTATTTGTCGTGCGCCGTGCGTAGTGGGCTAGAGTGCTGTGGTTTGGTTCTCTGCTCCAGAAATGCGTCCGGGTTCGATTCCACTTCTGGAAGTGGGACGCGGAGACGCCTAGCCTAGGCATTATCATCTTCTGGTAGATGTCTGCTGTTCAGGGACACAACGTTGGAATACAACTGGTTTTGTTTGCTGCCCGCGTTTCCGGGCCCTGTACTTCCTGGTCCCAGACTTGGACAGGTTAGGCGTTCTTACGCCCACAGCCAGTATTGTGAATCTCTCTGGAGCAACATGGGATCTGACCATTCAAGATGCTGAACATCGTCCGTCCCGTCCCTTGAACACGAGTTGTCCTCTGTAGTATCAGTGGCCTTAGTGGTGGCCGTGGTGATAGTGTTTGGTGCCAGTGCTATCGCAGTGATCTCTACAATAATCTGCACCCGGAGGCTAAGGTACAATTATAAATAGGGGCAGGGACTTAAGTTGTCAGGCCCAATATTTGACCAAGGTTTTGTCCCTACTTCCTAAGTCAATTAAACAGATCGTCTGAATAACATAACTTTAATTGACAATATAAAATTACAGCTCTTGCCTTTCAGGCGTTACAAATTGACAATCAGCCTTTACATAACAAACCCATACGGTTTCAGTCGCACAGAAAACTTAGGGGGGGGGGCGTTCTAGCCTACTTGACACTTAAATATAGCACAACGAATTACCATGCACGCGCCATGAAAGCAGAACCCCGGCTCTCTTGACTCGCCTGCCCAGAGTTACTGCGAGAGGGAAGCCAAGGCAACCACCACGCGCTCACACGGGAAAAGTGGGGAAGCGTGAAACAACTGAGACAAAAGCCTCGTAGGAAAGTGCAATCAGCACAGGGGGGGGGGGGTGCAGATTTTAAGTCCCGGATTTAGGACCGGTGCCCTTTGATCTTGAGGAAGTTGAGGAGTTACATTTGGTAGCGTAACCTGGTATAGAAGGCCAAATTTACGGCTGGAGGTGCCGAGAAGCTGACCACATCTCCACTCCGTATAGTTTGAATGATCGCCCACCTCTGCCTTGCGTATGTGGGTGTGAGGCCGGTAGTCAGCTCAGATTACGTTTTGCCTCTTCATTTGATTTATAAATAATTGTCTATGATATTAATTACGAGTAGCTGGCATGCTTTAATTTTTATATATGAGTACTCACTCAGACTGTAGATGTTCCAATTTTTCCTCCGAAAACATGATTTTCAACCACCACCGTGGTCATCTTCAGCGGGCCATGCTGGAGCAACAGTTCCTGCAGCATGACCCGCTGAAGATGACCACGACGAGGGTTGAAAAGCATGTTTTCGGAGGAAAAGTTGGAAGATCCGCAGTCTGAATGAGTACTCTTATACAAAAATTAAAGCATGCCAGCTTCTCGTCTCACTTTAAATACTTTGACATTTCTTTATAACAGTCTTATGAACTCAAATTACATAAAATTGACTATCCGAAAATATGCGGAGTTTATCAAAGGGTGTGTTTATAAAGTACTTCTATGCAGTTAGTCGTTCTTATATAGAAGTATTCTTGAATTTGATTTTTTTTAAATCACAAGAACTTGCAAGTTCAAATCGTGCTTAGGTAAAGTTGTCTAGATAAGATTTATTTTCGGAGTTTATTGAAGCGTAGAAGACAAATGTTGTAAATGCATTAGCTCTGTAAACCCGGTGCCGAATTGAGCATCATATTAACCATTTCATTCATTTATCATCCAATACTATCTATGCGATGTTACCTTAAAAATTGTGAATGTATCGCATATAATATTATTGGCTTTTTCAACACTACATTTTTCTTTTTATTATTTTCATTTCTCTTTCTGTAGTTTTGTTGTTACTTATGGGACCACTTTATCCTAACTGTGCATTAATGGCATTTGAATTTTTCCTCTGCTATTTTTGACTTTAATTTGTTCCATATCTGCATATGTTAACTCTCAATTTATAAGTTTAATTACTTTCTAACTTTATAAGACTTTGTAATGCGGATGTCCATGTGAATTTTTATATTGGCTCTTCATGTTAGCAGGTAGGTAAGCTTGCGATAGAAGTCTAACTGATAACTTATACTCCATTCACATCACAATTTATAATTGATTAAGGAAGTAAGAGTTTAAGAAAGAAAGAAAGGATAAGTGGATTTGCACTGACAATATATAATTACATTAAATTCATTTTACCTACATTATAGTTCACAAAAATATAATTCTTTCTTTTAAGATATTTTCCAAACTTTGAATATAGGAATAGCATTAAATTTTAAGGCCTTTGGTCGTTTACATTCTTAATTAGTTTTCGCATCAGTTGGGGCTGGGAGGCTGCATTACGGACGATCATAAAATTTGAAACTACAACCTAGTCTAAGTGTGCGGTATCAGATTTAAACTGTATAATTTCTAAGAAGAAAATCTGTGTAAATACATACAGGCAAACTTTTGGGCATAAAGTACTGTTGGGAATGTTGATGAAAAGCAGAGCGAGTGTAAAATCCGCTACGCTGGCAGCACTGCTGCTGTTTCCACAGGCTAAAGGGGAATCGATTAGAAAGAACAGAAGTACATTTGAAACTTAAAACATATCTCGGGAGTAACTTCTAAATCTTGACAAAATCCTTTTTACTGGATAACCCAACCCACTTACTCTCTAACCCTCTTGGTTTCGCTAGCAGAAGAAAAGGAAACGACAGGGGAGAGGTTTCCTAAAGGAATGCCTGAAATTGAAAATAAAGAAAGGAAATAAAAAGAATCTCAATTTTATTCATCGCTAAATATATCCTTTGTCGTTTTGGAATATATGGCCTTAAGGAGACAGAGGGTTGCGCATTTAATTTTGTGCCACTGCATACTATCTCGGAGGGAGTTTTAGAAGAAGAATAACAAATGATAACGCATCAGATTTACTGTTTAAAAAAAAAGGTTTAACCCTAGGCCAGAGATTACAAAGAACAAGCCTTTACGTGCAGCTAAAGCCGTTTATTTTGATGACAGCGCATGGTACATTCTTATCGTATCCAGAAAAGTATTACAATTTCTCCAGATTATTAGTCTAATACGATTGCGTGTCAAAGATATACAAAGGCTAAGAGGATAGTAACAAAGCAAGAAAATACAAAACTGTTTGGAGGAAAAAATGTACACCTAGCAGTATTCGATAAATAAAATTTTGCATTTAGGAAATGTTTTTAGGGCGAAAACGTAAAATAATAATGTTTCGAAACTTTTCAAATACTTACTAGGTGAAGTTCCCTTAAACTCGACAGATTTTCTCGTTTGAAACATAGAACATTATTTATGCCACGTGCATGTGATTCATTCTATTTCTTCTGGGAGTTTCCATAGGTTTGGTCAGAGGATATATGTCCTTAATATTTTGATTATCTTATGTTTTAATTTGTATAGGAATATTGCTCTTATTTATGTGTTACTTGTCTAGCCTCAAAGGAGATATTCTTTGAGTTATAGTTTGTTTAAAGGAAATATAACCTATAAAGTACTCAATTCCACAAAATTCTATACTGATGATTCATCAAAATGCACATTTTGATGTCTGCTGAATGCAAATAAAACCATTAAAACTTGAAGTTGCATTCTGTTAAGTTCAGTACCATCCAGAGGTGAGACTCAAGATTTTCAGAAGAATCTATCGTAGCAAAAAATACCATCAACATGGCAAATATTTCGATAGGTAAGGAATTTGAGTAAAAAAAATATTCTGCGAATATACTGGGTATCATTGTAGTAATAATTTTGTGTAATTCATCAACCGAAAAACATTCACACATGCCTAATATTACTATACAAATATGTACATCTTGGTTACGCACACAAGCTGCTTTTATGACGTTAAGTTTTATAGCCTGTAAATGGTTTATGTTTTTAAATAAGTATGTATGCTGGCAAGTAGCTTTTCGTTTTCTCGTGGACAGGCATGGAACACGGATTGAATCACACTTACTCTCTTTAAACCTGGAACACATACGGGATGCGAAGGTTTCCCTCATGCCAATTCAGATGTTCACATCTTTTGATACCGAAATTAAGGGATGCAATGCATAAAGAATCGTAATGGATTTCAAAGAAATCTTGTATCTTTGTGAAACGCATGCACGTGCAGTTGAACTGAGTTGTTTTAACAAAAGAAAAGCAAGAAACAATTTTCTTTGCAAAAGGATGTAAAGGGATAGCACTTGTATCCGTTTGAATAGGTATTCTTCGGACCCTTAATAATAGCATGACCGAGACTAATAATCACAATGGAAAAAATGGTCACAAAAGGAATCTTTGTGTGAACAGAGGGCTTCCAGAAGTGAAAGTTACACACCCACGCGCAGCTGGGCCAAGTAAGGACACACAGTCCACGGCGTGAGGCCGATTCAGGCTGTTATCGTTTCTGTCTTGGTCGAAGGCAGATCCGAACCGGAGAGAAGATATGTCTGTAACCAATTAAGTATTATCGAGTAATAAGCATTCCACCTACAGTGACTCTAAACAGTGATATATTGGTAACTTTTGGTCGGCAACTTCGAGTTTGATGTTATGATAAAAAGAAGCAGTCATTAAACCAATCTGAAACGAGCATTCCAGTGTCATTAGAGCCATCCTTACTCATACTAATCCACGCATACCCTGAGAGTACTCATTTCCTTACCCTGTGCTAACCACTATTTGCTTCAAACTGTCGTGCCAACGTGGAACTCCGTTGCGCCACTCATCCATTTTTTTTTTCGCTTCACTTTTAACATATGATTCACTAGTGACGTTCATTGCTGTACTTTCCTAATGCAACTTAAATATTATCTCATTTCAGGTTTTAATAATTAAGGGGTTTAATATATAATAAGATGTAAAGTAGTTACAATTTGACCTGTGATATAAGGATCTTCTCCAACTAAACTAATAAATGACCGAAATAATATTAAATATCATTCCGATTCCCATTAAGTATTCATACCTCGTGCCTATTTTGCTCTGGCCTTGTCGAAAATGCGGTCATATCGTATGCATAGGCGGTTGGGATCTTCAAGTAGCTAGTTATGTTTCTGCGTTGCTATGTGGTTGCTATTGCATTGCATACCTTCACTTTTATTTCTTCCAGTGAAACGTTTGTGTTAGAAAATGAAATTTATAGTTGGCAATCTTACATTTAGTGAAAATATCCGAGCAGTTTCGCTAGAAAATAGTGCCAGTGAGACCAGCGATTTCGATTTACATAAACTGAGGATGATACAGTTGTACATTCCGAAGAAGTCGGTGAATTGAGAGTCGGAGACAACAGTGGCGAGGAACCTGGAGAGGAAAAAAACCGTGCGAACTCCAGGATATAAAGGTGAAGCAAAGAACGTGCAACATGATCTTGAGACATAGAAAATTGTTTTATACCATTCACGTTTGCAAACCGTTTTTCAAAAGCTGTATTCATCGGCCCTCAAAAGTATATCTCCATTAAGAACTCGCTATCGAAATTTTTGACAATATAATACTCCACCTACTTATGCTTGCTAGAGGAAATAATAATACCGTGACTCCAACGCACAGTAGCGAGCTAAAATTTAAACCAGTTTAAGGGAAGATTTACTCTACAAATTGGTAACAATATTAAATGTGTTATACCTCTGTGTATTTAAATAATGCGGTTTCCTTCATGACATTAAGTAAATTTAGATTTGGTAAATGTTATTAGGTTTAGTGAAAGCAATAATTTTTTTTGTAATACTATTAACCAACTCAAATATTCACATCTTCTTACCCATTGTGAATAGTGTTCTGATAAGCTACAAAAATATTTTTATACAATTTTAAAAATAACGATATTAATTTTATATGCAGAAATAAATAAATTTATGATTTATATTTAATTTGGTGTTAATTATTTGCATTTTAATAATTTTTATGCAAATACCATTTTCTCCAAAAGCAAGGTTCAAAATATAAACGGTTCACTTTCTTCTCGGACAAAAAGCCAGGTGAAAAGACGATTAGATATCGGCTTTTCGTGAGTGTACATCTCTCTCATTATCAGGATATTTATAAAATGTTATAACCACAAATAAAACACTGGATATAACTAAATATAAACAAAGACAACACACAATCAAAATTTGCATTACTGAACAAAAGACTGTTTTCAGTAAATTAAATACCAGGCCAGGAGATGGCGTGAGTATAGAAATCTGTCAAAGAAACGCAACTACTTAACTTGATTATGAAGCTGTATTGATTATTGCTCCTTAAATCGGCGGATTTCCATTAAGGCCGATTTCCAAAAGGTAACCGGATACTGAATTCCAGCATCACGATTAAGCGTGCTCCTGTCAGAGGAAATCACCAAAGCCTCCTTAATTCTCCGCTCCCAGTAACTGTTGCATATTTCCAAGATGGCCGTCTCCCGAAAATTGTCTCTATGGTAATTGTCATCTGACGGTGGGAGAGATGCACACTCCCAAAACGTCGATATCTAATCGTCTTTTCACCTAGCTTGCTGCCCGAGAAGAAAGTGAGCATATTCATCGCCTGCAAAGCTACAGGTTTTATTTTTCAAAATATGAAATTTTCTTATAGCCAATTTTCCAATTTGTACTATTTATCACATGCATTGTAGCTATAGAGCAGTGTGTCATTGAGGGAAAATAGTGCGGTTACCTTTTCCCCCCTCATAGTTCACCTTCGCAGGTGAGCAATAGATACTGGAGTGAGAAAGAGTGTTCGGAAGATTCAGTGGCGGGTTGTTAAAGTATTTCTTATTTTTATGTGCATTAGTTAATGCACATAACAGTAACAGTCGATCACGTAAAACTGTTGAGATTGTAAAACGCGGAGGAAAAGGGCGAAGATTTATAAATGCATACTCCTTAATAAGCTAAGGCTCCCCTGAATAATAATCCCTCACCAAGTTGTGGGGTTATAATTAAGTTACTTCATGCTCTTGATTTTGTAAAATAAAACATTTCGTGGATTAATTCATATTCAACCTAAATAATAATATTTCCTTCTGAAATTCTACGTACTGTTCCTAATAAATTAGATACATGATAATATATTGTAAATATTAATTACTTTTTCACATTTTGTACCTTTTGTTTTACTTTCTAAATCTGGAGAAATGTTCTTCCCGTTAAACTTTTCTCACCTAACTTGCATTATACATACAAATGCGACTTCATTACATAGTTCTAATTATCTGAATCCTCATAGAGTGGATTTATTGATGACTGAGTACACTGGAACGTCCTACTTTCTTAGCTACTCTTGTCATATATTGTACGAGGGATGTTCAATAAGGAATGGTGATAGATTTTACGGATATAATCTTGTGCAATAAAATTCAATCTTATTATATTCTGTCAGCTTAATGTGAATCAAACACTCCGTAGTTGTTTCATTGCTGGTTCTCCTGGTTCCCGCCTGTGAGAACCAGGCAAGTTCAGACATGTTCAGTATTGCCTACCGCTGCAATGGAGGTAACGTGCAGTTCAAGTTGACGTTAGAGAAACATACGGAGCTTTTATCAAACGTAATCACTGCTGATGAAACTTGGCTACATCATTTTGATCCTGAGAGCAAACAGCATAGCTCAGTGTGGAAATCTATTTCATCACCAACCCCAAAAAAAGCAAAAGTGGTTGCTTCTGCTGGGAAAGTTATGGTCATCTCATTCTTTGATATTCATGGAATGACCAGCACGTTGTACTTGCACACACATCAGTAACTGGACAATACTACAGGAATTCCCTGAAAACATTGCAAGTCCATATCAGGCGCAAAAGACCACATTTCCGTAAAGCAGGCTGGATGCTGCACCACGATAATGCGCGGCCGCATATTGTCAATGTTATTGCTGAATATCTTGCAAAAATCAACGTGAAGTGCATCCCTCACCCTCCCTATAGTCCGGATGTAGCCTCGTGTGACGTTTTTCTATTCCCTAACTTGAAGAAACGCCTTCGTGGGAGGCATTATCCATCATCACAAGCAGTGGTGAAGGATCTCTCAAAAAATAGTTTCCAGCATGTCTTTGAAGACTGGCAGAAACACTGGGACAAGTGCATCGCATTCGGGGGAGACTATTTTGAGAAGGACCATCAAAACGATAAGGACGTTGTCAAAGAAATTGTGATCATACTTTATTGAACAGCCCTCGTATTTCCTCACTTCTGACATTGCTTGCTAATATGACTTCATACCACGTGATGAAACTGTAGCATATTATTCTTTAAGTTTGCCTTGTTTTTAAAAAGTGAAACACATTTAACTACCTTCCTATAATTTATTTTTAACATAAGTAATGTTATAAATCAATCATTAAGCTTTATCCAGCAGCAGCAAAAGCTGAGCTCCCATAATCTACCAAGAGTTGTTGGTCTCAAAATTCAGTCAAAATTCATTTCAAACTAAAATAAAATAAAATAATTCTTTCTACGCCAGGGTGCTAGTGATAGCATTCTATCCTTTTGAGTTGTTGGTCTCAAAATTCAGTCAAAAGTTCAGTCAAAATTCATTTCAAACTAAAATAAAATAAAATAATTCTTTCTACGCCAGGGTGCTAGTGATAGCATTCTATCCTTTTAGAGGAGTCAATAGACTACCTCATATGCATTCCACCATCCTCAAAATAAAAACAGTCATCCTAACACATCCCAAAAAGAAAATCCTATCTGTGGTTAAACCCTATCCTGGGTGGGCACACAGCAACAATCTTCAGGCTAACACAAGCCTACCAGTATCTGCGAGTGAGCGAGTGCGAGCATTAAGCTTTATTCAAAGGATAGTATAATTGATAAGAAAAATCCTGTTTCGTAGCAGAAACATGCTGCTGAAAATATTATTGCGAAATCATAGGGCACATCATGCAAAATTTTAGTCTGCTATCTTTATTGACTCGTGAATTTATTAGAGCTAACAGTGACGTGAAAGAGGGCTTTGTCTTCTCATAAAGGAACAAACATATTGGAAAATTCACAAATAATTCTAACTTAATTATTCTGTGCATCTTCAGAGGTAGTGTCTTTTCCTACTTTTCATGAACATCTTGTATAAGTTTGTATTGTTACACTAAATATCACTTGGCTCAGCTACACGTACACCGCGTATCTATATGTTAACTCATTTTATACAAAAGCTGCTTAAATACATTTTCTTCTAATAATAGCGACGACAGATCCCTCTCAATTACTGGCTACTTGCATGCGACCGCGAGCCCTTTCGTCGATCTTGAAGAATAGATACGGCGAAAGAAATAGTGAACTCTGAAGTCCAGCAGGATAGGGGAGAAAAAGCGATGTGGAAGATGAGAATATAGTGTGCTGTGTATACGAACAACATTGGATTTGACCCAACAGTTTTTCCCTTCCTTCTGCAGCTTTCCTCCTCATCTCTCTTCGTTCTTTTTTTTTTCTCTCTCTCGCCCTCTGACGTGATTAGAAACTTTTCCAAGAGTTTCCACGTGCTTTAATGCAGGCGCGTGCCGGATACGCTCTGGCTTCTGGAATCTTGTGATCGCGGAGAGCATCGACCACATTAAATGCGGCTTGTTTATCATGAACAAAAGGTCACAGTGTGGTTGAGGTGCTGTTATGCTATAGAACACATATTCAGAAACTAACCCAGTTGTACTGTTGAAATACAAGTCGAGATAAATCGTTTAGTGAAGACAATATAAATGGATTTCATTGAATAATGAAACAAATTAGTATTTACATCTCTTTAAACGTTTAATGTCCTGCGCCGTGGCGTAGCGGGCTAAGTCAGCATGCCTTGGTCCCTGTCCACGGAAAGCTGCCCGGCTTCGATCCCACCCATGTGGTGGGGATTTTAGGTCCCAGGTATAGGACCGGTGCCCACTCAGCATCCTGAGCAAAGTGAGGAGCTTACGCTAGGTAAGCGGCCCTGGTCACGAAAACAGGCATTCCGGCTGGGGGATGCCGAAATGCTGACCACATCTCCTCCCCGTATCGGTTGGATTATCGTCCACCTCTGCCGTGCGTAAGTGGGCGTGAGGCCGGCAGTCGGGTTGGTAGGCCTTGGCCCTCAAAGGGCTGGCGCGCCATGGGTTATTGTATAAATGTTTAATATAACTTTGTATGACAGCCTACAGCTAGACTGTAAGCAGATTAGTCCAGTATTGTATTACTCATATCACGTTCGCTTACTATTACTTCTGAATCCGTTTAGACTTGTTCCTGAAAGACATGTTCTTAGGTAATTCCAGAAACAATAAGCACACTACGCACCTCTCTAGCTTCCCATTATGATAAGAGAAGAAGAAATTTTGTGTATTCACATCGTATCCTGCTGCACGATTACAAACTCTCTTCGGAAAACTTGACGCTTTGGTGGAATCCCTTAAGCTCAATAAACCTGCCACTACCCTTTAGTTTAGCAGCATATAATTTATAATGACACCTTGTTTCGCTTACGATCTATTATCGCAAAAAGCAGTGTAGCGTTTGGATGATCTTGATGTCCTTAAATCACAGTTATCAGTAGCCATACTGAAAACTTTGAAACCATCTGAAACAAACATTATTGCAAAATATTTTCCACGACTTCTTCTGGTTTATTATCATTTCTATGTACTATAAAGAAGTAGTATTTGTATGGAGGGCATGGGGATTCTTCATATCTACTTCATCCGATGTTTTTAAAAATGCCACAATTTATGTTGCAGTGAATGATTATTTGGTTCTGTAGGATTCTGGCAATTTTCTCAAGAATGTTCTTTAATAATTAATAGTGCACTATATTACCCATACAGTTAGTGGTTATGTGCTCCTTCGAATGAAGAAAACAGCATTCCTCCCTACATTTCTTCTCCTCTACTACATCAACTGAAAATTCATCGAGCCATCTGTTGCACGGCTAAAAGTATATGCAGTGAAATGTCAAACCGTGAGCCTTATAATTCAACTGTCATTAATCTTAAAGGTGATCATGCAACACTGACTGGCCTCTGCACGCACAAGTTGTCACGTTTGCCAAACGTTTTCACATTTAGCACTTAATCAATTTGTTATATGCAAGATAGAAATCAATGAAGGTTTAGACTGGTAGCTGGGAACCTGAATCCAGGCTTTTGACGAGTTAAGCTTTTCAAGCAAAGCTAAGCCCTGAAGACAATTAATAAAACTTAATTGCAGGGGCGCTAAAATCGGTGTCATAAACAGCTTATGATGAACCTCCTATCAAACACGTGGATGTAGGTAACAAATAGCAACAAGTGACAATGGCATGTAAAGTCCACTCGGAATACACGTATATGCTGAGGGTTACCTTTCGAGAGATTCTCTTCTATATGGTTTTCTATAATCCACATATATAAGATTGCACAAATAGAAGGTATTTATTTGCTAATTGTACGTCTCCCTCAAGAAGGAGACAGATTCTGGCTCTATTTGCCAGTGTGTTCTTGCTCTCTTTTTAAAATGTGTATTTATTGTTAAAGGTGTTACTGGGGTACTTAGTTTTATTAATTAGCGGCTTTATTTCAGCCTGGCGGGGTTCCACTAAGCGTACCCCTATTAGTCCAAGTGCGGTTGCGGTGCGAACTGCCCATAGCAGCTGCGGGTGAAGGTATGCAGGCCAGGTGACGGCCATGACCCGAAGGCCCTGACCGTGGCACGTGGAGAGTAGGGTGCCTTAGCGGCTAGAGCCGGGGGGGGGGGTTGTTTGGTAAGTCTGATTGGGATTTGTCAGGTCTAGAGGGCGGTTTCCAGGCTCTCGTGAAATAACTTGCGTCTAGTCTTCTGTATCTCTGTGTGCTTTCTGCTGGTTTCTTAAGTCCGTCAAGTCGTGTTGATAGTTGTCTGGGTGGAGATGTCGCTGAGGAGTGAGTGCAAGCTATGGTCCATATTAGTGATCTGGGGATGGAGTTGGTCCAGTCTGGCGTTGGAGAGGTCCTGTGGTCGTGTTTCGCTGAGTTGCGTTTCAATGCGGTGCAGCTTCCGCTGAAGTGAGGCTAGAATATCCTTCTGCTATCTTGCTTGGAGTTTGTTGTGTTGTAGTTGTGCGTTGATGGGCTCTGCTGTCTGCTGTAGCTGTATGACTGAAGGGGAGAGTTGACCGGTGGAGTAGTTCCGTCAGTCAGTAGTCCGTGTATGGTAGTCAATTTGTCTTGCAAGTCAATGAGGGCGGCGTGGTTGGAGTCCTGTTGACGGGCTGCGGCGGTGGAGGATTCTTCCAGGTTGCCCAGACGCTGGTCCAGAACTTCTTCTGTTGGAGGCCCGTGGTTCGCGGCGTTAAATGTTATCGTCAGTACCTCCTCAAGGGTGTGGAGTCTGCTGGTTAATTGCTGTAGTTCCTCCTGGAGGCAACCAAGGGCTTCCTGCCATTCAGCAGGCTCAGTGGTGCCTGCGCTCCGGGGTGCTGTTCTAGTTGAGATTCCGCGAGAGTATGCAGGGCACTACGCCTGACCTGTGGAATTACTGTGGTCATTACATGTGGCGCAGTACCGGCGGCTCTGCAGGATACTGTTGGTGTTGGAGAGCCAATGGCACCGTGGTGGCGCGGTGCACGCATCTGCGCTGTGCCCGTAGGTGCAGAAGTGCCTGCACGGGATTGGCGCTGCGGTCTGCTGGCCTCTACCTTCAGGCACTGCCCCTGCATGGGCAGGCCTGACGTCAAGGCAGCGTCGTGATCCTGAGGATTTGCAAACTGCAGGTGCACACATATTGTTGCGCCCCTTCTTAAAGTTATTCGTGTGGCGCTCAGGACTGAGGGCCACTTCTGCGATGCTACGGTGAGAAAAAGCTTCGCAGGAAGGTCACGAGGGACTCCAAGGATTACTGCTGCGTGGGTAGTGCAGATTTTTCTCGGCGGTTAAGTGACGGCGGTAGATGGAAGTTGCGGTGCTGGCGGCGATGGCTGTGTATGAGCAAGGTACAGCTGTGGAGGTTCCTGCGGTGCTACGTCTGTAGCTGGACGAGTAAGGCTGAGCGACCCAGTTGCCAGTTGAGGCGGCGGTTGTCTTGGCTCGTGGCGGACGTTCGACTTGGCGGCGGATGCGGGCCGAACTGCCCAGAACTTTCCTGTCACCTCCGCGGGAGGCTCCCTCTCGTCTGCCGTTACCGTCAGCGAGGCAGGAGACGGCACTCGAGAGCTGGCTGGCGAGAGCTGCGGTGAAGGCGGCTTCACTGCCTGGCTCTGCTTCCGTGTTGCGGCGTTCTTCTTGCCCATGTTGCTGCGCTGGTTCTAGGAGAGCGAGTTGTGTGCTCCTCAGAGTCTGCGGCGAGTGCCAAGTCAAAATTCCGCCGGCGAGTCAAATTCCCCCCTCGTTAAATTTCCGCTGCCCGTAAAATTTCCGCCGCCTTGTTCTTGCTGGTGTGGTAGAACCTTAGCACATCGACATAACCTACCTCTTCATGAATTCAGTCTCCCACGTTGTACGAGTCCCACTGTCGCAGAGAGCTAATCCGAAGAACCCACAAAGTAAAAGATCGGCATGTACTCTTCTGATAACATTGTTACGAATGCTAGGAATCTGCAGGGCACGCATAACTCACTAGATTTGCATTTGTTATTCTTACTTTAGCGAATTTGCATTTTCCAGAAGTGTTTAGTTTTGATGGAGTTGTGTAGCAATATCATTAACTTTGGAGTGAGGTAGATTTGTGAGTTCTTAGAAACATGACGTTAAAATTGTCCTACAAATCACTCTCACTTTTTCTTTATTGCTCTTTTAAAACAGAAGCATTTTAAAGTTTTTTCGACCTTAAGTAAAAATTCGGCCGTTTCGTAGTCGACTGGTTAGACCGCTTGACCAAGGCAGCCCGAGGTTGATCCCACGTGACCACCAAGTGAGATTTGTGGTGGATAAGGTGGCGCTAGGGTGGGTTTTCTCCGGATCCTCCGGTTTCCATGGCCAGTACTTCACCAATTGCGCCATCATTCATTTCATTTCACCCTCATTCTGCTGTCCACTTCTTTCACTCTCATACCAGGTGTCGGGCTGATCACGCATCCTAATTTTCTTTCTCACTGATCCAGAGATTCCGTTGTTCAACCCGCTTAAGGGTTAAGAACGTAGTGGTACAAGAGGGCAGTTAAAGGAGGAAAAATTCTGCATATTTTTTCTGAGTAACAAATGCTGCTGCGAACTCTGCATAATACAACAGCATAGTGAAGGAACAATTTATCCGTGGAAGTTAACGTTTTTTGCTGTACAATAATATTGTTATAACTGCTGGTTGATTTTTCTGCATTTCTAATCTGCTCGTTCTAACAGATGCAGCAAAAATCACTAAAATTGTAAATCTGGGCGTTTACTACGCACTATTCTCTTGTACATCAGCCATAAAGGCCTTCTTGTAGATGTTGAAGTTCGCTTCAGGGTTCTTATCATGTACTTGCGATATAATAAAGACGATGTTCCTGTGGAACAACAAGAGCTGGCTTTAAATGTAAGAGCACCGCATGCCGTAAAGCTTTTGACTCTTCAAGTGGAAGGGGTTGGGAATTCCAGTGCACAGATGGGGAGCAAGGATTGAGTGGAATTCTTTTCGTGCCTTGCTGCCGCCTCGCCCGAGAAAACACTTTATTCTTCCTCCCTAACATCATGGCCACAGTTAATCAAGGTTTTAGTTGGATGAATTTGCTTGTGGCTTTGTTTTTCTTCTCATCCTTAAGGGCCTTGTATATTATGCTCACTTTTACTCAGATACGCTGCAAAGAATATTCCTCTCCGATAAATGCTCAGTTAAAGGAAATATTTTAAATGCATTTTCGGAGTAAGAAATATATTTCGGTGAGTACATCGCAGCTGTCAGTTAAATATATGGATAAAGTATTGAACGAATACATATTTTTGGCAACTATTTTTTTCCAGCACACATTTATTAAAAAAATCATATTAATTAAATGTTCGATAAATGTTTATATGAACATACAAAAACTGAAAATGTTTCACTGTAGTACACAATTTCACAACGTTTTAAGTAAAAAGAACGTCACTTTGGAAAAAGAGAAAATTTAACGGCATTTTTATACAAGTTATCTCGTAAACAAAATATTACTACAAATGCAATGAAAAACTTGTATGTGACACTCCTGATATGGTCTATGGCCTTCAAGGATAACGTCGTTTGACCGAGTGATGATTAACCATTTCTGAGTTGGAGGATGAGGTCCGTTATCTCCAATGGTAGATGGAGTTTACTTTGGGGGCATGGAGAAACCTTCATAGAAGAGATGGCTTAAAACAGGTTCAAACTAAAATTTCCACATTAAAGCCCCGTATCGAACCATGGACCCTCGACACAAGATCCATGAACTAAATCTTAGAGATACCCTTTGTGTTTCGTGTTCAGATAAACAACATACTTTATTTTAAATGTGCACATGTAGTGTAATCCCAATACGTCTACCTAGAAATTGTGATCAAACGTTGGGCTATATTGATTCAAACTTCTGAAAATAAAATATTCGGTCCTCTCTAACCTTACTTTGTTTAAGTACTATAATTGGGTATTATTGCTCGTGATCTAGACTGTTTCTGCCTTGTTAGTAATGTTTAATGCCCCTTTCTAGCTGCCTACTGCCTCACTCTTAATTAATGCAGTCCCAATCACTGGTTTTGCTAAAATATATCTGTTATACTCTAGTCTGTAGGAATTCAGACCCTTTTTCTATAACATAAATTTATCGAAGGTTTGACAATAGTGTATCAGTAGAGAACTGAAGAGAGAAATAGTAGAGAGAACTGCGTTTCCTTTATTTCCGACCCCTTAACACGTTCATGTTTGGTCATTTATGTGAGCTGTGCATTCATTAGATTGAAGTCCTTAAAGTTCAAAATAAAATGCTTTAGATATGCTTAGGAATCCTTGCAAGTGCAAGAATGCGTAATTGGGTCTTGCTTATTAACTAATGTTTACAAAACTTATTTGCTTTGCATAATTTTCTTCATGCTTTCAAATAGTACTATTCATTAAATTTTAAGCTCGAATTCTATTAAACTTAAATTTAATTAAATGATAGCTCCGTGATTAATAGTACTTAAATATTTTTCTTTCGGCGCAATCGGCGCTTCAATTACTGATTTACATATTTCACAGAGGCATGAAACACTTCTGCTGCGATGTAATTTAACCACACAGTTTTTGGAATAGGAGATTGTTTCAATGCTTTACACATAAATCAGCTGTTCTGAAAGGATATAGATTGAGCTTTAGGCATCTAAGGAGCGATAACCTAATTTTAAATTTGAAAATATCAGCTGCTATATCTACAAGCATTTGGTAAACAATTGTACGTCGTATCTGCATTTTCTTCAGTATGAGTCGAATGTTAGTTGTAGTTCTTTGGTAGTATAGAGGTTTTTCTACTTTGAAGCTCTGTTGGTCTCCGGTGAGCGATGATGAATTCTTGTTTCATATGTTGTGGTTATGCGACAAAAAAAAATCGCCACCTTCAGTCTCATATCGTATCAACTCCCTTGATATTCCCTCCCCTTTTACCTTCTCTTGGAAATGCAATTCTTTTGGGATCCATTTGCTAGAAACTTTCCAAATAATATCCACGAACTCATGGCCATTTCCTTAACAGCCTGCAGCTTCAGGAACTCTCCACAACAAACAACACGTGCCTTGTTGGTCTGCGCAGCTATTACAAATCGTGATTTGAGATTTTCAGGTTAAAGAAACTATGAATAAATAGCTCTCATTCAAATGGTCTCTAAACATTACCCTTAAAAATGCTTTATTTTTCCGTCTATTGTTATTCGAGATGAAATTTTGTTATCCAAACTAAGGGGGGGGGGGATGTGCGCGCGCGTGTGCGTGTGCGCGCGCGTGTGCGTGTGCGTGTGCGTGTGTGTGTGTGCTTTTCTAATTTACATCCGCCCCATTTACATCCCATTCATCGGACGGTGCATGAATTGGGTGAAATGATGCTCAAATGAGTCCAGGGTCCATGGTGCTTAGTTACCCGACATTCGTCTTGAAGGATAATTGAAAACCCCGGAAAAAACCTTATCTAGGTAACTCACCCTGACCGAGATTCGAACTCGGGACCTCTTGAACGTGAGGCAGACATGCTACCATCTACGCTACCGAGGCGGGCAAGATAGGTATATATAAGGAGCCTAAAATGACAGTCGCATTTTGTGAATGCATATCTCTGAACCGATGGTTTTGAAATTCCATTTACTTTTTCATGGTCACCAAACAAATACCTACCAACTTACTGCTTCATAAAACTATTAATTATTTGAATTCGTCAAAACAATAGCTAATACAATCTCAGTAACGATTAACGCTTTAACGAAGTTTAGGTATACTTGGGTAGCAAAATGTTTGTCTATACACCAAATAGACAAAGGTTTGTGGTAATGAAGAGAGGACTTCACAGGATTTTTCGACAAAATTCAAGATATAAGTATACATATTTGGCATGAAACTGTCTTAAACCTACGGCAATTAAATCAAATAAATTGGCATCTTATTGAACAGAAAGTATATTGAAAAATTTTCCATGTGTATTTTGGTTTATTATATGGTATTTTCTGTAATGATTACTGGCATCCTCAACCCAATTTTCATTTTTGAGTCATGCTGATCATATAGACCGTCAAACAAATATACAGAGATGGACAGAAGTATTCAAATGTCAACATTTTGCTACTAAAAGACATTTAACTATCAATACATACAAAATAACTGTTGTTGATAATAATTGTTGATGTTTTAAAATGATCTTTATTTAATTTTTAGTGCTTCATGTGAGTATCGAATTAAACATAAATTCATTTTTAATGAAAACTGAAAACTTTCTTCCAAAAAGTTGGAAATAGGTATTCAAATAAACGGAAGTTGGCGATCTGGTACTTGGCATACCTTTCATACCTTTTCTTCGAATAACTGCAGCCAAACTCCTTGGCAATGAATGTATATGTTACTTCTGAATTAGCTTCATTCAATTACTGCAGAAATGTCTTTCAGTTTTGTTTTGTCCGTAATGTATTTCCTGACCCTATCTTCAATTCTTCCCAGATGTTCTCGATGGGATTGAAGTCGGTGACTGAGGGGGTGCGTCGAGTGTATAGGGTGTAGTAAATAATACATTATCTAGTAACTCCAGAGATGTGCTGTGGTTCGTTGTTTTATAAGAAATAAAAATTAATTTCAAGATTTAGCTTTTGTGAAGATATTCTTTCAGTATGCTCTTATAAAATGTTGCCCTTAGTAAAAGCCAACTTGTCCACGCCACTTGACGCCATACATTCGATTACGCTGCGGCCTCTTGCTTACATACATTCCATATTTCAGAAAGTCATTTAACACTCTTCTGTCTTCATTATTTTATTAGCACACCACTTCGGTACACAAAAATTTGCTTTCATCTGTCCGCAACAAACGATACCAGAACTGATTATTCTTCGATACATTCTCATACGCAAATGATGAGCACGTTTTCTTGTTTACTTGCATATAGTTTTCTTCTTGGAGTTCTGGAAACTGGAAACTCCGCAAACTGTTTACTTATGAATTACGTAACCAAGATGTTCTACGAGTTCTCTGATTTCTGTTACCTTTATTCTAGGAGTTTACTTCAGCATTTTCAGCGTTTACCTTATATTTCTGGAGGTAACTTTTGTCGGAACACATTTTTAAGAATAATTAAAAATGTTACTCGTCACTTCACAATGTTGAATAGCATACCACTTAGTGAACAGATTTAAATGTACAGCTTCTATTTCTTTGCAAGACTTATTTTGTGCATACATAGGCAGTGTGATTTTGCTCTCCTCTAGAGTCGTTCAGCCACTCCTGGCTGAATTTACTGTGTAGTATATGACAGCAGCGACGAATGAGGAGCTCTGAAAATACAAACGTCATTTCCATCGTTTACTGTGTTTCACTTCTGTATCACAAACACTGTTGTCATAAAATTACGTAACGCTGAACAATATATACACATTCTTATCACTCGCATGCTTTTAGGCCGCGCCGTGGCTGATTGGTTTCCACTTGGCTCTCACCAAGGCCCGGCTCGATCCCAGGCGACTGCAAAGTGAGATTTCTGGTGGACAACACGGCGCTGGGGTAGGTTTTCTCCGGAATCTCCGGTTTCCCACGTCATCACATTTCATGGTACTACATCTTCATTCCATGCATCATCAGTGTCACCGTCTGCAGTGCCGCATGTAGTAAAAGCGAGCGTTAAACACTGCACTTCGCTCTAGCTTGATGTTGAGCTCGAAATACGTTAACGCAGCAGTGCGACCACAGAATAATAAATAATTATTCTTTCTTTGTCTATTAATTCGGCATTTAAAGTTGCGTATCCAAACATTTGTTGAATACTTTTCTCCGCGACTGTATACTTGAAACCTTGTCTAAAAGCCTGTTTTTTTTATTCAACAGAGATTTTCAAAAATATATTTCCAGTAAAATCTTCGTATTGACATTTTGCGTGGCATGAAACATTTCTGTACTCAATAGGTAATGAAAGAGAAAGAAAAAAAATGAATTAATAGCTTAATGTTTTCGTGTAAATTGTTTCAAATTGAATATCTTCAACTCTTTATTTTATTTGTTTAACTTTAATTATAAAGGTAACACTTTTAGATAATTGGGCTTTTTATTGGGAAGAATTTTATTTAAATATAGATTCGGTAGATTATTATTGTCATTTGTTTAAATATTATAGAATTACTTTTATTACCTTGAAAGTAAAGTCAATCGGAACCATTATGCCTGGCAACATTTCACACATTCGAGATAGCGTTTTCAAAATCGCAAAAGTCTATGGAAGGATGAAAAGAATTTCAGACACCTCCTTTACTCACGAGGCTAAAATTGTGGTATCCATCTTAAAAATGTGGTATTCTGTCGTTGGTTCTCTAATTGCGTATAGGTCAATACACTCAATTCCGTCTGTCTTAATTTCTCTGTAAATCGAAAAACTATAATGGCAACTCACTGTAAACCCATATATCCAACTCCTCTTTACATATCTACCTTAAATTTGAGAGTCATAAATAGTAACAGATTCACAGAACTAGAGCACAGTGGTGCTCTGTCAGAAAAAAAAAAATCCCCAATCCACTTTTCAAAACCACAGTGAGAGTTCTGTCATTCACTTGCCATTTGTTTCTTGCAAGATCAGGACGCCATAGCGTTTGCGCTCGAATCAAATCGAATTGACCGCATCCTTCACTTGCTGGAGCAGAGTTCGCTGTTCCGGTTACGTCCAGTAGTAATCGATTGATATCCAACTTCAGCCAATCATGTAGATAAAATCGCGTGATAAGAGTTGGTTTCACTTTAATAAAGTCAAACCCTATTGTGATCTAAAATTCTAAAATTGATTATAGCTTCTTGCACGGGAACTAAAACTACTTAAATAGGACCTACACTTAAGTAACTCTTAAATCCTCACTTCAGTAAAGCGGGATGGGAATAAGCTAACCAGACATCCATTCATCAGTGACGAAGGGCAATGCTACTTACGTGCGTGTTTAAGGAGGTAGCAACACTGTAGGCCTTAAGACTAAAGGCTCCTGGAGCAGACGGAAGCTCTTCCTATTGGCGCTCATGCTCGTAGTAACCCAGCTTGTTGCTACGGATGACATTATTGAGATGTTTCTTGTACAGGATACCTACAGTGTGTCCATCATGGAAAGGAAATCGGAATTCGTTTTAAAATATGAGGCTGCTGCCGGCAATCTCCTGGCTTGTCATACCGAATTTGGGGCGGTACAATTGCCCAATTTCAGGAATTTTCCACACATTGTGTAGGACAAGAGTAAAAAATAATGTGGGGTGATATCACAAACCTCTATCCCCAAGGGAATGGAGGTAGAAAATGTTCGACGGGAGGCAACACTGAAGATTCTCAACACGAATGGGCATGTTTTCTCAAAACTTTTGCTAAATAAACATATAAATGTTGCTCTCTAATGGGAGATGGGGTTGAGAATAGTTTGTTGGGGGGCATTTGGATTGAGGTTTAGTACGAATTCCGAATTTTAGACACATTCTTTAAGATAAGCGTAAACATACTGTGGGTGTGCTAACACTAAAGGGATCCTAAATGGAAGACGGGACAAAATGTGTTCGTCGGGAAGTAATTTGGAAGTTTTACAACAGAATGGGTCTGCTTTATCTGCAAGTTTCTGAAATAAAGGTATAAATCATACTGTGATGGTTGTTTTAGAAGTATGCAACTGAAGCTATCCAAACTAGAGAGAGGTATACAGTGTCCATCAAGAGGCTGTCTTGATTATATTTCGCATGAATAGCTATCATTTTTCATTATGGAAAGGATAATTTATTATTCAGCAATTTTTAGGTTTGTAACTGATACTATTCAATGAGAGAGCTATAAGGTTGACAGTTGATGAAAGGTCGTCAGTTTTGAGGTAGGGGGTTCATTTTGTATATTTTAGAATTACATTTTAGTTCTGCTAATTGGTACAAGGAGATATGAGTAAACGTAATACATGAGAGAACGTAAGCTTTCACGGCCGGAGTCCATACAGTTTGCCGAACCCAATAATATAAAGACTTATGTCTAAATGAAACAAAATTAACTTGATGCAAATAAAAAATAACTAGAATAGAAAATGTATATCTTTAAATTAAATTTGAAAGCTGAATGACACCAAAATTGAAAGGCGTGTAAAAGAAATATAAAAAACTATAAAGTTTTACCAAAACATTGAAACAACAGAATATAATGGCATCTGTGTTAATTGGTATTTAATATAATTAATCAAATTAAATTATTTTTAGAAAATTGTTAGATAAATTGGAAAATTGTTATATATATAATATATTACGCAACCGTTTTATCAGAGAATATTTTCTTCTTCAGTTAATAGATTTTCTATTTTTAACCAACAGTGAAACTACGCAAAACTACAAAACAGCTGCCTAGAAGTCGAGGAAAATAATGGAGGTGAAATGGAGAGGCAGGAAATTCTAGGGATGTAATTATCCTACCCAGTATTCTCCTGGCAACCCGGGAAAATCCCCGAAAAAGTATTTTGGGGCAGATAGGTCGGCCACGGGAAACGAACCCAGGTGTTCCGAATGCGGGCCACAGAGAAAACCGCCTGAGCCATTCCGCTCGGTGCCTATGATATAGTCTAATTATTTAAAACTACTTATTAATTAGGTGTCATATATAACTACCTAATGTTGTTTGTCTATGACGTTCACACAATGCTTATTCATATTTCCACACCTATAGCAGTTATACTCCAAAACACGTTGATATTTTACTACCGGTATTCAAAAACGAAACCCATGACGAAGTTAAAATAAAATTATAATTAACTATACCCTAATGGCTGCTAATTAAGTAGTACACGATATTAGTTTTGGACGACTCGGTTTACAACTCAAAAGTTTATTGGTGTGATTGCAGCCGCATAGCAAAGTTTTCAGTTTTAACTATTTTCATGCTAACTACTTGACAGTTGACGTATGAAATGCCATTGCTTATGTAAAATGAATATTTTCTATACAATATTACCCGTTTACGTTCTGTCTATCTCGTCGAGCGAGAAGGTTGCGCGGAAATTCTGGGGCTCGCCTGGTTTCGATTTCCGCGCTGATCTTGGATTTTTCTAGCTTTCCTTGGTTAGCAGGCAAATCTGGGATGTGTCTGAATTACCATGACTCCTTCTTCATAGTTTCTCATTCATTCCGTTTCCTTCTCATCGTTGAACTGTGCTGTTAGGCTTCGTGAGACATGATTGTGAAGGACACACGCCTTGTTCAAAGGATAGAGTACTTCCCATGGACATTAGAGGACTATAGATTGCTGCTGCCAGCAGTGGGACGACTGTTAGACTTGCACAGATTTTTTTTCTTTAACGGGATGTTAATCAGAATTGACCTCCATCGTTGAGTACTCTATGCTCTTCTTGTCAATCACATCCTATGACATCTTCATATATATATAACTGATATTTTCAATAATTTTGACATTTGATTCATAAGAAAGTCAACTGCCAGTTTAGTGAAGGCTCAGGCTGTTAGATTTACTATACAGTAATATTGGGAAAATATGTGGTGCAGTTTTTAGGATTTTAGATTGACTTCTACCCAGCGTACACTCCGTTCATTAAGGTAAATGTCTCTCTAAAATTTAAGTGAAATTTGAGGGGGGGGGGGTGGCTAAATTTTTTCATAAATCTCAAAGTTAGCAAAGCATTTCGGTTACAGATTGACATATAATATCAATTAACTGAATGCACAAGTCCATATATTGAACAGAGACGTTTACATTTTTGGTCCTGAAAACCTTCCTTGGAAATTTTTTTAGCAGTTACTTGATACACTATTTTACTGGTTTATTTCAAAACGTTTGTGCTTCTTCTCAAAATTACATTCAAAGTGATACATTTTAAAAATAGTTTTCAAAGTTTGATAAGTAAATTTTTAAATTTTGAAAATTGAGAACACTTTGAGGGTATAAAAAGCGATAACTTTTCTGCATTAAGGGTAAATATAAATATATAATTTGTTTTGTAAATGTACTGGCCATATAACGTATATATTTTATGTGAATATTTTTAAACTGTTTGGAATGTTTATTACAGCAGTGAATTATTGCAATAATTAGGCAATATTTTAAAAATTACAGACACTATTATTTTTAATAATGGAAGATTATTTATTACTATTATTGTGTGTAATAATTAGATAGGAGTTTTCTAAATTTCTCAAATGAATTATTGAAATATTTTTCGCAATCAAAACATTATGTGAGTGGATAGGTACACGACGAAGCAATTTGCTTAAATTTAAAATTGCTGCGGCGGGTTACTTGCTCTATATATTGTCACCCGAACATCGGAATTCCCGATAGAACCAGCAGGTGGCAGGTAGGAACCCGACGGGAAGTATTCACTCACGCCTACCCATTTATCTTGTAGCGCTAAGGAGGGGATGGTTGGAAAAACATCACTAGCCATCTCTTTTCCCTTCCCTGACGTCTGGAACCTTCGGGATGATTCACTGAACCGCGAGACTTCCAGAAACAGCGATCTTCCTATAAAAAGGGGCTGCAGTTGGCGAGTCAGTTCAGTTCTTGGCGGGCAGCTGTGAAGAGCGCCGTGCTAGTGAACGGACTGGAAGACTGTGTACGTGTATCAGTGGAGTTGTACGTAATTGTGAGTGTAGAGTGGACCTGTGACAGACGAACTGGGGAATTGTAATTGTGTGCGCTACGTAATTCTGTGTAATCGGCAAGTGTTTCAACTGTAACTCGGTGGAAATAAAGAACATTTTGAGTTTGTGCAATTGGACGTTTAATTTCACGAACCCACAAATCACAATATTTTATATGACGTTTTAACATTTAAAGCAAATCTGCTCTAGAGCACATTATGTAAGCGTCTTCAGATAAGCAGTTAAATATTGGGACGATGCTCTGTATATTGACGACTAGATGCCATTATAGCTCCAATATTCCATACACGCTTTATAAATATCGCGACATTTTTCTTACAATTGCTTTTATTGGTAGTTCTCATTATATTTAGATCTTGCGGCATCAGCAATGCAGACGGAAAATCCACATTGCTATTTCAGTAGAGGTTCTGTAATTCCATTTGGTGTATGAATGTAAAATGCTTCTTCAAATTATTTGTACTGTGCTACCTGCAGCTGCGCGAAAGTTTTTATCTGCACATCTAACACACTGCTGTTATTGGTACTATCTACTTCAAAATAATTTCCACTTCCGTCACGTTTTATTAAAATACAGGCTGATTACAAAAGATGCAAACATTTTCAAATTGCCATATTTCTTGCACTATGCAATTGTACGTAACTTCTATAAATTACATGTGGTTATACATACATGGAAGTGTACATATGTTTAATGAGCTCGGATAACATCTAGATGGTAGTCCAGTTCATCCCATACTGAGTGACAAGTGTCTTACGTCTCTGAGTTCACCGCCAATGTGATACAGTTTCGTAGCTTATTCCAATCTGTGGGAAGAGGTGTTATATAAACAGTTTTTTTCACAAACCCTACAAGAAAAATTCTCAGGGTGTGAGACCTGTGGCCAGAACTGAAGTCAGTACGTATTCAATAACAACTGACGCTGCAGCACAGCACGGCATTGGAGCATTCTAGCGGTAGTACTCAAAACTTTACAGCCTCCTCTTTAAAATATACCCGAGGGAATTCAAATATAACTGATAAGGCAGGGCATGTAGCAATCTGAAAGTGTATCCAGCTTTTTGAATCGCTCTGTATATCCTATTGTACATTGGCAAAAGAAAATAAAGACTAAGGAAATTACTCCTACAGTGTACCTGTAAGGTACGCTCTTTATCAAAGTTGAGCTTGCTAATCCCAAATTAACAGATGAAAGGGAGAAATTATTTCCATGCGCTATATTAGCTCAGGCCTTCCTTCATTTGTTCTGCTGGATTCACAGATTTTGATCACGACAGAAAGTATCATATATGTAATGACCGATAGTAAGTCAGTGAGCCAGGCTATTGCAGATTCAGTGCTTCAGCTAATTGAGTTTCATTCCCAAACTGCATGTTATAAGAATAATGCACACCTCCTACATAAGTAATGCAAAATTCATTCACATTAATAATTCACTATAGTTAAATAAATTTAATCTCTCTGATTTCTTTACTCAGTAGTCTATGATATTGTTTTACTTCACTCATAAGAAAATGCAGTCAAGGTCTATTACGAACAATTCAGCAACTCTGGGGGACATGATACTAACTTCATGTTATTACCTTGTTATTACGACACCTTTCATTTCTTATCTAGCATGAAGTTAAACACAAATTTTATAAAAACATGAGGAGTTAAGTGTCGAAGGTTAATCTGAAAATATTGACTTACTTCAGTACCGCCAAATATTGACAGGATCAAGGGGTCGTGTTCCCATACCTAGTTAGAATATTCTCCACATATTTGGGCGTTTTAGTTCTGTTACTGCACTGCTGTACTTACACTTTTTTCTGTATTTTGTTATGCTTTATTCACAAAATAGTTATTTATCAATGAAATGTGTGAGTTGCTTCTAACTTTACCTGAACTTACTTAAGAGTACTGCTTATGGTAATTGCCAAGCCATACTCGCACCTCTTTTCATTACATTTCGCAGTTGGTACGCCACGTCACTTACAAAGTTTTAAAATTTACAGGCATACGGTAGAAAGGAAGTGTGTTGTGTTGTAAAGTAAATTGTGCATGCAGTGCGAAAGTGTGTAAAGCGACAAGAAGTTGCAAACAGTAAAGGCAGAGAGAGAGAGTGAAGTGTTGCCATTGGAGTCTTAAGTTAAAGCACGTGACTCAGGTACTAACACGTTTCCTGTTCATAATTCCACTGCGCAGGAAAACTTGCTCTATTAACCAAGTAGACGCCAAAGTTAAAGCGTGTAAACCGTCTTAAACATCGGATGAACGCAGTTTCCACGTGTTTTCCTTACCTTATATCAAGTTGCAGTATTCCCAAATGAATGGTCAATTATCTCTACAATAGGATTTAGTATTTCGAGGATTTCTTGCTGTGCTTTCCGCATTTCTTCATTTAGAAAATGGAAAGAACGACAGTAAATGGAATCTTTATTTTGCTCAAGTTATTGATTTACGTTATTTTCAGCAAAGAATGAATGTGACCTGTACACGCACACAGAGATAAAGTATCACTTTTCAACCAAACATTATATACTTAGATTTCATAGCAAATGTATGTTTTCTGAGGTTCCTGAATTCGTAAAATTTCTTTAGAAGAACATCCGTGTATGTGTGGACACATCATTCCCCGGTTGAGAAGCACACTTAGATTGGTATAAAATTATAAGCTTTGTATTCATTACACAAACTTCCTCAAGGTTAGCAAACTCAAAACTCGAGGGGGATACATTACACTTTCTACAATAGACATTCGAACTAAGAACAAATCGCCTTTATTACTGAAATTAATTGGGTGTTAGACATTTTATTTGACCACATCAGTACAACAATACTGTCGCGAACCCATTATCTGCGATAGCGCGTCTTGTGTACACAAAGAGCCGACAAATAAAGATTGCGAGGAGATAGAAGGCTGGCCGGCACAGATAGGGTTACGCTTCATGAAGGTTCGGGTTTTGTCTAGTGACAGAACATTCGATGTCTTGTTTATTCCAGAAATACCTAGTGATTGTTCCAGAACAATCTCGAATATCAATGAACTATTTAAGGAAGCGACGACTCGCCAAGAGTCAGTCGTAAGCAGGAAGAGTAAACAACTTGTAAAGTGTTGTAACGAGAAGTGATGTAAACAAATGTAATCAGAACGCTGTTGTTGTGGTCATCGACCTTCATAGATTGTGATTGTGCACGTAACGTAATTCTGCTGTAATCTGCAAGGTTATTTCTACGGAAATAAAGAACATTTAGAATTTCTGCAAATTTTACTCTTGATTCTACGAGTCCACAAAGTCACATTTGGTGTCAGGAGTGGGATATTACGACATGGAGGCTGCATTGGAAAATATTCCACAGAAATTGGACAACCTCACCGCCGAGATGAAAAAATGAAGGCGGCTAACGATAACATCACCGAGAAAATGGAAGAGAAGTTGGAGATGGCAAATAACAACATGGCCGCGACGATGACCACGAAGATGACCGAACTATCTGAAATGAAGGCTGCGAATGAGGCCTTTGCCAAAAATTTGAACAGTTGGCCGGTGTGAGGGATGACATCACGGGACTCGGCAAGCGGATCGGCCAAGTGAATGAGCGCGTCGAAGACCTGGCAAACCGCGTAAACGACCTGGAGGGAAAGGCCGACAGCAACAAGTCCCTGAACGCCATGGTAGAGGACATCGTTGGCAGGAGGTTGAAGGACTGGAAGGCCGACACGACGGGACGCGACATAACATCTTCGCTCGTTAAACCTCCTAAATACGACGGCGCGACAACTTTCGAAGTCTTCCGCTGCCAGTTAGACACAGTGGCCATGCACAACAAGTGGTCACCGGAGGAAGAGACCGCACAGTTCATAGCCATCCTCCAGGGACGCAGAGGTCCTGAACGCAGTCCAGACAGCGGCGGCTCCTAAGGGAGGCCCTGGTGAACCGCTTTGGAAACCACCGCTTAGCCACAGCGTACCGCAGTCAGCTGAAGTCATGGTCGCAGCAGCCTGAGGAGACGCTGCAGGAGTTCGCGCTGGCAATCGAGCAGCTGGCCAGTAAAGCCTTAGTCGACCTCCCACCAGAGTTCGTATCCCGAGAGGCTGCCTACACCTTTGTCAGCGGGGTACGAGACACGGAGATTCGTCAGCGCCTAATGCTCAGCTGCCTAACGACAGATTTTAAACTAAAGCACCAAACCATTGATCGCGTCACTTCACTTCGCGTGTGGCTGGCAACGGGAACGGACATAATTAGCGTTTCGTCTCTTAAACTTCTTCAGAAATCTACAATTTATGAATATATTTGTTTCCTAACAAGTGAATTAGTATTATTTTCCTATCAGGTTGCTTCACGAAGCCTCGGGTCTTCCTTATGTGGAGGACCAAATTAGGCGTCGGGCATCAAAATTCTACGGAACTTTTACCTAGACACAGAAGCGCCCTTGTTAGATCACTGGGACATTACGACCCCACTAGACGCTGTTTCAGGCTGTTCCGGGTACCCTGTGTGGCTTGCGGGAACCCGAGATAACCCAGGAGCTAATCTGAACAGCAGCTAAAGCTGATCTCCACATAATTCTTCTAAGCTGATTGGCATCAAAATTTCAACATAAACAAATTTAAAAAAAGAACACCAGGGTGCATAAGGTTATGCATGCATTCCTATAACCTGAGGTACATACAAATTTGTTACCTTGAAACAAATTTATCCTAAGAACCCACAACCCAATCTACAATATCCCGAAAAGGACAACCCTACCTGTGGTAAAACCCTTAACAATTGGGCACGCAGCAAAAACCTTCCGGCTTTATAAAGCTAGCCAACAACACAGACGAATTAGTATTATATATGTATGTGATCGGCATGATTTTAATATTTGATATCAAGTTTGAAAGAAAAAAAGGATTTAAAAACTGTGTCGCGTCTTACAATACCTAAGCAGATCCTGATGGTTAACTCTCATAGCTCTGTCGAGCCAGCTTGGGATTGATGCGGATACTGATGAGATCTTCGAGATACTTAATATCGACGGAGGGCATTCTGTTTCCCGCATGAGCTCCTCGAGAGATGCTCAAAGAGCACGAGAAAGATCAAGAAGGTCTCAAGTGCAGAGGTTCTACTCCCATTAGTTCTGGACCCGTAGGACCGGGGATCCGGGCCTCCTCCTACCCGGGAGCAATGGATACTCCGGAGCTCTTTCCATAGGGCAGTACCTGGAGTCTAAAAAGCCCCACCCCCCGCTGAGCACAACGTCAAGACGAGTAGAAGTGGATACGCCACTTACGCGCGTCAACCCCGCAGGGAAGACTACCGGAAACCGTAGTGGATCCGCCTGGTGATCTAGCACACCTTCTACCAGCTCTGCAGGCTAGTACCCGGGACTTATTAGGCAACCCTCTACCCCCTCCGGGCGATCGTAGCCTGATCGGAGGTACCCGATTCCCCGTGGGTGTCGGGAACATACTGCCCCCTCGAGTCCAACCCAATCCGAACAGCTCCCCGATGAGAGGGGCTCGGCAGTTCGGCCCGAGGTTCCTCTAGTAACGTCAGAGGTTCCACGAGTGCAAAGGGTCCGCAGCGCCCGCACCTCGGCAGCTGAAGGAGACGGATCCCCTCCATACGGGAAGATCAAGAGGGTCTAAGAAAACGTTCCATAAGTGGTTTAAAGTTGTACTTTTGTAAACATATGGCAGACCAACTGAGACAAAGGTACTTTAATGGAAGGCTGCGTGATTCTGGATAAAATTTTGTTTTGATGGTGACGGTAGAGGCCAGGTGGGCGGAAAACAACCTCTGTAAACACTCGTGAAGTTTTGTCTACCAAACCAACCAAGAGCGTTTCCTTAAAGCCTAAGAGCAAAATTGTAGTTTAAGGCAGATTTTTAGTTTAGTGAGGTCGCTTTGCGATTACTTAACAATAATTATGAAATAGGAAAAGATTGTGACTTTAAGTGTACACAGATGCTGCTTATTGAATGAATATGGGATATGCGAAGTAGAACTATGTCACTGTGCCAGGGAAACAAAACGGTGATCCATTATTTCCAACATAATGTGGCCAGTAAATATCAACAACATATGTAGCACTGTGGCTTCCATGCCATTGTATGGAATTAATGAGCGCTAGCTGTAACATAAATCAGCGGCGTACAGCTGCGGGTTATTGTTGCTAAAATAATAACACTTTAGGCAACACAATTATTTCATTTGGCGATATAAGTACTTTCGATTTTAAATAACACGCTTGAATTTCAGGAATATTGCAATCACCAGTAAACGTGCACAACATATATTGCAGCATATAAAATAATTCACAGTAAAACATTTAATTTTTGGGTTTCATTGCTACTTTGTGATTTTTCCCTTAAAAATGCCCATCAATTTCATATTATAACAGAATTCTGTCCCTCTTCGTCTCTTTCTTTATTTTGTGACAAAATAAAAGCGTTCTATCGTATTAATTTATAATTTTTTCTGTAATTTGAAGGATTGCTATAAATTACTCATGTCAGTGATAGGATGCACAAACGAAACCACTTTGAGTAACAATTGAAAATAAATGAGTGCCTTTAAATATTACTGTTCTTTCACATTAATGGGGGGAGGGGTAAACAGCATGTTGTAAACCGCAATCACATATGAATATTTCATATGCGTGCAGGATTTCGTCAAGCTCTAGGAGCATCAGCACAGAGGGCTGAAATTTGTGGTTCGAGTTGCGGTCATGGCATTGAATTTTTCCAGTTTGACTAAAATTTCTAATTTGTATATAATTTTGAGTCGAGCTAGTAAATGTTCCATTTCTAATTTGTATTCACTTTCTCACATTTGTTCACGAATAAGTAGAGCATTTTCGTTTTGCTGAAACTTGAGAAAGATGTTTCACTGTAAATACATGTTTTGAATGCAAAAAGGGGTGTAGGGTGTGGTTGGGGGGATGGGCGTGTTATCAATTTCGAAACAGAAGGTCAGTTGGTATTTAACTTCAGAATTTTTGAAGGATGCACAATAAGATTCTCCAAATCTTCTGAAACCAATTTTTTTGTTTTGTTATTTATGGTTTCTAGCGCTGATAAAAATACAACATATTTAAGATTTTCTATTACAAATAATACAGCATTTCATCAAATTTCTGGAAGAGGTCTTTAAAGCCTTCTCAGTTCTGAACGGTTTTTGTACAGTTAGTAAACTTCTAAAGATGGACAAAATGTTAATACAGAAATTCTGTCCGGGTACACACTTTTTATATGAAATGTTGGTACTTAGCACTTTTGAGTGATTTCTTTTAATGCTTCGTTTTTTTTAATACTTAATTATTTCAAGGCTGGTATTCCTTTTATCTGGTGGTCATGCGCGGAGTACGAAATTTCGGTCGCCACATGGTGGTAGGTGCAATTATTGGTTAAGTCTATTATGTTCCTCCAATATCTACAACGAAAAGAGTAATAAAACTATTTTTACAAAGTTAACATGATGCAAGGGGTGGATTTTGCGGAAGAGTTGGTAAAGAAAATCATATGAATGTAACGAATGAGCAACAATGAAAATGTTTCGGGTTTAAAAATAGTGAATTTATAAGTATTTCCATCTGCTGAATTCAAACATCACCATAAAAATGATAGATTAGCTCTTGTTTTGAAGATAAAGTGGCATTTCATTTTTTATAGTGGGGACTTTTTTGGAAGTTGGCACACCTGTCAAGTAACAAAACACAATCAGAGAGAAATTTTGGAAATTAAGTGATGCAAAACTTAAGGAAGGCATATTTGTCGTTCCACAGATAAGAGAACTTGTAAAGGATCCTGCATTTGACTAAGGAGGGGAAAGAAAGGGAAGCTTAGGAAGCCTTCAAAGGTGTTGTTCATGGATTTTTAGGCAACAAAAGAGATGACAACTACAAGCATTTCGTGACAGTGCTTCCGTAACCTTGGAAGCAACATGTCCCTTATTCTCCACTCCCACCTAGACTTTTTCCCTCCCAGTTTTGGAGTTGTTAGTGATGAACATGAGGAGAGATTCCATCAGGACATTTCTGTTATGGAACACAATCAGGGCCGTTGGAATGAAGTAATGCTTGCGGATTACTGTTGGTCTTTGTATAGGGATTCTGCGGAACTCCATCACAAAAAGACGACGAAGTCAATGGACCACCACATGTTTCTCTTCACACACGACTATGTGCGAAGTATTTCTCCAGCAATTTAGAACTCTTAGCATGTAATTACCAGTTAAAAATCAAATGCACTTACCTTGTTGTTAGCATATATGTAATTAAAATGTATCATTTTCTCTCAATCCGTTAATATATAATACTTTCACCTTGTGTATATCATATAAACTAGAGCTGATAAAAATTTTTTGTTGGCATATTTGTTTTGCTCAACCGAAAATTAGTAGGAATTTCCTCATGAAGCGCTCGAAATATTCAAACATTATTTTTTTGTTGCCCAGTGTAATTTTTTCCGTCTTAAAGCACATATGAACAGCTCAGCGCATGCGTGTATAGATTTAATGTATGATTCTTATGATACGTAGGAGTTGGGGAGCATAGTATCTCGAATGTGGAAGATATTTTGTGTCTTCACACCTTCCGGGGTGCCCCGGGAGAGAGAGTTGAGGTAATAGATACTAAGTTTTGTCGTATCTAAGCACATATGACAGCGGAGGTAAAAGCTACAGATTGAAACTCCTCCATGATGGCTCGTAGATCCAGTTGCATGCCCCTTTGGATATAAAAACTCACGATGTGTCTGAGACTCGGAACACCTCCGATCCGGAGGACAGGAATGTTTTCAGCGATATGAATTTCGAGAGATGTGATCATCCTTCCCAGCATTCATCCAGGACCAGGGTAACCCCCTCCCACAGAAGGTTTTCCACGGGTTACAACTTAGGGACAATGTGGTCTTATAGGAGCCCTCAATTTCAAAATTGGAATATTACATTTCTTCCTATTCTCCTGGAACAAATTTATTTAAATAATGAATTATTTCCAAAGGCATGACAGTTGATTAAGCGTTTTTCGGATATAAATGAGAAGCTTAAATAAATTATTTTCATTATGATTAATCGAACACTCAGCTCCCATAGCTCCAGATATCGATCGGAATTGGCACTTCCCATTAATAGCAATAGCTATTGCGTACCCCCATAATTGTATTGGCTTGTTACGGTTATATGCACTTTGAGTCGGCACGCCACTGACTCACGCAGCACCTACCTGTCTGCTCCGGAAACAATTATGATATAATGCAGTAGCCTTATGAACTTCATTAAGCATGATTTAGGTGATAGGTGGAGCCCTCCAATTAACTAATTAGCAAACACGGCGATAGTTTATTTTGCTGATATCGTCCGCTGGAGATATCAATCGAAATTAATGATTGGACCTCCTAATGGGAGATTAAAATTGGTACTAATCCTGTGATTGACGTTCTTGTTTCGAATTTCTTTTGTAGGAGAGCTATGTGAAGTGAGCTGTACCATTCTAATGCCAGCTTAATATTGTACTTGAATGTTGGCTCGTAAAGAATAACGTCAAACTGTATAAATATGCCTAACATGGTTCTATTGCACCAAAATTTTATCGATTTTGTAGATATAAGGTCCAAAAATATAACAATTAAAAACAGGTTGTGTGTAATTCCGCCATCTGCAAATATGCTGTTCTATTTTCCTTCTTGCCTGAATGAGTTACTTAAAGAACTTGTACTTTTGCCGCTGGCAGTAATTTTATTTTTCACTTGCCCCCTTTCTCCAAAAACTCCAGTCATAAATCCTACCCAAGTTTAATCTTTACCGCAATCAAAGTACAATTCACTGAGACAGATTATTTCTGCAACCTTCTTGGTTTGAAATATCATTAATTAGATAACACGAGTTTTCTGATAACACGGTCTACTTAGAACAAATGTGGAAATTTTACCGAAGAAGCAAATGTTATCACATTCTGGAGAAATGATCCGCAGTTTTGCACTTGAATGTTTGAAAAAACACACGTCTTTTGTGCCATCGCTTCTTCATCATTGGTTTTAAAACTTGCGTATCTAGGGAAATATGGACATTGTTTTATAATTCAGTGTAGTATTCTCTTACTCACACCACGTTCCCCTTAAGTGAAGAGTAAGTATAAGCAAGATGCTTCTTTTATTGTAAATTATTTAAATCATATCTGATTATAGGTTATCCCTTCGATTTTTTAATGAAATTTTGCTCATGTGTAGTGTTTAACGCCCGCTTTTACTACATACGGCACCGCAGGCGGTGACACTGATGATAAATGAGATGAAGATGGAGCACCGGTGGAATGAGATGGCGGGGGAAACCGGAGGTCCCGGAGAAAACCCGCCCCAACGCCGTGTTGTCCACCACAAATCTCACTTTGCGGTCGCCTGGGATCGAACCCGGGCCGCCTTGGTGAGAGCCAAGCGGTCTAACCACTGAGCCACGGCGTGGCCCAAATTTTGCTCATATCTATGCTGTTTCAAAGATGAAGTTGGTTGAGATATCGCGTATCTTATTGTATTTACCTATATAATATTTTATATATAATCAGAAATGGAAAAGGCTGTATTAAAATGTTATAGTCCAGCTGACACCGAGCTGTTAACAAACTGATTGTTCATAGCCGATAACATTAAAGAAATAATGTATTATTGAAATAAGGGTTACGAAAATGTACTTTTAATTACAACGCCACTTCAGATTTTAATTTATACTTGACCGTAACTGCTAATGTGTAATAAATAATTGACACTGACCTAATTTGTTTGTATAAGATTCCCTACGCAGACTCCTAAAGATATTTTAAAGCCCGGAATGTATGATTAACTTTAAATAAACTCGAAAATCTTGAACACAGCCAGCAAGTGAAATCTTGAAAGACGTGGGTGTGGAATACCAAACAACAAGCGTCGTGTTATTCATGCACGAGGCGCAGCATTATGAGTGATAAACAACGCAGCCGAGTGAATGACGCGTTATTCTAGCTTTTGTAACAAACTACTTCTTGTTGAGTGAGATGTTTCTCTGGGTAGCTGGAGAATTTGCACTCGGTGTGTTCGTGCATGTTCAAGTTGGACAGCACAGCATTGTGCATATAGCTTTCACTAATAAAGCTTTTTACGTCATGGTATTTTGAGTTTTGAGTTAAGGAACAGAACGCAAAACCTCTTGGTGTCTATTGTTCAAGATAACCGCTATAACCTGACAAGAGAATATCCGTAGAAGAATACACACCCAATGTCTTCAGAAATGAAAGCACCTACCAAAATCAGGACAACATACAAATCATTAACTAAAATACATCAACCCCGAGCTCAAGCAAAGTACCTCAGGTACAAACAAAAGCATAAAGCGTGCAAGCTTGTGGCGAAAAACACCTTAATTTTCTATCAAAGGATATGGAAAAAAAATCGCTCTTCCTTGACTGCATAAGATACATACTAAAAAGAACTCCATTGTAAAGACAATGAAAACAAGCTCTGTGACAAAAGAATACGTAGACCACAACAAACACGCCGAGCACCGAGTACCTTACTAAACATTTCTGATAAAAACGGTGTAAATAAAGATACTGAACTTCCAAATCTGTACGTATGTGTATGTATATGTGTATTTGTATGTGTAAATGTGTGTACATTATATTAATGTAAATTAATCAGGAAGAAAACGTATGCCACCTAATTCAAAGCTGAAAGGAATCAATCCTTGAAAACCTTGGGTAATATAAATCCTAAGCACTTTATCCTTCACCCACTTCCGTTTCGTGGGATAGGCCAGCTGGACAAGTTACTTTTGTTACCTTCTGAGCGAATGTGTCCAGGTTTAGAGCATCGGCAAGATATTATCTTTGGTTTTGTTCTTTGTTTCAGTCCTATTTTGGTATCTAAGTAATTAACGAAAATGTCCCAAATGAGGACTAAGTGTAGAGTGCTTTGAAAAACGTTTGCTAATGTGATAAATGAACATTAGCCTTCTCACTCTTAAGGGAGGTTTTCATAGTTCCCTCATAAACTCCATTTTTCACTTCGTTAAAGAAAAAAAAACTCAGTTCAAATGGTTGTACAAAAAGAAACAAAGCCGGAAATAAACCTTCTTAACCGGAGAAATCAGATATAGGAGTGCCTGAAAGGAATCACATTTCAGAAAGGGAGAAAAGCAAATCCCAGAATTAATTCCAGACTACCAGCACAAGAAGGGGAGGGGGGGGGGAAGAAAGGGGCGTGCTACATGATGAAAATCGCCGCAGTCTTATTTGAAACACAATTCCCTAGCCACCTAAATTTATCCGAAAGTTTGCTTCTTGCTAGAGCCTCGACATTTAATCGATCGCACGCGCAAGAAAAATCCCCTTCCTTGTCACAGAGCTAAGGTTGCCCAATCATTCATTTTATTTCACTTAACATTGAAGGAGAATCCCTCAGGAGTCCTTGGGTCAATTGGACCACTCATCCTTAGGCTTAACCCCGACTACGTTGCTGCAATAAATCAGGCCGTCATTCCCATTCTTGAGGCAAGGGAGCCAAAACTTTTTTCTTTCTCTTATTTTCTTTCATAGAATAAAACAAACTGCCTTGTGTGCAGTTGCTATTCCTAGCTCAGTTATAGAAGCGCGTTGTCTTAACATAAACCGAATACATACATAGTTCACAATTCTGAATTAAAACATCTTTAAAACAGTTTCCTAATATTTCCTCACATAGTCCAAGGTAAAATACACACTTTCACGGCATATAGTAAAATTGGAATAGAGGACTGCAGAGGCCTTAAGCGATGGTTAAATTATTTAAGAATTGCTCACTGTGTGATGGTTTTGAAATCTATTACATGACTAGGAGGGGAACAGCACTTTCCTTTTTAGAGAGGGATAAGTACTGGACAATTCAAGACATAAAAGGGACTCTCACAAACGCTAACCCTCAAATAATTAGACATAAAAGTGTTTCATAACATGATTGATTAATTTTAAGAGATTATCCAGAGGTGTTGGGAAACCAATTCGGTAGGACACTTATGGTCTTAGACCGCATGATTTTATTCAATAAGCCTAAGGAAATTCGGGCAGTACTGATGCTGGCGTATTAGTCCCATGTAGTGATGTTATTTTTAACTCCACTAGAGTAACTCATGCTGCAAGCTCTGTTCAAAACTCATCGTTTTGATTTGTTACATTTAACAGCAACGGTAGGAATAAATGGAGCAGTGCAGTATTGCACATCATTCACAACCAGCAATTTCAAGAAAGAAAACGCAAATAAAGTCCGCTTGATAAGGCTTTATTTTAGAAACTGGCGTTTTTATTTGAAAACTCCCTACTTTGCCACTAATGTACCTTTCCAGCAGTGTAATTCGTACATATACAGTGAAAATGGTATCAGTACTGGCCCAAATTTTCTTCGGCTTATTGCATAAAATACTGCGCTCACAGACCGTAAATGCGTCACTGTTTTCACTTAATGCAAGAGTCGTTCAGAATCTATTCGCAGAAAAATAAAGATATGCATTACATTTTTCATGAAAGTATATAAATGCATTATAATTTAAACAAGTTACTAATTTTGAAGAATTCTACATTTAGAAAAATTTTTAATTTTAAGATTAGTTTGGAAAGGCGATATTTTGAAGAACTGGTATGGCATATTTGGAAGACGCTGGGCCTTAAATACCAAGTATGATATGTAACTAACTTTCCTTATTAGAAAGGGATTCGAATTACTCTAATATCTTTGTTACACACACACACACACACACACACACACACACACACACACACACACAAAGACAAGCGCGCTTCGGTAGCATGGTGGTAGCGAGTCTGCGTCCCGTTCAAGAGGTCCCGAGTTCGAATCTCTGTCAGGGTGAGTTAATTGGGTAAGGTTTTTTCCAGGGTTTTCCCTTATCCTGAAATACGAATGTCGGGATAACTCTAAGCTCTATGGACCCTGGGCTCATTTTAGCGCCATTTCACTCATTCCATTCATCGTCCGATATGACTTAACGTTGGAGGACGTAAACTTACAAATAAATAAATAACAAAAAATAAACCACCAGACAAGTGTGTTTGCATGTCAGGGAATCTCAAAAAAGAACTTTTGTGAAAAGTATTCAGTTATAAGCCAGATACTTGAATTTTTATAGATTTCATGTCCTGCTGGCATTTTCTCTTTGGGGGAAAAATTATTAATATAGCATTTGGCAAATTATCTTTAAGTTAAGCCTTTAGTAAGATAATCACTGGGTTTTATAACAATAAACCTTCAAACAGAAAGTTGAAAGAATTACCAGAAAATTTGTTATGTACAAATTGGGAGATCCAGTAGGAGAATGTGATCAGTTCTTTTCGATGATTTAGGTATATAAGAATATCAGCAGTGTTTGTTAACGATTTACTCAGATACTATTTAGCACAGGGTTCGTTTCCTCAGTGTCCTGATAATTTAAGATGTGCTAATGTGTAGTAATACATGATAATGCTAAATAATTTTTCTTAAAATTTACTTGTGTGACATAAGAAACAATTGTGGAGATACTTCAATTCGTGAAAGAAGTATGTTTCGTTAATACAGTAGCTCATCTTCTTAACAGTTTACTTTGTGCTAACTTGGAATCTTTACATGCTTAGTAGGTAGTATGTCCATTAATTCCTTTTCTTAAGCTATTTTATGCTGTAATAACTTACACAAGTACATAGTCTTTTTTATCTTACCGTGTGTTCCTTAAATCCTGCTATATAGGTGATACAGATTTCACGTATAAAGTTTCCATTAATTACGTCTTAATTTTAAACGTATATATTATATAGCTATTGTATAATATAGTTAACAAATATTATATAATTAGTAAATAGTAAATAGGTATATGCAGTTCCCAAAATTGCTATGAGGTGCACAAATTACATGCTTAGAATACTTATTACTAATAACATAATTTATGATGAACTTTAGCTGAAGAAGTACTTCAATATATGTTGTGGTCCTATTACATTTAATTCAGTTAATAAAACACTAACCTTTTACACACCGTCATAAATTATGATTATAAACGTCTCTATACATTTTGATTGTGTGATTCTCTCTTCTTTTACACAATTCAATGTTATATAATAATTGTATAGTATTGAAATAACTTTTAGAGTACTGTAATTATTTCAAAGACACGTTTTAGGAATATTCATTGGATAAGCATTGTACTTTTATGGGTTTTGAGAAATCGCATGCAGTTCAGTTGCCGCTCAAAATGAAAGTGTCCACTTTAATCAGCACTTAGCTGAATAGGGTTTCACCTATTCCGTAATTAATAAAGTTTGTTGTTGCATGATTACGAATGAAACTGTTAGTTGGTCCATCCAAAGCTCTGCATTGCAGCCACCTTAATGCGTGTGGGATGAGGAAGATGCCATGTGGTCTTATCTGGGTGGCAATAAGCAGGAACAAGAACTACATACCTGTACCATTACCCACTTAATCTACCCCAGATATGAGGTGGTTCCGGGTAGCGGCACATTTCCCTATGCTGTTTAGATAGTCCGCGTAGGGATTCCCGTTACACCTGTACGACTAGGATAAATATTGATGAGGTTTTCGCTGGACCTTGAACTATTACTCTCTCCTAATTTCTACAAAAGTATCTCTATTGCAGGAAAATGATGTTTGCTGACTGATCACACTGTTTTGTTGCGTAAAATGGTCTCTATTACTATAAAAAATTAAAGAACATTAAATGAACTGGTAAATAAAAACAAATATGGCTTATATTTCCTTCTGTCTGCTGACTGCTTACATTATAGCCGCATTCCTCTATTCAATGCGGTAAAAGGTCATGTTTAATACGTTTCCCATTATTTTTTCATACCTCTGCAGATCACACAAATTCTCCAACCACTTGTATTGCTAACCTTTATCAGGCTTGACATGCGCACCCTCATAAGTATGATGTATTGCAGCTACAATCTCTCTTGATTTGCCTTACTGTACCTAAAACTACCTAAAATTTTAATCGTGGCTGGTGCAATTCATATTCTTCATGTATTTCTTCTAACTCCTTCACACACCACCATCTCCCGATTCGATAGTCCAGTGACTTTACGTTCGCGAGCCCAACTTATTTTTAAGGTACACCTTTATTTAATTACGTTTTGTTCGCATGGAGTAATCTGCAGCCAATGTTTAATACCTCTACATGTATAACTTCATCATTCACCTTCAAATACTCTTTCTTATTTTTCAAACGTTGATCGCACCTTTCAGATTTATCTCAACTTTTGAATCCTCATTCTTCGTAAAATAATTAATGAATTGTTCAAAACTTCACATAAAAATAAAAGCAGGTGTTCCGAATAAGTACTTCTGTAAACGTTTATATTTAAATACTGCATACCTCTGGTAATATGAATAAATGCACATAAATAGGCTGCATTACAAGCTCTATTACTATTTTAATCGGGATATTTGAAGGCCTGATATCTGTGATGTTTGCTTTCACTTTTTAATTCTGTATTCCTCAATTTTATGTCATGATTGTGACATAAAAGTCAGAATTCCGGAAGTTATTTCTTATAGAGCTAGTCCTTCATGCGTCGCATTTCATACTCGTATGTTAATTGAGATACCTGCCATGATTCGTTTCGTAGTGCTCAAAAGACTCAAAAGCGTTGCGTAGTAGACGGCTAGCATATTTAACATGTACTGTCAAGTACTCCATTGATCTGGGAGTTTTAGCACACTATATATGTTTAAATGGAAAGTTTTGAATGCCGGGATTGAACTGGTTCTTTATGTAAAAACGAATCAAATGTCAGTTAATTTAATGAACAGTTCATTATTGTGAATATTTGAACGAGAAATACAAAAGGCTCAAAAATAAAAACAACTGTTAATCAGCAACCTAAGCCATTGTTTTACTTTATTATCCGAAATAAACAGACCTTAAAGCAAACGTCCGCTGATTTCAAAACGTTCGTTGATATTCTATTGTCTGTAGTGTTCTCAAACATGCCAGTTATTTCCCCAATTTCCCTGTCGCTCCTACATTGCATCCTAAAAGTTCTTCGCAATCAGCATTGCTTTCATAAGTTACAGACGCCATGGCCTCTGTCTACAGAAGTCTGTCAGTAACACAATGTGGGATAGAATCAGTAATTTAGTGAACCCTCCAGTTCAATGAACCGAAATAATCAGGTGTTATTGCAAGCATAACATATTTTATCATTTCATGAGTTTCCCTGTTGCGTCCAAACCCAACCCATTGTTACTTGCATTAAACGAGCCTTTCAGGCAAAGGGTTCCACAAGAAAATTGTTTTCAAACCTTCTGCTTGATTCTAAAATTTCTAGGTGCAACTTAAATTCACTTGTAAATAATATACAATACATGATGCCCATGTAAGTTTACAGAATCTTTCATTCTGACCTGAAATATTTCTGCTCTTTATGAACAATCGGTATAAATGTACACACGTACGAGACGAATCGATAGATCTGCTCGCTATTGATGATGTCTTTCTCAGAGTGCATTAGTTTTTTATATAATAAACTTGTAGAAATCTTAGAATCCAAAATTTCATTCGAGCGACTTGCAATTTTTATCTGAGTTTGCTAATGTTGATAGCGTTCACATAGATATGTTTAATTACATATTTTTGTAATTTACGTCCTCCAACATTAAGTCATATCGGACGAGGAATGGAATGGGTGAAATGATGCTCGAATGAGCCCAGAGCCCATGGAGCTTAGTTACCCGACATTCGTCTAATTGCATATGTACATTTCAGAGATTATAATATTTCTATTCTGGATTTAATTAATTTGAATTTAATTATTTTGTAATAAAACAGTGATACAACATACTCTGCAAGCGGAGATGCAGATAAGATGTATAGAATAATTCATAGTCGGTTTTGACATAATGAAATTATTAGTAATAAACAAATACATACGTATATAATTTTTGGCCTTCTATACGTCATGAATTTGTCCAGAATCTAAAGTAACTAGAAAATTTTGTTACAATTTGTAGGGGTGATGGAAAGTTCACAATGACAATTTTTTTATCTTAAACAGGTCAAATGATCAAATTAACGGGAAATAATTTTCATTTTTAATTAGCTGTAAGATTAAACGATATTACAGTTTACTTGGCCTGGTGTTTTCCCGTGAGCCTAATTTTATTTCTGATTTGATAATTGTTTTATACATGGCTTTAACTTCATAATATTGTTTAATTTATATTATGGGCATTTTTGTTTTATATTAAGTGCATTTTATGTAATTCCTGTCAGGCGATGACTTGTAAACCGATGAAAAAATAAATTTCTAAACTCGTGAATGCCATAGAGCTAATGAGGAATATCAGTAAACGCAGAAATATCTTCAGCTTCTGAATAAAATGCTTTTTTGGTTAAATTGTTAATGACATAACTTTTCCATCAAAAACCCGAATTTCTATTCCCGGCCGAAAATTAAGAATGTTTCTCGAAGTAGAATTCTACGCTGCTTGAACCTTGAAATGTGGATGGGAGAGTCAATGTACCCAAGCAAACACATTACAAACAAAACAACCTAATTTAAATTTTCAAAAAGTAAAAACATCAAGTGTTTCAGTAAAGCTAGCCACTTGTTAAACGGGTTATACAAATGCGCAGGTTTTCCAAAAACTTCTCGACTCTTAATACTTCTGATGGAAACCTACTCTCATCGTAATTTCTAATAATAAAAATAAAATACATTTTGAGCACCACGTTCCAAAATTGATGAAACAAACGACGTGTTTGTGCTGAAAATGAAAAATAGAATATTCCCTCCTTAGTTCCTAAAATGTTTTAAGGTTAATATGAACATATTCTGGGGACACTGTCCATTTTCTGGAGGATACCTTCTAGAGACATTGTATATGGTACAAATATAACATTGTCCAGATTTCTGCTACCAATTCAGATAGTTATGCTCAGTAAAAGGTACTATAGAGGACTCGATACTATAGTTAACTTAGGTACATAATATTGGGAAAGGAGCAGGTCATTTATGATTCTTATTCACTGTTTGCGTTATAACCCAAAAACATTTTTACCTATCCATGAAATATATCTTAAGGATTTAAAGCTTAATTGTGTAATGGAAATGTTTAAAACTTTCTGGCTAGTTATATGAATATCTTAGTTATGCATTTTTATTAATTTAAATTTTTATTAATTTTAATTTTTTTTCAGGTAAGCACATTCACTGGCAGATATCGGGAGTATGATGGTGAGTCTGCATTAAGTAAACCTTTTACCTAAAGTCTTTTCAAAGTTCATATTTTAATACTTATTGACGATAATTACATTCTGAATATTATGTCGCTCTTATTCGGTAATTTCCTGGTTACCATTTACATTTTATCCTATCTGTCGGATGACACTTCTCAGTCTCAATATTTGATTCACTCAATAAATGAGAGAGCTCTTATCATGGCTCTGTTTGGGATAGCAGTAAAGCCAATTGCGACTCAGTATGGGATTAAAAAAAATTTCAACTAGAAAGAATTCCCTGCCAATGCTCAATATGCACTTCCCTTTACACACTTACTTTAATTTCCTTCGTGCACATACATCATGTCCCATCTTCCGATTTGTTTTTCAGTTTATCAAACTCACTATGTATTTCGTATTTATTCCAATATCGCCAGTTATGAATTCATTTTTAGTATATGCATTTTATAATTAACAAAAGTGCCGGTTGGGGTCCATTGAGATGCTGCCCTTAACGCTATCTGGAGGGCTCTTCTTCCTATGAGAATAAAAATAACTGAATTTCCTTGATGAAATCCTTAAATACTTTAATGTGATGCCTATTTGTTGGTTACAACAACACTTTGGTGTATAAGCATTCAGAGTTATGGCATTGATATTACCCAAATGCTCAAAATATGTCATTAAGCACATTGACTTGTCTTTCCCAAATCACATTGTTATTGTTATTAACAGTATGCAGCCACCAAGAACACAGTTATTAATATATTGTTCTCCACCGGTCTCGGTTGACATCAATAACTAGTATATGATGTAGTTGAATTATAACAGAGGAAGGTTTGAAGGTTGATATTTGGTACCACCTGCGGTGCCATACTTAGTAAAAGCGGGCGTTAGACACTACAGCTTTATTTTTGATGTTTGGTGAGACCTCTTTTCGGGGAGAGGTAGATTTGTAGTAGAGGAAGGGGGGTGTCTCCAGCATCAGGCTGTAGTATTTGGAGACTTGGGAACCCCTAACTTTTGCTACTAATGGTTTCCAGTAACAAACCGGAAACTGTGAGCTCTAGTGCCAAAAATCTCCTCTCGTTTATTATAATCGAAGTATAATCACCCAAAATGATGTCCAGCTGCGACAGGCACCAAAGTTGCAACACTTCCAATAGACATATTGTAAACAATCTATCTGTTTAAAATATTAAGGGGAATGAGTAATAATTAACTTGGAGCTTCTTCCAGGCTAAATTTCCGAGTTAATAAATCTTACGAGTATGTAATATGAGATCCCAAAACATTAATTAGTATGTGAAGAAGCTAATAAATTATATCTGGAACCGGCTCTCACAAGCAGATCTTGCTTGTATCAGGCACGTAGAAAAAGCCGCTCCGAATGTCTGTAAATACAGAAAGCGGCGTTTGACTGCATGACACTGAGAGGGTACAAAATTCTAGAATAGAAAGCGCTGGCTTTCACGCTACTGCTTATTTAAGATGAAGAAATCATAACTTTCACTACTACTCTTAAGCTCTTAAGTTTCCTTAGTTATATTTTAAATAAACAAAAATGTACCAAAAAAGAAATTTAGCACTCATCAAAACTTATTTGTCTACAGTAACCTCCTAGTATTAGACCCGTCTGAAATGTTTATTATTCGTAAATTGTGCTCAGATTGTAGGATTATTATCAATTTTATGGTTCATAGCTGGCACATGTTATTCAACGATTGTTCACCTGGCTACCTGAGACAAGCAAAATGAATATCCCGGTATGGCAACTGAAAACTATTAATAAATAAATAGTAATTAAATTCGTTAGGCGGCAAAGCGCAGTCCATAAGAATGTTTGCAGAGTGACTGTCAACTAGTGGATAGAGGTCATATGATACAGTTTAATAATGTATACAGTCCATCACCTTTAATGAGCGAAAAGTTAGTGGACTGTACTGTTAGTAGTATAACTGTCGTATTTCAGTTAGAGTAAGGATTTTTTACATTTACTGTGTTTTTTTTTTTATAATGTGAAGCAACTTCATATGTATGCAAATGGAGATAACAAATTTTAAAAGATGATTAACTGTCGAATTTCTTTTATCAAGATACGCTTAAAACTTTAATGTTATTGCATACACAGGAAATGAGCTGCAAACCTGAATCTAAACTAAAAATTAAATATTGCAGCCGTGAATCAACAATGGATCAGCTACTCGCGGGAACATTTTTACCAGGTTCTGTAGTAAGAACACGAAATGTGATAAGTAATTTTGTCATTATGAAATTATATTCAAAGAAATGTAATCACTTGTATGGGTCTGATTGTTTCAAATGATAAATTGCAAATTCTCCAGTGTTCAACTTGTACAGTTTCTCAGCAATACTTGTGATTCTGTCAATTCAGTCATGCGCTGATTGGCTCTTGAGTGCTGGATGACTTACCGATGTATGAGCGGCGATAGGGAGAGGAATACCCAGAAAAGAACAAGTTAGCAGGGAGGTTTGGCAACGTTGTGCTTCCGATTTTTATTTTGAGTTACTGAGTAATTAAGAACCACACAACACCGTATGTTAACTAAACGCTTCTGGAGAGTTGCCGATAACTAGTTTGTGAAATAACCTAGTTGTAAAATTAAAATAATTGCAGCTGATAAAGATTATCTTGCTATCTGTGCTGAGAAATTTCAGTTAAATCTACAAGGTTTTGTCCTCTTAATGTAAGCCCTCAAAGTGAGAAAACAAATCAAAATGTGAAATAGCAGCCTTTTTTAAGCTTATCGGTGATGACCTTACACAGCAAATATGTGTGAGTTATTCCTTTCGAAATTTTAGTCTTTCCAGTAGCAAATACAAATAATTACATTCACTGCAATAAAGCATTCAGTAAATAATTTGAGAGTATTAGAATAAATAGCAAGTTCCGTAAGGGCAAACTTTGAACAAGTCCGTTACGAAAGTTACACGCTTAGCTCTTGCACCTACTAATGCAAAAATGAGTAAGCAATCAAATATTAGGCGCTTTGTATTTAATGCATATGAGTAACATGATCAAGTGCGAAAGAAACTATTTGAAACATCTATTTTTAGTGAGTAGCAGCTCGTTAGCTTTTACCCACGGAGCTCGTCGAAATGACAATCAGCTATAGTATGGTGAAATCAGGCTTACCTGATGGCCATTGATTACATGGAGGTGTACTGAAACAACAATGTACTTTTATTAGTACAAATCTTTGTCGCTGTGAGAAAATGTAGATGTTCAATATGTGCTTCCATTTCTTGGTGTTTTTCCACTTGTTTTATGAAGCTGCATTAATTTCCTAACGTCGTTGTTCCAGAACATATCCGCTTCACAAACTTTTTAACCCTTTTTACCGGCACCCAAGTCTCTAAACCACAAGGGATTTTGGTACAACCCTTTTTCGTAAGATTTTAATGTCCCTCTGTATTTTCTAAAGTTAAATTATTTATTTTAATCCAACTAAGCTTTTATTTACGTAAATTAACTTAATTGATATTCTTCAACACAAGTAGCAAATTCCTTAAATTATTAAAAATATCTTCTTTGATATTCCTGGCCTTTATCATGATTTAGCTTCGCTTTTTGTGTTAAAATTATTAAACTGCTTCCTGAGATTTTAAAGATTCATTTTCTGATTTTGTTGTAGCTAGCATCTGTTCTACCCAAAAATAGAATACAATTTTAAGTCTGAAAATTAAACTTTGGAGATTTTTTTTACGTCCTCCAGCGTTGTCATTGTTTTTAGTCTCCCAACGTGAAGTTGTATCGGACGATGAATGGAATGGGTGAAATGATTCTCAAATGAGCCCAGGGTTAATATAGCCTAGAGTTACCCGATATTCGTCTTTCTGGATAAGGGAAAACCTCGGGAGAAACCTTATCCAGGTAACTCACCCTGACAGAAATTTTAACTCGGGATCTCTTGAGTGTGGGGCAGACACTCTACCACCACGTTACCGAGGCGGGCATTAAGTCACATCGAGAGTTAGGACTTCTAGGAGCCGGCTTGTTATATGTGCATGCTGTGAGCATAGGAAAAGGGGCGTGGTTTAACTCCAGTAGTAAATAAGGTCGGCCGACTTAGGGGTATACAAATGTGCTAACAAATTGTTTTATAAAGCGGTGAAGTTACACTTGGTCCTGATTGTTCCTCGACCTGTGTTCTTGCTAAAATCCTTGCTTGATGGTTCTTAGTATTGCAGTGCTGTCTCAGTCATTTGGGTTTAATGCACTTCAAGTTTACATAAGATACCTTGCATTAGATATTTTCTCCCTTCTGTGTGAAAATATCACCACTTGCTTACTCTTCGTCCATCGTGAGTTTACGTGTTTCTGACATTTATGTTCTCTGTCAGCGGAAAAAAATCACTGTGTCCAAATATCGCCACTCTGTCACTAACGGCAGCGCGGGGAGTGTTTGTACGGCCCTGAGTGGTTTGACGCGTGACGTAGTAGGTTGTATTACGTCGCGTAGTAGTTAAGTGCGTTCTCACGCGGGGGTCCTAAAAGGACTAAATCTGGTTCATATCGGACGGTGAATGAATCGGGTGAAATGATTCTAAACGAGTCCAGAGTCCATGGAACTTAGAGATATCCGACATTGGTCTTGAGGGATAAGGGGAAAACCCCGGAAAAATCCTTATCCAGATAACTTGTACCAGCCGAGATTCAAACTCGGGACCTCTTGAACGTGAGGCACATACGCTACCATCTACGCTACCGAGGTGGGCAAACTTTGAAGTGCACAAGTGTCTTAAGACCTTGTCAATTTCAGCAAAAGTGCCCTTTAAATAACCTTCTCGCATATTTGCCTACCACCAGTGGTTTTCATGTTTCTTAAACTTTGTTCAATTTTCTCTTCTAATATATTCTTTATATTTGACGATTACCCTTATATATTTGTTTAATACAGTTTAAGTCGATCCAATTATTAAGTCTTTGTATAGTTCTAAAAGAACAGAATAAAATTATTACATTATTTTGCAATGTTGCTCTGAAGTTTACGCTTTTCAAAATTATAGGTATGCTCCATTAGTATCACTGATGCTGTTCTGTTTGTCCGGCAGTTAAAAAGTTAACACTCCCATATATTGAAACCTAAAATATAGTATTCTATTCAAACATTTGATATCCAGATTTCACCGAAAATATATGCTTAGTGGTCATCCGAATTCGTTGAGGGCAGCTATAGGAAAACTCCGACTGAAGATGTTAAGTTAATAAATATAGTATGTTCAATTGAATTTGGTATTCTCATAGAACTCTGTGTTACGTTTGAACACTTGAATTTTCTCAAATGCTCTAAGTTGTATGATTAAAATATGCACATTTAAGAAACTAAAACACTAATAAGCATACATTTTGAATTCTCTGCGAATATCTTGTAAGATATTTTTAATCGAAATGAATTTTATTTATAAACTGATAAACCATAAGGGCAGGAAAAAAAGCAAGAAATAAAAATTTCGTTAAAATGCACTTTTTCGGTAGTAGTAACTACTTTAAAGTTGCTCGTTAATATTGATGTAAGTGATATTCTACAATTCTTTAGTTCCTAGAGTTCAGTATGGAATTTGAACGCCAGCCAGTTTATGCTAACTATAAGTAAGCAATAGTATTCTTATAATTCTTAGAAAGAAAAAAGAAAGATTAACTTTGTTCCAAATGCAGACAGAATCGCCAAAAGGCTCGGAAAGCATCATTTCACTGTTTATTCGAGAGCTAATGTCATCTGTAGGAGGAGGTAGGTTTATAAAGAGCATTTCACCCCACCCCCAGAGATGTCGGCGCTGAGGCGTAATGAAAGAGAAATGTTTAGGGGTCGTGACTTCTTTTAGAGGAGGTTGACATATCCCTGCCCACATGTATCTGGTTCGTTCATCTAAATCTACATTTCACGCAAGGCTATAAAGAGCGCTGGAAATTCTCCAGTGATCTCTCTCTCCCTCTCATACATACACATACAAATGTTAAGCGGTTTCATTAAGCTCCATTACTTTTCATTCTAATGCATTTGTGCACTGTTCAGTATTATCAAGAAGTGTCAGTGAAATAAATATTGATTCTAAGCAACTGCCTATTCCTTAGAAAGGAAGAGCTTCGCGGGTGTAGAGTATTTAAGCAATATCAGTTCTAGAAGCACAGCCTATTATCTTTTAATTGATTTGTTTCATTTGACTTTTATATATTTATTTTTGGCATGCACGATTCGACGATATCCCATTTCTATTCAATAATAATCCATTCATATCGGACTCAGGCAATCAGAGATATTGGAATATCATCCCCACTTTGGAATATATCACATGATAGGAGCTGGTTCCTCATTAACAGCTGCGAATATTTTTGTTGCAATGTGAGCCTACGCAACAATAGACAACAGCCAAAATGTTACGGAAACAAAATAAGCTATTTCTAACTTTGTACCGCTAACGCCGAATGTGACAGTAAAATGGCGGTAGTGGTCTGATTTCATTGTATAGCATATGGATGGAATTACTCTTTTCAGAAGAAAGCGTCAGTGGTTTCTGTATTAAGGTTACAGTGAACTCCTTACATAGGGGAGGTGGAGTTAGATTTATGACTTTGAGGTTTTGAAGAGAGTTTTGATTTAGACACACAAGGCATCGGTGTGTATTGTGAAGTAAATTCATAAAATTGTTGTAGTGCTCTGCATAACCATATATACGTATGATTTGTCATAATACTCACTTTTAATTTTAATAGTAATTTAATTTTCCATAGTAATAAATCTGTGGTGTACTAGAAGATAATATCCCACTAGGTGTGATAATTTTCTGTGCTGATAATTTTCTTTATATTTGTGGGCGAATGACCTTTGCAGCCCAAAAGCGAAATGTAACTGTTAATAAAGAAATCTTACCATCTGTATTTTGTATGCAAAATAGGGGACAAGATAAAACCGTATACCTAGTTGTTGCAGTGCTGTTCTGCAACACTCGGTGAATGGCTGAAATAGTCTGTCCTTTGTTGTGCCCATGATTTGGAGGGAACAAACCGAACATAAATGATTGTTTTTTTTTTTTTTTTTCATGGTACCATCTGTGAAATTAATTTTGAGGAGAAAAGTCGACTGTGAATTACCCAAATATACCTTCAGCTATTCCTCCAGATCTTTTTTCTAATGATCTCTCTATTCCATTTCTACCAAGTCCTATACCATTAGTTCTGACGAGAACTTAAATCCAGCACTTCTGAAGATACACCTGGAGTTTCAATATAATGATCCTGATTTCAACAATGAAGGTTACTGTCAGTTGCTTCCACGCTGAGAGTTAAAGTTCTATTACTGCAGAATGGAAACAGTTTGCCTTCAGTTACAATACATAAATTGACATATTTAAGTGGCAAATATGTTGTGATTTAAATATGGTTGCGATTGTTCTTGGCTTATAACAAGAATTTAAAAACATTATTTGCTATGCGATTGGGACAGGCTAAGTCTTTGCACTACAAAAGGAAGAGGCATCTTCGATAAACTTTGAAACCAGTAACAATGAACATGAATCAGCAGCTTTGATTGAATCTAGAATAATTTCGCTCCCTCTGTTTCACATCAAACTGGGAGTGATTAGAAACTTCGTTAAAGCATTAGATTGTAATTGACCAGCGTTTATATATTTAATTTACACACTTCCAAGGATAAGTACAGCTAAAATTAAAGAAGGAATTTTCATAGGACCTCATAGCAGTAAACTCTTTTCATCAACACCTCGATGGACTTCTGACAACAAAATGACATGCTGCTTGGGAATATTTCAGAGGTCAGAGCAAATTTCACAGGGAGCCATGTATACCAAACTATAGGGAAATAATAGGTAACATTTGCTGGCTTATCAAATGGGGTGCAATAGGTGATCAAATATAGATTTTCTCCCTGAAAATTGTAGTGCAGTTTCTGATGAACATGGAGAATGCTTTCACCTGACAATTTCAACATTCCAAGGAGGTTATCAGGATAAATGGAATACATCCATGTTGGCAGGTTATTGCTAGTTGGTGGTGAGGGATGCTCCGGAGGAATACATAAGGGGATAAGTGAAATTTGGAGCAATAATTTTATTGCATTTGTGAGCTAAAAAGAGGCGTCTGTAAGTGAGATAAACCTTGACAAATAGTACCATTTTTAGGAAAATACAATTTTTTTCCATGATTTGTTTCCTCAAATTATAATTCCCGTAATTACAAGAAAGTATCTGACAATTTTATAGCCTAATCCCTATTGAACATGGAAAAATGCATTGAATTCCAGTGTTTTCGTTTCCGAAACGGAAAAAAGTTGAATTCTTGTGTAATTATATAATAGACTGTAACTATCTTTGCAATACTGGAAGACAAATTAACTATTTTAAATTAGAAATTGATAGCGAATTTATACTAAATGTTTATTTGCATTAATCAGTGCCAATATTCAACTGAAAAATAATTACTTAATTTAAATGTTCAGAGAAATTAATGTCCTATATATTTAGGTTTTCCTATGCCAACCTCTGACTGTTCGTTTGTATTCTAATAGATCCTGTATATCCATTATTTCTCAAAGGCTTATGAGAAAGATATACACTTTGTTAATGCATATTTAATATTCATTGTAGCAAATCTTATCAGTTATATAGGTACCTACGAGTACTTATTAATCTTGTCACAACTTGCATGCTGAAAATACACTTTTGAAGTCACTTTTATAATAAGTCCCTTAATATTGCAATTTGAAATTATTTTGGCACATTTTTATATCATAGTAGAATCCATGGCAGCTACAGAAGGACTAAAATAGCTTGAATTATTGCAGATGGTGGACCTTGTCTTATATTTCCCCCAGGACTTCTCTTGCTTTCTTTCCAACGGAATGTGTTTAGGTACATAATTTATAACGGTAGAGTAGATTTTGGTCTCATTATCAAGCTCATGAGAGACAGATGAATGTATTAAGGTCGTTACTGGTTAATTGCATCAGTCTTTCTCCTGGCTTGTCGCACGCAGGTCTCATTAGGAAAGGTTCTTTCTCTCAAAGGATGTACACATTCTTCAGTGAATTACCATTAATTTTAACTGAGTATCTCTTTTGGGACTGAATACTAACATAAACACATCTAATAAAATGTTTTCCATAACTTTTGTCTATTTAGCAACTAATAAGTGAAGGAATCGACAAATAACATTACAAAAATGTTCTACCATTTTATATAAAATACACCATTATTGTAAACTCAGAACAAAAACAGCTTTTACAAAGGTTAGAATTGTTGAGTTTAAAGTAAAAAGTGGAATATGCTGCATACAAACTATCTTCCTTGTCCATTATTTTTTGTAACTACTTTTATAAGGTTGCCAATAACATTTTATTTTCTGACAACATCATACTAAGAGGATATAAATGGTTTCAGAGCTTACTTCCCTGTAGGTAGGAAGAAAAAGAGTAGAGGAAGCTGGAACGATAGTAAGGTAATTGAATAACAGATGGCTACATGCTACTTTGAAATGTAGCTCTCTGCATGTCACGACGGGCCTCCTAGTGACGATCTCTATAATTATTAACGATCTAGTAAGAACATCCAAAGAACTGAATTCAGTGGTTAAATATTAAAACGAAACTTATTGACTACTTGATATTTTGCAACAGCATCAGTATTACAAAAGTCGGTCTCTGGGCTTAATCAGCTCATGAAAAATGCAATATTAAGGTATCCAATATAAAATAGGCATATAGAAAATAAACTTAGGAACAAATAGAATAATTACTAATGAAATAATAAAATAGGGCAGAAATATGAGAGTAACATTAGTTCTGGCAGATGTGACGTTAAAAGAAATCCTGCAGTTTCCAGGATACATGCGAAATAATTAAATGAGCTTTCAGAAAGCAAGACAAAAGTAAAAGCTTAGGAACTCATGTCTACACTGCAATATTTAATGAAAGTAAAATTTAAATTAAGTTAGATTTTGCACAGAATTAGACTATACAAGTTAAAGACACTAGAGAAGCATGAGAGATTCTTAATGTCAAGGGCAAAATGGATGATTTTAAGTGATACCGAAAGGAATATTATAAGAGAAAGTCGGATACAGTTATACAAGACTGAAACGGAGAAGATTTATGGGCAAACCTAGATCTTTGAAGATGAATTGGGCGCTTACGTGTCAGCTATAGAAGAGGAAAAGAAGGAAGATTAAGAAGCAGTGGCTCGGTAATTACTATGCGTTTTTGCAATACGTATAATAGCGTCTCAAGACAAGGAACGCGATCTAGCGAAGTGTTGAAATCGGGGTAGGTTATGAATATAGATGAACGCTGACTCCTCACATCGCAGGGATTTTAAGTTTACGGAACTGAGATCATAAGGACAGATCAGCGCGACACCCGTTTTGGAACGTCCTGCGCTGTTCAAAGCTGGTCTCAACGTCTTGTTATAAGTTGTGAATAAGACATCGCCAGACACGTGGGTATGTAGTAAGCTCAAATACGTAGACTGGACTGTAGACTTATATGATAGAATAAAAACCTCAAGCCATGCTTAGAAAGTTACATTTTTGTTGGTAACTTTAGGAACTTAGACCGAGACTAGCAACTTAAAAGTGTAGCACCGTTATTTTTCTTGGATGTCATAATTTGAGCGCAGAGATATGAATGATTAAATAATTCAGGTTCCAAGGGTATCCTTCTTTTCAAATAACCTCAAACTTCCTTCTATTTTGTGAAGGATTGTTCTAGGAAGCAGCTTAGCATTTACTTTTTCTGCATTATACAGAAAACCGATCTCGTACTTTTCTTTCTGTTGCTCCTCTGAAAACTATTGCTGTATAAACTCTGCTAATTGATACATTTTAAAAATTGTCCATTAGATACAGGAAACTGTTTTGTTAGGTGTATACATGCTTGAAATTTCAGGCTACAAATATATCATAAAAGTAGTGATTTATTAAGAAGCTTTATTACAGTTGAAAAATTAATATTTTACTTTAACTAAAACGTTACTTTACTCCTTCCCGTTTTCATTGGCACGGAAAAAACGTGCTACAAAAACGCTTTCTGTCTTTTTCCTCATCTCTATTTTCTTCTCTTTTTTTCTCTTTTTCTCGTTCTCTCTTTCTCCATTTCTTTCTTTCTCTTTCTTTCTCTTTCTCCTTTTTTCACTCTCTCTTTCTCTTTCTCTTTTTTTCACTCTCTCTTTCTCGTTCTCTTTCTCTTTCTCGTTCTCTTTCTCGTTCTCTTTCTCTTTCTCGTTCTCTTTCTCTTTCTCGTTCTCTTTCTCTTTCTCGTTCTCTTTCTCGTTCTCTTTCTCTTTCTCGTTCTCTTTCTCTTTATCTCTCTTTCTCTTTCTGTCTCCCTCTCATTCTGTCTCCCTCTCTTTCTGTCTCCCTCTCTTTCTGTCTCCCTCTCTTTCTGTCTCCCTCTCTTTCTGTCTCCCTCTCTTTCTGTCTCCCTCTCTTTCTGTCTCCCTCTCTTTGTGTCTCCCTCTCTTTGTGTCTCCCTCTCTTTGTGTCTCCCTCTCTTTGTGTCTCCCTCTCTTTGTGTCTCCCTCTCTTTGTGTCTCCCTCTCTTTGTGTCTCCCTCTCTTTGTGTCTCCCTCTCTTTGTGTCTCCCTCTCTTTGTGTCTCCCTCTCTTTGTGTCTCCCTCTCTTTGTGTCTCCCTCTCTTTGTGTCTCCCTCTCTTTGTGTCTCCCTCTCTTTGTGTCTCCCTCTCTTTGTGTCTCCCTCTCTTTGTGTCTCCCTCTCTTTGTGTCTCCCTCTCTTTGTGTCTCCCTCTCTTTGTGTCTCCCTCTCTTTGTGTCTCCCTCTCTTTGTGTCTCCCTCTCTTTGTGGCTCCCTCTCTTTGTGGCTCCCTCTCTCTGTGGCTCCCTCTCTCTCTTTCTGCCTCCCTCTTTCTCTCTCTCTTTCTGCCTCCCTCTTTCTCTCTCTCTCTTTCTGCCTCCCTCTTTCTCTCTCTCTCTCTCTTTCTGCCTCCCCCTTTCTCTCTCTCTCTCTTTCTGCCTCCCCCTTTCTCTCTCTCTCTCTTTCTGCCTCCCCCTTTCTCTCTCTCTCTCTCTTTCTGCCTCCCTCTTTCTCTCTCTCTCTTTCTGCCTCCCTCTTTCTCTCTCTTTCTGCCTCCCTCTTTCTCTCTCTCTCTCTCTTTCTGCCTCCCTCTTTCTCTCTCTCTCTTTCTGCCTCCCTCTTTCTCTCTCTCTCTTTCTGCCTCCCTCTTTCTCTCTCTCTCTTTCTGCCTCCCTCTTTCTCTCTCTCTCTTTCTGCCTCCCTCTTTCTCTCTCTCTCTTTCTGCCTCCCTCTTTCTCTATAAGCTAACTAAATAAAAATCCATATTGCTGATATAAATAATTCTGAAAAGAATGCTGTTAAATTGCTAATAAAATATCGAGGCTTTAATTACAGAAACAATAATTTCTGCTATTAATAGTTAATGAAACGGTCTAAATTCTGACAATTTTATAGGATTTATAGTTTAACTCTAGGGAAGGTGAGAAATAATATTCAGTAAATAAAAAATCCTATTACTAATTAACATACGATCATTACACCCTACAGTGAGGGTCTCCTTGCAAACCACTATTTATTTTACTGTTGGTAACAAGGAGCTCTGTACTTTTGAGAAATAAATCTGTTTTTTTTTTAAATTAGTTTTAAAATTCTTTTGTATACATTATGTAGTCTACTTTTAATGCTGTCAGGTTTTACAAAATGTACCTCATATTTGTGTTTGTGTAACCGGAAAGAGTCGCAAACCAAATTTTTTAGTTAAATGAAAAGAGAACACAATCTCGGCGACCTAAATTATGCGGTCGGAGGTGCATTTGTCTGAACATAGGACTGCAGAGGATAAAACTAACATAAGTCACCTGACCAGAAAGGAATCGATCCATGGTCCGCAGTATGATACCCACATAGATTTAGTAACGTGAAAAACAGCACGATTTATTTTATCGTGCACTAAGCCACAAAGCGGGTAGCTTTTTGCAGCACCACTCTATTCTGAATGCCGACAAATATCTCTTCGAAATTGTCTTTCTCGAGAGAGTACCTTCATTCAGATCTGCTAAACTTTAATCGCTATAAAAATAAGAAACTTCTAAACCGGTTGCTGTGACCTGTCAATAGGTTTTGTATACAGAATGTATCACTTGATCGGAATTGGTGGCCTGAAAATACTCTCGGCGACAAGTCCTATCGAGGCTTTAATCGCCACTTGCTGACCAATGACCTGTCGATTCAGCGGTAAACGCCAGATAAAAATAATAAATTCTCTTTTGAACACTAGGGGCTCGATAAATCTTTTTGGGCTTCGATAAATTGCCTCTCTCTGCTAAGTGAAATACTTTAAACATAATTATTGTAGAGTGGATTGGGTACATTTTATCTGCCTAAAGCGATTGTAAAACCGTACGCTGCAAAAAAGCGAATAATTATGATAGCGAAAAAATAAAATAGCTCATTTTTTGTTTAGGTGCATTCAAAACTGATTAATACAGCTTTGTGATGTTTTGAGTATTTTCAAAGTAAATAAATACTGCTACGTCCAGTGTTTCAAGTACGAATCTTCGACATTTTTCTAGCTTAACAACCTCTGATAGATGGTGTAAGAGGAACAATAATTAGTTATGAGATATTTCTTAAAAATCCAAATCTCGCCCAATATTGTATTGCAAATATTTTGCGTCTCAATATAGTTAGTTCCTTGGTAGTGAAATACCGGATAAGTGATAAACATATGACGTTCTGATTCTGGTGGTGGTGGTGGTGGTGGTGGTGGTGGTGGTGGTGGTGGTGGTGGTGGTGGTGGTGGTGGTTTCACAACGCCCTCTCACCTCGAACTGAAGATCTTTTGTGTTACCTTAACTCCTACTAGGAGTCTAGTTGAAAACTGAAAGAATATCTGGACCTAAAAGCCCCTTGCAATGGATAAGTTTGAACCTGGCTTGAGAATTACTTATATTATCATTTAATTTATTTAATACTTTTATAGATCTTTCCTGTGAAAGAAATAGTATCATGTTCCAACGAACTTCGCCAAATATCTTAGTCAATTGAGGAAGTCCGACTTATAAACTGATATTCCTCCTGAGTGCAAGCATGTTCGGGCTGTTGCGGATCAAGGTTCGTTAATTGTAGGTTTGCCTTAGCTTTCATTTATCAATCAACGCTTGTAAAACTGATGATGCAAGAAACAACATTAAGTCCACGTGTTTGTTTTAATATGGTTTATGCAACACTACCATCACTAACAGGTTGTTACAAACGTGCATAATTGGCTCATTACAACTCGCACTTCAGTAGTAGCAATGACAAATTTCGTACACCAATGAATATCAGTATTTCAAGTTGCCGTGGCTTAATAAGAGAAGATGAATCTATTTTGTAATTTTGTGTTCTTTGTGCATTGAAGATAAGAGCTTTATATATTATTTATTACAGATTACTGAAAGGTTAATTATAATTACTTACCATGCTGCGCTCATAATAGGCTACATCAATTCCGCATCATGTCATTTGATGGCTTTTCTCCCACTGAATGAATATCTTGTTTAGATTCTACGCGCCAAGTAATAAATTAAATTCAGGGAGAGAAACTAACGCTTTATTACAAATATAGGAATATTTTCTCACAACAGTGGTGATGGCGAATTATTAATTATTTATTTGTAAGAATTTGTAATGTAAAGATAAATTGTACTTTGAAAATTGTCCAACTTCCGTTTCTGCGACATTCACTTGTGCCATAACTAATATAATCCACTTTTTATATAAATTAATATTCTTTATCTAATGTCAATATATTATTTTGCTTTTAGATTAGCTAAACTTAAGAGGTTACTAGGTTATACTCTTAAAGCAGTTATTTTATTGAGCTAAAGGTGCGTGAATGTGTGCCATTTGAAGATGTGTTATTAGTTAATTTATTAGTTCAGTTTATATATCATATAGGAATACCATTAGATGCATATTCAAATATGCGAATTTCGTGATATTTATGGTGATTAAAACTTATAAGCACTAAACTTATTACCTACTTTTAAGCTTTGTTAAATTATAGTATTTGAGCTCTGACATGAGAATGAGTGTTATATATGCCAAAACTTTCTCTCACATACATATGTGTGTTTATAAACAAATATAAAACGCAGGTCAGAGATATGAATCAATACCAACAAGGGAACTATCACTAAACTCAGACACCTGTATTCCCTTGAAGGTTGATGTCATCTGTGCTATATATTTTGGCTACGCACCAAAAATCTGCTGCGCAGTAGAATCGCAACGGCCGAAGCTGAGGCTTGAAAAGCATGCAATCACTTTCAAGTAACTGCTGGATATCCCTCGTGAGCACTGTCGGCGCTCCTTACGTATGCCTATGTGTAGATGCTGGCCCCTTGGGTAAGCAATACAATGCTGTGTTATGCCTATTGTTCCTACATATTCTGGATTCATTTTCGGGTACTTCCAGCCATACTCCGCACCAGATGTTTGGCACAAAGGATTTTGGCACAAGTAGAGATGCAAAACTTCCAAGCGAAAACAGGTATAAGCATAGTGATAGTTCGCTTATAAATTTTCTGCATTATTATCGTACTCCCAGAAAGTTTGCCTTACAATTAAATTTAAAGTCTCGGTTCCTAACATAAATTGAACAATTTCAGCTTTTAGTGGCGTGGGAGTATTTCACTGTTAAGAAAACTTCCTACTTCACAAAGTTCTTTAGTGATGTAAAGAATTAAAGAAATGCCTTTTTTCTTAACAGGAACCCTTGTAATTAGTAACAAAAACTATGGAACTACCTTTATGAATATGAATGCATATTTAAGGTGTACACAAAGTCGTGGGAAGACGAAATAATGCGCTTTTAATGTCACTTCCACTCTTCGAAAATACACCGTGCAAAAGCTAAGTCTTGAGGCAAACGTATTGTAATAGATCCTGTACCAGGGCACAATCTTGGAGCAAAATACGTGGCCAATTCATATCTATTGGATATATAGGGAATTCATGATGTTCCAAATAAGCTCAATATCCTCCACGTTTAATGGATGTTAAAGTGGTATTGAGGGGAGGGCGCGGAAGAACGGAGCCGTTTCAGAAACTACTAAGAGGACCAGTATCATAAGTCCCCAAAGTAACTTGAAGGCTGAGCGAACTTAGAATAGCTGTCGTACCTCAGAGGTATTGGTAGGAACATTAATTTCCCAGGAATGTTAACTCTTTATCTCTTGTGTATTTTCAGCGGAATGTTTAGTATTGAAATAAATAAACAAAAACAGGAATCCACTTTTAAACTTGGAAAAAAAAAAGGAAATTAATGTTTGGTTACTCAGGAATAAGGTAAAAGTTCATGCCTTGATAACTCAGAGGTTTCTGCGGAGTTACCATGCTGAGCGTCTGTGATTCGTTTTCGGCAGTGTGGTGGTGATTTTAAGTCAATCTTATCCGAACCACCATCTCTACTACTTTGTGAAATATTTCCAAGTGACAAGGTAGTTCGGAATTCACGGTAAAAGCTGTAGGCTCCATCCTTATTCTAATATTTAACGCAATCTCACAAAAAATGAATTAGCTCTCTGTGTGCCTCTATCTTGGAAATTGCTCCTGGCATCGGTTGGTGGAATAGTTACCCTCACAGGTTCATATGAGTAATATAAGAGATGATGATATTACTTAAAACCTAACAAGAAGAGATTCTTTATCACTACTGAGGCAACAGGTCTCTGCATTACCGGCCGGGTAGTTTTGCCTCGTGTTGCCGTTGTTTTTTTATATAACTGGCGGCGCTGTCCGCAGGAGCAGAGATCCCCCCAGAGACCTACTGATGTTGGTACGAGAAATCGCAATACAAACAGCGGCATAAACGGGGCAGTAATATCCGAAAGATCAATTACACCAAGTTCACAGACAAAGCAACAAACACCGGTGCGAACAACAGTGAGTGCGCCGACGAAGTCCAGTCCTAAGAAGAAGGATTCAGCCAAGTCACCGCCGAAAGCATCTACTTCAAGAACATGTGAACCGGTAATATACAATGTATCGCCAAGAAAATTTAATACCTCGTATAACAAAACTGACTTCATCAAGAAAAATAGTGAGACCAGTGAAAGGGAAGCTAGCCAGTACAAAAGTCCGCGAACATCTCCATCAGCATCTGAGGAATCATCTAGAGAGGACACCAATCGGCGACTTCCATCCTCGCCGGTCGCAGTTTCCGATCCTGTCGAGAGACTGGTTTCGAAGTTACCAGTGCGGAAGCTGTCCTCCATTGGGAATGTGGAGCCCGTAGATCCTGTCCTCACTGCCCAAACGACAGAAAACCTGTTGAAAGTGCTAGCCCAGCCCCAAAGAAAAGGAGCAAGTTGGTTCGACCACCACTGGGCAGGTAGATATTGAAAGATATTGAAAGTATTGTAGATATTGAAAGTAGTAAATTTGTATGCCTCTTGGAATTTTATTGGTAATTATAGATTTTTATTATCATTTTTAAAACCATTTGGAATTATTTATTTTATTGTCATTTTGTTTTGATCTGTTTTTTAAATATTGAATAATTTATATCTGACTATTGCCATGAATTAGTTCTTTGAAAGGGCGCTGATGACCATGCAGTTGAGTGCCCTTATATACAAATCAATCAAGCAGGAGCAGAGCAGAAGTAGTTCTAGTAAACCAATGCTTTTAAAAAAACAATAGAATCGAAAAATTGGGCTAAAATTTTTTTTCTTTACACTGCTCAGTTCGGCATAAGTGGGCTACCGGTATGGTAAGTTGTGAGTGGCATATTATAATTTATTTCTCGTAAAATGGGCCTCTAGTTTCGCCCTGGAGCATAGTCTGTATGTAATAACGGTGTAAAATAAAATAATATTTAAACAGATCCACCAATATTTTTGCTTAGGCATATCGGAAAGGGCACACCTTCACCTCGTGTTAGGTGTTGCCGTTTACCTTCCTACATTTACTCCATTGGTTCCTTGTTGTGTTCCTGTCATCTTATTTAATATGTTTAAAATCTTGCACCTTTCCATTTGACGAGGATCGGCGCACTAAACATACTAAAATATCCAGACATTTAGCACTAAAGAAAAATGATGAAATAGAAAGGGAGGCTTTGTTTAACAGAGTAAGAGAAGTCATTGGTTTAATTTAAATGCTTAATGGTTGTAGCAGATTATTTTAATTACTTAAACATTCGACAAGATTAGTGTAAACGAAGTACAAAATTAAATATAAATATGATGCCGTAATAGTTTTATTGCAACATCATGACACCTGTGTAAACGTATGATTTCTACCACTGTTACAAAATTGCCGAAATGTAGCAAAATCAACTGCCTGTATATAAAAATGAAGAAAAAATCTCGTATTGCATTCTTAGTATCCCTCTACTCACTCTTTTATACACTATTTTGACGAAAAGGTTTGTTTCTGCCTACTTTTGGGTAAGCAAGAAACAGGTGAATTATATGTTTGTATTCCATTGCAGGTATAAAGAGGTTACAGCACACTAAAGCAATAGTCATACTTTTAAAAATCGAAAATGTACATGCACCTCTAATTACATTTAATTAGTTTTCAGACTTTAAAGTACAAGTTCCAAGTGTTCAATTTACCATATCTGTCAAACTTCATGTATTTCTTTCCCACGTTATTATATGTTATGCCATGCTCTTTAAAGGTCTAATATGAAAATATATTTACTGAAAAATAAACCCATGTGCTGGAATTCTATTTTTGTGAATATTATCACGAAACTTTCAGCTTTAAACTGAATTTCGTTAGGTTTTTCGACACTTCACTTTCGTTACAAATATTCATCACTTTTTCGCGAAACATCGGCTAAGTTTGGATGGTAACACAATTCAATAAAAACTCGGAACTTATTTAATACTTCAGATAAAAATGATTTATTTGATAAATACTAAAATGTGGAAGCTAAAATCTTGAAACTAACGCAGATTTGAACTTGATGTGTCAGGTCGGCGCCACTTCTTCGATCTGTGAGGAATAAAACCTTTCCGTATTAATAGACTTCCTTCATTGAGGCGCCTTCTGCAGATGACGACAGACAGTGTGACCTACTGCATCAGCGTAATGCTGCACTATTTAATGATCATAGTGGCGTTGATAGGAACATATTGTTCGAATGTAGAACGTTACCAGACGGTTATAAACTTTAAATGTGTGAAATTGCGACGAGGAATTGTGAAAATATTGTTCATGGGAGATGCAGGAATAAGGACCATATCACAGGAACATAAACAGTTATTGCAGAAAAGCGTTAGAAATAAAAATAATTTACTGTACTATAGACATTATTGATGAATTAGAACGAGAAACTTTAAGAGAGCATGCTAGAGGGGTAAATATGAGCAGCACTCATAAACGGATACTTATATACTAATTTAATTAAGGTGTAACCAATTGTTTCTACGGATAAACTGAGTCTTCCCATTACGCTTTCTATTAAACTTATTTTTACCAAGCACGTGTACAGGAGACATTAAAAGAGCAAATTTCCTACAAAATATTCTGAAAATCTTGGTTCAAATTGGAAAGATAGTCAGACTGAAAAATTCAATGCCATAGCCGGGATTTGAACCACGGATCTTCTGATCTCCGTCCAGCCACTTTAAACCATTGAGCTACTATGGCCAATGTGCCGACATAACACTAAATTCTCCAATTGACTCGTGTTTTTTCCCAGTAAACCACTTAGGAGTTCTCATAAACAAATGAGACAACTACCTTAATGGCGACTTACAACGTGTAAGTACTTTCAGGCCCGGGCTTTATAGTTAACCACTATTAGGTCACTTAATGGAAATTAATTAGTTTTTTAAAGCGGCTGGACGGAGACCAGAAGATCCGTGGTTCAAATCCGAGCTATGGCATTGAATTTTTCAGTCTGACTATCTTTCCCTACTTCGCCTACACACGGCCAGTTGAAAGAACAATTAATTTTCATTGGATCAAATTGTTATTGCCTACACTATCCATTAAAGTTTTTTATTAAATTAAAATAGTGATAATTTATTTTAATTAACGTCCTTTAACTGGTTAGGTCATATCAGACGCGTAGTTAATGTTCAAATGAGACCAGGGTGGAGCTTAGTTTCCTGATATACATCTTTCATAGTAAGGAAAAGCTCCGGGAAGGAAACCCTTCGAACTCGGGACCTGTTGAACATAAAGCAAATGCTATATCATCTACGCTACAGATGCTGGCAACATTTTATAATTCAACTTTTTATTTGTAAACAAAAAGCTCGAAGATGGTGCCTGCGTGTGCGTGTGCGTGCGTGTGGCTGTGTGTGCTACTGTTTGTGTGTGCGCGCACCTGTGTGTGCGTGCGTGTGTGTGTGTGTGTGTGTGTGTGTGAGAGAGAGAGAGAGAGAGAGAGAGAGAGAGAGAGAGAGAGAGAGAGAGAGAGAGAGAGAGAGAGAGAGAGAGAGAGAGAGAGAGAGAGAGAGAGAGAGAGAGAGAAGCTTTTGATTTTCTCAATAACTAATGATTATGATTAAATTATTGACGTTTAAAATAATTTCATGACGAATTAAATGTATCGATATCTAGAATTCTGTGAGAATAGCTCTGAAGTTCTCTTCAGTTTGAATGAGGTTTGCTTAACTGGTAAGTGGCTGAACTAACATTTATAAAACATTACCTGTTATTGGTTTGAATTTTGAACTGCTAAATTTTCTCACATGGAAAGTCATTTTTTCATTTGGCCAAGCAAACGGAGCAGCATTTCTAAACCATCACATAGCAGTAAAAATTGACTATCCCTAAGCCGATTGTCCACTATTCTCATTGTATCTATAAGGAAATTAGTAATAAACACACTATAAAAATGCTCAGTTCGATTAACATGAAGTATGTATATGTAAGTCTTAGTAGTTTGTTGAAATAAGGGGTAGAGGAAGTTAACACATTATAAGATTAGGCTTATATTCTATTGCTAATACTATGTGTTATTTTATCAGGATTAACATTCCTTTCGTATCGTTTGTACCCTTCAGTTTCCTCTTTGGCTATCCTTTAAAGTGAAACATTTCTGTGTCTGTTAAGATGATGTCGTTCACATTAATGATTAACTTTTATGTTATTTTTATGTCCAGAATTGTCTGTTTTTGCTTGATGCCTATTAATAGCTTTTTCAATAAATAAAATTTTCATTGCGTGAAATTTAAGGACTTGAAACAAAGGATATCAAATTTATTTATAACTTTAGATACAAATATACAATTTAAAACGTATCACACTATTCGTATCCATAGAAGATATCTTCTGTTGACACGGTCTCTTTTGTCTCTACTGCATGTAATGCGGGTTGTGTATAATTTGCGCAAGATTGCTCTGCATGTACAGGAAACTTTGTCGAGCAGCAACTCCATGTAAGTCCGTCACAGAGAAATTCCAAGTGTCACAAAGTTGCTACTAAGCTCAAATGCACACACCGCACTTAGCACAAAGACACTGCTTCACACTCACCTCAGTCTTTCTACTTTTCTTACCTTCATACGGAAAGTGTAGCATCTGAAAGGAATCCAGCCGGTCTATATCGTACGTCATTGTGGGAGTCATTTCTTTATTAACCGAGAGCAAGGTGACGATGTGGTGCCTTTACAGAGCATTCCTATCTTTGATATATTGGTTGACATGAACAAGCACATAATGCCTTACGTATCTAGTAGGCGTTAGACTACATGCATGCAGACTACATAGGAATACGAGCACACTATCTATGAATACTGACAACATTGCTAAAACATTGCACAAACATTGTGCTATAATTCCAAAAATCTTAAGTGAACGTGTAATACATGTCATACAGTGATTTAAATGTCTGGTTGTAAGAAAGAACAAATTTTGCTAAATTTAAAGCAAAGGTATGTGAAAAACAGTTACGCGATGTTCAGATATTAATTGGGCTGCAGAAAAAGGACCAAAATGAACTTTATATTCCCTAAGTGCTTGTAAACAGCATAAAGTTGGCATTTTTTTAACAAATTGCAAACGCTCTCATTTTTAATGCCCTTTTAGGCATATTAGTTTGTTGGAAAACTCATTTTCAAGTTCTACACAATCTTAATTTAAAAACTGGTGAACTTTTTCACATTTCTTGTAAATAAGAAGATAAAAAGTTGAGTATTTTTAAAAATGCACAGTTGTAATGTTTTTAAGCAAATGTATGAGGGCTGTTCAATAAAGAATGATCATAATTTTTTCCAGTCATCATTTTTTGCACTAACATTCAATCTTATTATATTCTGTTAGCTTAATGTGAAACAAACACGCCGTAGTAGTTTCATTGTTGGTGCTCCTGGTTCACGCCTGTGAGAACCAGGTAAGTCCAGACCTGTTCAGTATCGCCTACCGCTGCAATGGAGGTAACATGCAGTTAAAGTTGATGTTAGAGGATGATCCGGAGTTTCTTTCAAAAGTAATCACTGCTGATGAAACTTGGCTACATCAGTTTGATCCTGAGAGCAAACAGCGAAGCTCAGTGTGGAAATTTCCATCACCAACCCCCCAAAAAAGGCAAAACTGGTTGCTTATGCTGGGAAAGTTATGTTCATCTCATTCTTTGCTATTCAAGGAATGGTTTATAAGCATATTGTACCTGCACACGCATCAGTAACTGGAAAATACTACAGGGATGTCCTGAAGAAATTGCAAGTCCGTATCAGGCGTAAAAGACCACAGGCCATGATAATACGCGGTCGTATATTGCCAATGTTGTTGCTGAATATCTTGCAAAAATCAACTTGAAGTGCATCCCTCACCCTCCCTATAGTCCGGATGAGCCACATGTGACCTTTTTCTATTCTCTAACTTGAAGAATCGCCTTCGTGGGAGGCATTGTCCATCACTAGAAGCAGTGGTGAAGGCCGCGGTGGTGATTTTGAAGGATCTCTCAAAAATTGGTTTCTAGCATATCTTTGAAGACTGGCAGAAACCCTGGGAGAAGTGCATTGCATTCAGGGGAGGCTATTTTGAGAAGGACCGTCAAAATTATGAGGATGAGTAAAGGTACGTTGTCAAAAATTGTGATCTTTCTTTACTGAACAGCCCCAGTAACACTGTAAATGTTAAATAAAAATTGCAGTGTTATATTTAAATATTTTTCTCCAAACTAACAGGAACTTAAAAATTAGTCTCTGCAATGTATGAACAAAATATTAAGCAATTTTATTATAGCTTCTTAAAATAAATTATTGTGTGGGGAAACCTTTTAAACAATAACAATCCGAACGGTAACAATCAGTAACAATCTGAAAGAACTTAATTAAAATTATACTCTATATTTGCATATCTTACATCAGTATTACAATTTTAAATGGGTCAGAATAAATCTGCAGTTTTTGAAAACTGCTCAATAAGTATAATTTAATTTCTAAATACGAGTATATTATGCTGGTTCACTTAACATGGATTGAAACGATACATAATGTTTCTGACATATTCCATGTCTTACCGAATTTAATTTGCGTTCTTTCTATCGCTGTCATTGGCACAAATTATAAAATGAGCCCTAGGAATGTCCAATCTAATATTCTTCTACTCTACTGCCCACGATTCTCGGAAACCCTCTGTTGTTGTGCTCCTTAATAGTGACTGCGTTGTTACATTCATTGTGCCTTTCTTTCAACAGATTAGCAGTATAAATTCACGAGTTAAATTTGAATCATCGTAAATAGAAATGACGTTGAATTTAGATATGTAATTAAAACCATAAATTCAATCTGACTGAACAATTTAATTATTGGAATTCCAGTACATGTTTACTCAACCAACCATATGAGTTGTGTGTTAGAATAAATTGCTGGATTATTTCCACGTCATTAACGAATGTCAATTCTCTACCTCCCCTTTCAATTTAATGCTATTTGGTTTAATTTTATGCGCCCTTGGTTTAGAGATAGTTCTACCAGTTTAATATCTATCGAAACTGCAGCGGGTTAAATAGGTGATAATAGAATCGCTATGTAAACGTCAGATGTAGGTCACAGCTTTTTGCTTGTGCTCCTTTCTGTGTGGAGCATTCTGGTTAGTCATTACTGAAAAGAAATCCAGAATCTCATGAATAGCGCGTGTATAAAAAGTAAATACAGCTTTCAGCACCAGAGGGAAATAGTGCAGCCTTAGAGGAGATGAGAGTTGAAAGGAACTAATGTAAATACATTCCTACAAGACAGTGCGTATGAAATGTGCATCTCTAGAAAAAGTGATCATTCAGCAGTTGGGTAGGAATTGTTGGAATGCACATGTTTCGCGACTACAAATTAATTGGCTCTTGATATATCGCCAATTATTTCTTGAAATTCTGTAAGCATGCGTATGCCCAATTTGCCAAACTAACTGAACGGTATAATACCTCTTGTTAGACAAGAGCTCACAGTTTTGAGAAGTGAAAGTGCTCGTTAAAATAAAAAAGGGAAATTACAGTAATTATGAATGCTATCAAGCAGGATGTCTCAGGCGGTTTCGTCTATAGCCCGCATTCGAGGAGACCCATGTTAGATTTCCGTGGCCAGCCTACGTGACTCACGGGTTCTCGGGAGTTTTCCCGGATCGGTAGGTGAATGCTGGGTAGGTTAATCACATCGACCGAATTTCCTGTTCCTCCACTGCACCTCCAGTATCATATCATATCAACTCTTATCTGGCGGGTTCTTTCGAGTTATAAGTATCGGTGGGAGACTCGGTGGTGCATGGCGGGATGATATGCTCTGATTGGCGGTATGGCGGTTGTGCAAGGCTGCCTGCAATGTTCCTTGCTGTGAGGGTCGGC